>JAGXJF010001217.1:0-186617 GCA_019208055.1 Stipa capillata | reverse complement strand
TTTGTGCTTATGCCTCCTGATTTGTCTCTATTTTTTTCTTTTTTTTTTGTTCTTTCAAGAGTCGTCCAATAAAAAATACAAAACATCGCAAGAAACACACAGCTACACATGAAATCTCAAAGTTGTGCCTACTCCAAGACAGACCTAAGTGCCTCGGACAACTAGGTGTCTCTGCATGACTAGATGAAACGCACCATCTACAGGTGATACAAAGTTGATCAATGCACTTGTCACAAATTATTGACCATGGCAAATCTTGTTAGATTGAAGGAAGTGGCAGGTATCATTTCAAGGACCACATAGAGCATTTACATTGACATAAAAGGTTTAGCGGTTACACATTTAAGCTACATTATGGATGGCATATACAGATAGAGATCTCCATTGTTCCTATATGCTATAGCCTATAAATTACAATTCATAATTAGTGCAGCATGTCAAGAGCTGTGCTAGCTCAGTCACCCAATTGCAAGTTGCAGCGGCCATTGCCCATCAAGCCACTAAATAGGACATGCTATCAACAAAAGCACAATTATAGGACCGAACACCCGACAACTGCACTATCTCACTAAAAATATAAATCTAAGTAACGCATCGAACAACACTCAGACTAGCAACCCCGCTAGCCACGAGCAGATCACATCATACCATGTTCAAGTTCAACAAACCTAATTGGAGGCATGCAAGCAGCAGGAATAGCGATATAGTTAATTACAGGAAAAACCTCAACCACGCCATGTTACACTCATCCGAACACCCAGCCTGTCCCACCCCATTACTACGAGCATTAGCAGATCGAATCACACTATACGCAACATCAGTAAGAGTCGTCACCTCGCGAGGCGTGTGTAGAAGAGCTGCTTGGAGAGCTCCTGGCACTTCTCCACGGTGGGGGGCTGCACGACGTACTGCTTGTTCTTCTCCATCGCCTCCTTGTAGTACGCGCAGCCGTGCTTCGACGCGAACTCTGCCGCCTGCGCCGCCTTCGCCCGCAGCTGCGCGAGCCTGGCCGCCATCGCCGCAGGAACCTACCATACAGAACGCAATCAGAGGTCAAATCGAAGGAAGCAGATCTGGTCGCGCGGATCTGGGGCTGGATTGGACTGAAGAGCGCGGTGGATCTGAGATGAGGGGGGTAGTTAGGGTTTTGGATTGGAAGGTACCTTGGTGAAGCGTCGGGAAGAGGCGAGGAGGAGGCGAGGTAGGTGGAGATCGAGAGGGAGGGGAGGAGGAGGGCGGCGAGACGGTGGAGGGGGGAGTCAGGTGCGGAGAGATTGGGAGGGGAAAACGGTGGGTGGGTGAGTGGAGGGTAGTATTGTCACTTTGCTTGTTCTGCTCTACCTTTCCGGCTCTAGAAGCCGGCTCCACTGGAATTTGCCTATTTGCTTAGGGGATGGCTTTTAGGCCCTGTTCGGGTGAGCTCCACTCCACCATTTTTCAGCTCCACTCCTAACTCCAGCAGTGGCACCACTCCACCTCCTAACTCCAGAGCACTAAAAACTGTTCGGGGTAGAGATGAGCCTCAGCTCCAGATCAAATAAAGGGGAGAGAAGGAGGAAGTTGATTGCTCACCTTGCCGGCAGGGGTGAGGACGAGAACGGCGTGTTGGAGAGGAGGAGCTGCTCGGTTGGGGGAGCGGGCCGGGGAAGGCGGGCCGGCCGCGGCGCTACGGGCCGAGCGGGGGAGGCCGGCCGCGAGCCTCGCCACGGGGGAGAGGGGAGGAGCGGCGGTGGGGCTCACCGGGCTCGGGGACCGAAGGCGGCGGCGGGAGGCGGAGCGGCGGGGTCCGGCGGCGGCGGCGAAGCGGCGGGGCGGCGGGGTCCGGCCGGGCGGCGAGGTCGGAGGAGGGAGGCGCGACGGGAGCAGCGGGGAGGAGCGCGGAGGGAGGCCGGGATCCATCCTGTTGCAGGAAGGACGAGGATTGGGGTGGGGTGGGGTGGGGGTGGGGCGCACGGGAGGTCGGATTGAGGAGCAGCCGGAGCATCCATTTTCCAACTCCAGCAAATTGCACTGGGACTCTGCCTGCTCCACTCCGTGAAAAACTAGGAGCCAGGGTGTTCGGGACAGCTCCGGAGGCTCCGGTTGAGGAGTTAGGAGCAGGAGCAGTCCCGAACAGGCCCTTAGCTTATGAGTCAAAAATCAAACCAATCAAGTTTTAAATTTGGTTTTTGAATTTTGGTTTTGTGTTAACACCTAAATAGATACTTTTGAATTTTAGCTTTTGTGGCTTTCTCACCATATAATAATGCCTAGTTTTCTATATTTTTGTTGCCAAATCTGCCCGTTAACTCAATGTAACAACTAATTGCCAAACGGCCTACAATATTTTCACAGCAGACAACCCACAACAACATTTTCACAACATATAGCACATAGTCATAAACTGCTTTCCCACAGCCCAACCAAATAGGGCCCTAGTTTGGCCTAATTCCGGCTTGCTGGTTGTCGATGCAGCTTCTTGAAAAGAGCAGCTCCAAAACAAAAGTTATACAATGTAGACATAAGCATGAGGACCATAAGAAAGGATATGGGACATTAGAGTATCTTCAACTAACTATCCTAATTTCATTCCCTGTTTTTCTATTTGGGAAGTTATCTCAAAATATTCGTTTTCAAAATTCTCCGTGCTCTAACCAACTTCCCAAATCTTACTTCCTATATTCCACTCTCCTATATTTTATTAATATCTCGTAACTACTATATTATTTGTAACGGTTATATTTCTAACGGGTATAATTATAACAAGTATAATTGTAATGACTGTATTTGAAGCGACCCCGCACACCACTGCATGATGTAGTGTGCTAGTCTTTGACATAATACCATGAGACCCCATCTCATTAATATTACATCCATCAGAATGTACAACAAAAACATTGATAGTCCAACAACTATATTATTACAAAATTCAATATACAAAATTTTACAACTCAACTAAATACAATAAGATACGTGCGGTCAAAAGTAGTAACTGAAATATAGAACTGAAAGTAAACACAGAAAACTATATGAACAAGGTTTTATTTTACTACGATTAGTTCTATACTATTCTACTCTTGCTCTAATTCTAGTTCTTCTTGGTCCCCGTAGTCGATGTAGTAATCTTCTCCTTCAATTCCTCCGGTCAAGTCCAGCTCGTCTTTCCCTTCCTAGAGTTTGGCTTCTTCGTACTCAATCTCTACTGATTCAGAGTCTAACAAAGGAGAGTTTATGTAGGGGATGAGTACAGAAGGTACTTAACAAGTTCATGAATAGCAAAAGATATTTGAATGATTATTTCTACTAGGACATCAGTCCTCAAGGAATATGCATTTTTCCAATGACATTTCTGAAATAAAAGTCAAGTTTTAGGTAATATTCTATGTTCAGAAAGCTTCACGGATTGTTAGAACCTCCGATGGTTCCTTTCCCACCACGATCGTAGTTCTTACCCAGAACAGGGATGTCGAACCCCAGAATTCGTAACAGAGAGCTTTAAGTAAAACCACCCGCTAAGTCGAAACGTCAACCCCGACCTCAACCCCTGGGTATCAATCCCAAGAGGAGTGGAGTGATATGGCTCCGAATAGCCCGAGACGTCAACCCCGAACTTTCTCCGGCAAACTAATGCACAGATCGAGTAAGGTGATATAGTCTCCTCACTCTTTCACTACCGAGCCGGAACATCAACCCGAACTCGTCCCAGCAAATTAATGCTCGGCTGGAGTAGGGTGATATAGTTCCCAACCTCTCAGTAGCAGAGTCGCTTCACAGGGGTGATTAAACCTAATAACTCTATGATAGGAACTCTGAAATCCTACCCACAACATGTGCTTTATCAACATACACGCATGGCACATGAGCAGGCGCAAACAACCAGATTTCACAGCAGTAACTCTACGACTGAAACTGCAATAGTATAAGTTTGAAACTTAACAAACATATGTTCACACAAGGATCCAAAGATCCAAATACACACAGCGGAAGAGTATTAGTGGCTACGAAGCCAAAACAGTGGAGCCAAAAGTGGCAGCGAAACAAACCAAACTGCCAACCCCAGGGCAGGATCACTGCCTGGGATTCCCAGCGTCTAGGCGTCGTCGGTGTCGAGTTCTATATAGAAACCACCCTCTGAAGGGGTAGTTTCCTCTGCAACAAAAACATCAACAATAGTAGGGTGAGTACAAAATTGTACTCAGCAAGACTTACAGTGCGGAAGTAGTAATAGACGTGCCAAGTATCAATAAATGGGTAATTGTGGACTAATTTGCGGAAAGCAAGTTTTACCTTTATCAATAGGAGTAAGTAGATTAGAAATCGACTACCAGAATACTTTTCAAAGGGGATGAGTCGAACACTTCTCGATCAGCCCTTACTGCAGATCACCACACCTTAGATACCTCGACCCATCCTCGACCACCCTGGGAGGAAGCTGTCGCTACACCATCCTTAGAGTTGGCAAGTTTTAGAGTTGGTTATAGTTGTCTAATTCGATGCAAAATCTTACCAAGTTGTCCATAACCGCGGACACGGCTGTTCAACAGTTTTAACCCTGCAGGGGTGTACATCTTTACCTACACGTATCGATCGTCTCCTAGTGCCATCGCGATTGACACACTTTCACGAGGTGTGCTGGCGGAGGGTGATCGAACACGACCTTTATAATGCTTTCGACCTAGATATGAGCCACCTGTACGGGCTAGTCCATGTACATCAGTCCGGCCGTAACTACGACACGGTCCCATACGTTGTAGCAGGTGATACATCCCCGGACTCGAACCGTGTGTAACCCTTACACCTATATTGAAGCACCACACCACATTCTTTTTTTTCACGCACCCGGCAAATGGAAACGGCAAACTATGCAGCTCATACTCTAAGTCTAGGCAAATTATTCAGTCGTGGGTGGCCCCATAATCCACCCGTGTAGAAGTACGCGAATCTTGGTTCGAAGGGACACCGGTAACCGGTCCTTGCGGGAAGACGAGACAAACCCACCATGCTCCCAGCCATGGCCTCTCGTCTAAACCCAGATATGATTAAGCAAGTTCATTAATTATCCCGGTGAACACCCACCTACCACGTAACCCATCCAGTAGTGTGAATTTGCCTGCCATCCAAGAAATTATGACTTCTACATGTCTAAGCATGTCTAAGCATTAGTAATATAGCAAGCATTACAAAAGTGTACACTGTTCTATCATTCTAGATAGGTTAGGATAGTGGTGGAGTTGTTTAAGCGACAAGGTGAGTCTTATTCATCGGACTAGGGTTTTGCTTAGCGGAAAAATAGCAGTTGAACGCATGTGATAATGAATTTAAAAACAACTAATACTTTGCAAATAGTAGGAGTTTTGCAATGTGACCAAAGGGGCTGCTTGCCTGGTTGCTCTGCAACGGAACCCTGCTCGTGATCGAGACTATCGCCCTGTGGATCCTCCGGCTCTATCGAGGAAGAATGAAAACACCGGAAACAAGGGTATAACAGTAAATATCTAAATGCTGAACATCGGCATGAGATGACATGCATGCTATGACGTAGAGGATGCAAAATAAGGACTAATGCAGGTGAAATCAATTTAATCAGAGTCCGGACGCATAAAATGTCGCGATCCGAAAATCCTCCGGCTAATCGGAAACCCTAATTTGAGTTTTTAGCAAATTGTATTAATCCTAGCATGCAAACATGGATGGAAATGATGTTTTGAATAGATCTTCTTTTTCTGAACATTTTGATATATTATTTGCATTTTTCTGATTTAAAATGGATTTTCTATGAATTTTACAAGGTTTAAACCATTTTTAGCCCTTTGTTGTATTTTTCTCAGTAAAAATAATATTTAATTTAATTCAAAAGCACCAGAGGCTGACATGTGGGCCCTACTGGTCAATTTTGACCAAAATTGACTGGGTCATTGACAGGTGGGGCCCACTGTCATACTTTTCCTTTTTATTTATTCCTTTTTTTAAATTCTTACATGTGGGGCCCATCTGTCATATAAACCCATTTTCTTTTATCTTTATTTTTATTTCCTGACACGTGGGTCCATATGTCATTGAGGCACATTCATTAAGTGCATTAAGTGCACTGTGAGCTAATACTTAGAGTCATTAAGCTGTCGGTTAGTGTTAATGGCCCAAGATTATTATTAAATGTGCCCTAACAGCCGTGATTAACATTCAATGGAATCATTAATATGCCTGAGCACTGATTATACTTATTAATTGCACTTTGTTAAATGCTAACGTTAATTGGGATACTTATTCTGCCCTAACCGCCGATTAATGGGGCCATTAGGGCGCCTAAATCGTGCTGGCCGGGAGGCCGGTTGGGCTCGGTGGCTCGGCACCTGGCCGGTGCCGGCGGCAGGCGGCGCGGGAGAGCGGCGTCCAAGGCTTACCGGTGGCGAGGCGTCAACGCGAGGTGGCCGGCGGCGCTCGGTTGGTGGGGCAGCTCGGGGGAGCGGCCAAGGGAGCGGCGGCGGGATGGGGAGCTCCGGCGGGAGGTGGCTTCGGACGGGGCGGAGATGGCGACGGAGCGAGGGTGGCCGGGGAAGGGAGCTCTAGGCGGCGGGGGTCTCCGGCGAGCTAGGACGGAGGACCGAGGTGGAGAGGGGCGGCGCGGCAGGGAGCTCCGGCGGCGGATGGGGGCAGCCGAGCAAGGGAGGAGGCGCACGGGATGGGAGCGGCGGCTCGGTGGGGCATCTAGGGTGGGGGCGCGAGGTGCGGCGAGGGAGGCCGGAGCAAGCGGCGGCCCGAGCGGAGCAGTGAGGAAAATGAGAGAGATGGGGGGGGGGCATGGCGGTAGGGGAGAGAGAGAGAGGGAGTCGACACAGGAGGGGATAAGGGAGAGAGTTAGCTTCGGGAGGAAGGAAAATAGGGGGCGGTTGCGGGCTGGGCTGAAGGAAAGGAAAACGGGCCGGGCAAGGCCCATTCCGGGTAGAAGAATTAGGGTTTTTAGGATTTCTGTTTTCACCTTTGCTCATTTGAAAGATTTTCAAA
Source organism: Stipa capillata (assembly GCA_019208055.1). Classification (NCBI taxonomy): domain Eukaryota; kingdom Viridiplantae; phylum Streptophyta; class Magnoliopsida; order Poales; family Poaceae; genus Stipa; species Stipa capillata. Next base: position 179,636 of record JAGXJF010001217.1, on the reverse strand, counting down.
CAGATTTTCTCCCTAATTCGGTTCTAGGTTCTTAATTTCAGGCCATACAACTAGACTATTGCAATTGCTTCCCAAGCATTCGGTTCAACATTAGATTAAATTGAAACTTCGAAGCTCATCTTAATCCTTTTTAGAGAAAACTTGGAAGTTAACCGAATATTTCAAAAATTTCAAAAACGGACTCGATTCTTGGTTCATGTTTTAATGTCATGGAATGCTCATGATGCACATAACAAGGTTATTAAACTAGGGATGTTACAGACCTACCCCCCTTACGAGAATCTCGACCCCGAGATTCGGATCAGCTGGAAAAGAGGGAGGGGTACGCCGATCGAAGATGATCCTCGCGTTCCCAAGTGGCTTCTTCTTCAGAATGATTGGACCATTGAACTTTGAAGAACTTGACATTGCGTCTTCTTTTCCACTGATCCCTCCCTATTTAAGCTATATCTTCCCTAATTCCCGTCATCTTATTTTAAGAACAGATACTATGCTGATCTTACCCTCACTCATGTTCCTTCTATTACAATTGATAAGAACATATTACTTTCACTTGATTATTATGTATTTTCATTTAACCTAACGCAAGTCATTTCTGTGGAACCTGAGCATTGCTTCTCTTCTTTTAATGGCTTATCTCATCTCCTCTCCCTCTTCCTACCTTAAGCAAAGCTAAAGCTTGCTCTTGTGGAAATTCTAGAACCTGCTTCTTCAGGAGACGCCTCCTCCTCCTTGCTACCTTGGTTTATTCTCTCCTCTTAACTAGCTGGTGTCCTTTGCTTACTATTGTTGTTTAAAGATGGTGTGGTGTTGTGAGATGCAATAGAGCACCTAAGGCCCTATTTATAGGCATTTGGGGCTGTTATGCTGGAATTCTGAGTTGCCTCATCATTTGACACCTAAGGGGGTGATTCAAGTCTTAACTTGGCTAGTAAGCTGGTTACATGGCATGTGTGGGTGAATCCTTATCTAGGTTTAAGCTGGAGGTGGCTTTACTTCATATGCTGCTGCTTATGCTAGTACTTCTCCCCTGGACAGGTGTGTAGTAATGAGATGTGGTCCTTTGTTGCCTATTGTTGAACAATTGCTGGCAGTGGCTGATCTGATTTGAATTTAATTAATGTGTTAAACTTAGATTAACTGGATTATTACATGAAGGCGTTTAACTAATTTATTGTTGCCTAATTACAGAGATTAGTCTCAATATAAATTGGCTTATGGAATTCAATAATTATTGCCTCGATTGGTTGCCTACAGTTGCCTTTATTCGTTGCCCTGCACTCGATTGCCTAAAGTCTAGTTTAAATGTTGCCTTATGCTTAAGATGCCTTATGTATTGTTGCCTTTGAATACTTGATTCCATATGTCAATTTGTTAATTTATTGAAGCTAGAACTGGTTCTTTAGCTTCATAAGGCTGATCTCCAAAATTAGAAAGGTGCAAACAGTTTAATCCTAACCAAAATATTCCTTTGGAGTTTCCATTTCACACGTGCAGGTGAAGAAGAAAGAAAAGATAAGGATGAAGAGAAGAGAAGAAGAGTTTATAGGAAATTTTTATTTATTCCTTTGTAACAATGTAATATAATTTCCTTTGTAATATTGACCTCTTGATAAAAATTTGTACTGGACATTAGAATTTTTAATAAGAATTCAATTACCTTTGAGTTTAAATTGTGCACGATTCTTTTAGTTGAAGTTTTTAGATATCTGTGTACATACTTGTGATGTATTACTTTATATTCAATGTGTGTATGTATATATATATATATATATATATATATATATATATATGTGCTAAGTATTCATATTTGTCCATGTGAATTCAAAAAGTTTAAATTTACTCCAATTTTGGCATGCATGAATGCAACAAACTCCTAATTTCGACGTTTTGGTTTTAGACAAATACGGGTCTTCACAGTATTTCTAACGGCTATATTTATAAGGGTTATATTTCTAACAGCTATATTATTTTGTCTATATATGCGAAAGCATTTGCTATCCCTGACAGTTTCTCCTTTAACACATCACAGCTCACTCAAGCAAGGTCTCTTGGATTCTTCGTCGTCAGATGATGTCGACAAACTCTTTCTTGCTACAACAATTGTAACAGACAAGCACTGTGAGCTAAGGAATGCTTCACGTCATGGCGGTTCTCTGCCTGGACATCAGGTAATCCATCGCAACAGAGAAGCTGGACATTTTAAACTATATCAAGACTACTTTTCAGATCCTACCTGCGGCCCAAGTATCTTTTGCCTATGTAGGGCAACCATTACCATATGTTTTCATTTACCTTTTTGTTGATCCTCCTATGCAGGGCTCATTCTTATTTTCCACGCAGGTTTAGAATGGTTGATTCTTTATTTTTCCACATAGTGGATGCTGTAAAAAGTCATGATGACTATCTTGTGCAAAAAAGATAGAATTGGACATCTTGGGTTATCTTCTTTGTAGAAGATTACAATGACATTTCGAATGCTAACTTATGGAGTACCTGTGGATGCTACAGATGATTATATCTGGATTGGAGAAAGTACAGCTATAAAGAGTCTTAAAAGATTTGTGAAAGTTATTGTTGAAGTCTTCGGAGATGAGTATTTAAGGTCTCCAAATAATAATGTACCATTAGGCTACTTGCTATTGGAGAGAAAAGAGGTTTTCTCGAAATGCTGGGGAGCATAGATTGTGTGCATTGATAGTGGAAAAATTGCCCTGCAGCATGACAATGTATATCTTCTTACCGGTCCTCTCTCTTTGCAAAGCTAGCCTAAAGGCAAGCTCTAGAAGTGAATTATAGCATTAATGGTCATGATTATACAATGGGGTATTACCTTGCAGATGACATATATCCTAGTTGGGCAATGTTTGTGAAGACTGTACCATCTCCACAATGGAATAAGAAAAATTGTTCGCCCAAACTCAAGAAGCAATTAGGAAGGACATCAAACAAGCCTTTGCAGCCCTACAAGCTCGTCTTGCCATTGTTCGTGGATCAGCTCGACTTTGGGATCGAGACACATTCAGAGATATGATGGTAGCCTTTGTCATCATGCATGACATGATTATTGAAGATGAGCGGGACGGAGGCCTGAAAGATTTCAACTATGATGGAGTGGGAGAAAATGTTATTGTTTCCCATGAAAATACTTTTGAACCTGTTGAGTTTATTGAAACTCATCATTTTATTAGAAGCAGGCAAGCTCACTCTCAGCTACGACATGATCTAGTCGAGCACCTATGGCAACAGTTTGGATGGATATAGTTTTTAAAGTTATGTATGTAGTTGCTACTATTTTCATGATGTATGCAATTTTTTTAATATATCACAACAGTTCATACAACACAATTGTTCATCCAAGAATTGCTCATCCAACTTAATAGTTTGGACAACACAATAGTTCATACAAGATTAGAGAATACGACTTAACAGTTTGCATAACACAATATTGTTCATACAAGATTAGAGAATATGACTCAATAGTTTATACAAGACAATATTGTTCATACAAGAATAGCTAATACGACTCAATAGTTCATGTAAGATAATATTGTTCATTCAAGAATAGAATATTGAACTCAATTGCACCGACAAGCAATGATAGCATTCTGCAAGCTCATGTAGTATTCTTGCTGCGGCCCAGAAAGAGCACTAATGCCCATATTCATAATTTTCTCCTGTTCCAACATTCTTTTGAATTTGAACTTTCTTTTCCTTACTTCAATCATTCTCTTCTCATTTGCAATCTTCTCTTGTTCTTGCATAATCCTCACTTTATCTGCAATCTTCTCTTGCTCTAGTGCATAAGCTCGTGCATAGCGCTCATTTTTCTTAAGCTCTTTCTCGGAATTAGCCTCACTCTTCTTTGACCAAAGAGTTTGTAACACTTGTAAATATTATCATTTGGAGATGTAGAACTTTTACCTCGTCGTAGTCGTTCTTTTCCGCCTTCCTACCAACTGGCCTTCCCGAGGCCTCACTGTTTGGAGTAGGAGCCTCTGCTTCATCATCACATCGACTAGAGTTCGTACTAGGAATATATGTACAGGGACTTGAATGGATGGTTGTCTTTTTTTTTGTGAAAGTCTATCAATCCATTTTGGATGGTGGCATAAGACATTCCAGCAATGCAAGTACCCGAATGCTTTCTTCTTTTCTGCTGCGTACACGCTACATGCCTAAACAACCTGTACGTGTAAAAATGTGTTAATATAGTTGCACGCAACAGTATGAAGTTAAAAGTAAATATGGACATATGTGTATACCTTATGATTCTCTGTAGTCCCGCTCTACCTTCTACGCTTAATCTAGTCATAACATCCACAAAACTTGTTAATGTGTTCTTGAATAGTACACCAATGTCTCAGAAGAGAATTCTGATTATGGTCTAACTCAAAGGTCTTGTTCTCGTGGAAGTAAGAGTGAATTGTACTCCAACAAGTCGAGCGAGTCTGCTCGTTACCTTGTGCCGCATCCATACTTATATTAAGCCATGTCGACACCAATATATTGTCTTAGTTCTCTTTGAAATTCTTTGTTCTCTTGTTGCTAGGTTTATTAGACGAATAAGTTGCTCAATTGGAGACTGTTGCTCTGTAGCTGAGCTAAAATGTTGGGTGTCATCCCAAGAGGTGTCATCATTTTCCTTGTTCAACAAGTTAATATAACTCCATCCATACTCTCTTTCTGTGAATGTAAACTGTACTCATGTTAGTAAAAAGTCAGAAATCCGTGTATACCATACGAGTAATACGAGACATCAATTTATCACAATAGCACAATACCCATATTCAAAGTAGTACAACATTATCGATACGACATTACTTCCATGTTCAAAGTAGTACAACACTACTACAACAATAATATAAATACCACTAGTACAATATAGTATGCAACAAGCTAACATTCTAGATCAATACTCTCATCACTACAGTACTCTCAGTAATCACGTTTACCACTATCATCAGGTTCGTAGTCACATGTGACACAATCATCAGGGTCTACAAGCTCGCAATCGATGTCATCTTGCTGAGGAGCTATCACATCTCTTTCAAGCAAGTTAGTTGATTGTGTCACAACGTGATCAAGGCCGTTAGCTAGTACTTCAATTTGGAGTAGGAGTTGGTTCATTTCACTTGCACATGAACATGACAAAGAAGATAAATTATCTAGCACTAATTTCTTAAAAGCACTCGCTATCCCCTCTATTTCTTAAATTGTCCAGGCCCATCCTCATGAATTTTCTTCAGATCCATGTCCATCCCTGTTGATCAAATTAGCTACAATTTAAGTAGTAGTACTGCCACATATGCTAACTTTCCAACAAATATGCTAACTATTCAACATACTAATCACCTCTTGTAGTTGCTACTTATATTGCTATAGGGAAGAACTTCGAATAAAAGTTAACTACACTTGTTTTGACCAATGGAAAACCATATCATTGAGCTGATATCAAATATCATAGCAAATTCTGACATGGATTGCATAGGAAGCATAGAAAATACACATAGTGTTTTAACACGAAATGATAGAAACCAGTCTACAACACTACTAAACCCTGATTATGACTTTTTTGTTCTATTCTCATAGTAAATTTGGAATCTTGTATTATGGTTATATATGGAGTGTATTTGCTACAACTGTTTGTCTTAAAAAAATTGTTACAACTGTTATACCATAATAACATGCAAAAAAGCAAATGATCATCTTAGATTGAATGCTATACAATTGAACACTTCTACCTGCAATGTGTTAGAAGTATCTAAATTACTTCTGCAATCAATTAAGGCATGTGCAAATCTCAGCCTTTACTTTCCCCTGCCAAAAATCTCAACCCAACTTACCAAAAAACATGTTCTCACTAGTCGATCAAGAAAAATCAACACGAGCCTCATATGAATAAACTAGAAAATGCTCTAGGTAAAGAGCCAGCTTTGTGACAGCAATGTTATTTATTTATCTTCAATTCTATGACATCTTGAGCTAGTTTCAGTTCATAACAACAAGTATCAGCGGTGAGAAATTATGGCTGCACTTTATTCTTATCATGGAACTTCGGCACATTTTCCTCTAAGATAATGACAATTAAACAGTCATAGTTCATAAAATTAACTAGAGATGTTCCTAGTTTACAACCATTGTTCTACATTTCAGCAATAACATTGAATTAAATTTTTTCACTTTGAATAGGAGGACATCTACAAATCTCTCAACGAACACAGATCACAGAGAATACGAGGGGCGAATCACTGTTGTTCAAATCAGTGGGCAATATCTTGAAATCTAGATGGACATGGCACCGGTCATGTGAATGCGGAGGGGATTTGGGGAGGAAGGGAGAGGAGATGGGAGGTACCTCAAAAAAGGGCCAGCGGGTGCCGGGGGGAGGTGACACACTTGGGATCCGGCTGACATCGAGCTAGGATGCGGCACTGCTTGGATCTGGCTGACGACGACCGCATCAAGCACCTGCGAGTGGCGGGGGGAGGCGGCGATGCTCGGCATCCGGCCGACGATGAGCTACGAGGTGCACGGTTTGGCATCCCGCCGCTGACGAGCTGGGAGGTGGTGCCTACGCGATCTGGATGAAGGAGAACTTGGGTAGGTTGCTGACACCGAGGGGAGACTCCTGCGGGTGGCGGGACAAACTGATCCGAGGGTAGCAATTGGCTGGATGCAGAGTGAGGTTCATTCCTGTAACGCCCGAGTTTTTAGCACTTTCTAAAAATCTTGCATTTAGGACCTTATTAAAACTTTAATTCTCCTTATCTGCATTTTTGCTCTCGTGTCTTCTTCGTATCATTTCATGTCATTTAGATAAGACACCAAGCCATGCGTATATGTGCATATACATAGATGAACTAACTTTAGAATGATTCCCCGAAACTACCTACTCAAACCTTTTCCAAAATAAAGAATATATACGCAGTATATACGTGAGGACCCGAAACCCTAATCCCTTTCTTCCCCGATGATTCGACCAAACCCTAATTCACCTTTTCCTTTCGACTAAGATCAAACCCTAACAACATATATGCCCATCTACACAAAGGTTTGAGAAATCCTAGTTCCTTTTGTCACGCCCAGTTTTTCCGATCTTGATTTCGAGCATGTCATCGCATGTAGCTAGGGCATTTGCATTAATCACAAACTCAATACACCGAAAACCCGCACACACGCACTCCAGCCAGATAAAACTCTAATACGGCAAATATCATAAAATGACACACACCGTATTCATCGGAGCACTCGCGGTACCTCACCACCAATCAACCCTAGGTCGAGATGGATGACCTACCAAGGATTCCGTATACTCTCCATCCCTTGCCGCACACCCGGAACCCTAATTCCAGCCCTCGATTTCTCCCCGTCCCATTTAAACCATTTTCTCCAGAAACCCTAAGCGCGGAATCTAACGTTCCTCGGCTCCTCGAAAAAATTCTAAAATAAATCGTGGGACAATCTAACCATACACTTAACTCTGATATAACATAAAATCGTAATACCCAGTTCAAAAATGCTCGTATACAAAATAAATAAACCGTAAGATTGAAATCAACATTTAACTACAACCCATCAAAGCAAGTTTCCAAAAATCCTCATAATCGACCACAATAATCCTTATAATCCCAAGAGTCCAATTATACAAAAACTAGGGCATGCTTAGTTCAAAAATCCGAGATGAACTTTATCGAACGCCTTCGTTAAAATTGCCGCGGCACACGAAATCTCGTGTAACTCCCAATCAATCGCGGTCAAAAACCTTGTGAAGCCTTTTACCATCCTCACCATTTGACCTACACCAATAGCTCTCAGGACAACTCCACGTTCAGTCTCATTCATTCAAGCCTGCCTTATGGCACACGGTAGAAATCGAATCCCTCGTGCATGCACTGTTCTGTCGGTGCCCGAACTTTTCCTATCTCCTTAGACCTGTTTTCTTCAGCACCAGTGGCAAGGATTGACCTTCCGGCAACGTCATATCTCCTTTGGCACACCCTTGCCCCTTGCGTGCACACTCCAATTTCCTCCAATACCAATTCACAGTGCCATGTACAGCAACCTTCGTTCGGCCCGGGGCATTTCCAACACCTTCCCCGTAGCTTTTCGCTTCACGTCGCCTCGGCTTAGCTCACCTCCGAGCTGATTCATCCCGCAACCAAGCTAGCTAGGTAGCAACTGCTCGCCGGTCAGCTCCCTCATCGACCTCCTCCCATCTCCCATCAGCTTTGCCATGGACAGCAGGTCCCGTTCCATCACCGACGAGTGGCAGCATCTCCAGCTAACCGCGCCGCTCTCTGGTTCCCACGCTGCACTCCGTCTGGAACTCCGGCCGCCCTGCCACCTCGCACCCCCGCTGTCCTATCCCCTCCCCTGTGGCCACAGCGCCGCCCATCTACTCCAGCGGATTCCATCACCAAGCCGAGCTCGGATAGCGGCCATGGCCAGCTCACCCCGCCGTCAAATCACCGGGCACAAGCTGTGCAGCGGCTGCCGCACCCGTGCCACACACCATCTGACCCGCCGGTCCCCGCCCGAGCTCACAGCGACCCTGCCTCGGTCTCCATCAAGCTCCTCATCGACCGAATGGACCTCGGGAGCACGCCCCGCCGAGCTGTTCAACAGCAGTGAACCTGACCAGACGTATCCCGCCGGCCGCACTATAAAGACCACCCAAGCGTCGCCCCCTCCACCCCAAATCTCAACCGCTTCCTCCTCTTCCAATTTGAGCCGCCGCCAAACTTCCTCTTCCCCAACCTCAACCCGAGCTCTCCTACGATTTTCCCCGAGCACCACCTCATTCTCTCTGCTTCAAGCCCGAATTCCCCTCAACCCATTAGCTAGCCTTCCATCTCTTAGCCGGAGGCGACCGCCCGCTTGAGCCAAGCTCCCAGTTAACAGCCCACTGGAACTCCGGCAACCCTAACCGCCAAATCGCTTCAATCGCCGCCGCCGCAAACGTCGCTACCCTGTCCGAAGCTCCGCCGCCACCCCCCTGTTTTAATTAGAGCAGCCAGGTAACGACCGACCGACCAGGTATTTACACGGCACCAACTGAGTTGCCATTTCCTCCTTCCCCAAAACATATTTAATCCACTCCACTCGGCTGCCGCGTCCAGTGTCCCATTGCGTAGCCCCTAATTCCGCTGCCGACCAGGAGAAAACGGCTTTGAGCTGCCGAGTAGCACATTTGATTAGTTAACCGGCTTAGCAGCCTTAAGCCTCTGGTTCACTCGGTTAGGACCAACCCGATTGGTTTTTCTCAACTCCAATCACAGTTCCAAAGAGCTAATAAAAGGGGCTAAGTTTTGGTTCAAAAGAAATTAAGAGTTGAAATGAATTTGAACACATTAATGATAGAGATAAAAATTAGGTTGTGTCCTACCTTTTCTTTAATTCATTCAGCGCATACTTTATTTATATGAAAGGCTTCCACTCCATAAAAGTCCTATACCTTCCCAAAAAGAAAACCGAAAACATCAGTAACACTCTGTAGCTCGTTAGGATATAAGTTTTTGAATTTAAAAGCTTAACAAGAACTCTCCTCCGATTAAATGTATTGTTATTTTATGTGACGTGCATACGTGTACCAAGCACCAAGATATTTCTTATAACCATAGTTCCAAACTTTGGAACCTCAGAGCCCTGCCATTAGTATAAACCCCTATATAATCCTCCTAGTATTCGTCCGGAGCTATCCTTAAACCTAATGTCTATTAAAATGGATCGGCGACCTTCCTTATAAAACCCTAAAACCTTAATTCCACTAAACCAAGCTCAAAACTGCGATCTACATAATGGCACCTCTCTCTTGATCATGCATGTCATCTGGTTTATTGGAGTTATTTGGACCCCCTCTTATTCGATGTTCTTTCGGCGCGTAGTTGACGGAGCGACGTACGTGCGCCAGGAGGACCTGGCATCACCCCCGCGTTCGGAGCAAGAGCAAGAACTGCCAGGCAAGCATTCCCACTTTGATCACATCAAAATCCCATATATGCAAAGTTATGAATATTTTGTTTCCAAACACTGCATGCTATGTGATTAATAATGATATTTTATGTAGAAATAGCTATACCCATTAGTTGCACGATACCTAGGTCTGAATACCCATCATTGTAACCCTAGGTATAATTGTCGGTCGTTCACGACCGTCGGATAATTAAGGCTATAGGTGTTAACCACGCTTAGCCCTGCTATAGTCAAAAACCAAGTTTTATTCATCCCGTTGGGATATGGGGAACAAAACCCTCGGATGGCATGTGCTGTCCGAGGTGACTTTCACAAATAAAGGATTATCAAAAACTAAAAGAAAAGAGGAGATGGTTTCGATTCGGGTAGGAATGATAAGAGATGTTCGGGGATGTAGAGCATCGGATGGAGCCATGTTCGTCCGGGACGACATGGGGTCGGGAAATGGAGTCCTACTCGAATCAATTAAGGATCGAGCCTAAGTGCCGCTAAACCGGTTCCTCACCGTACGTCCACATGTCCTTTATGGGAAGGACTTGGCTTAGTACCCCGGCAAGTATTAGGGTTCGGACCTGTGGGAAGTAGGGAGTTTGTGCTAGGTGTTTAAAGTCCTAGAGATCCACCTACACCGGGCGTGAGGTGTTGATGCGACACAAAGGTGGGGAGTCTCGTTTTTGATCCGGGATGCAAAAGTGGGTCAACCACCTAGCGGGTCCAACTCTGGTATGGAAGCGGGTGAAGGTCTCGTTGTAATCACCCTGCCAATACACTCTGTGTAGTGTATCTGTTAGCGCTCGGCATCAGGGGTGAAATTACATCTTGTGGGTAAAGCCGTACAACCTCTGCAGAGTGTTAAAAACTATTCAAATAGCCGCGTCCTCGGTTTATGGACATGAACTGGCAAGGCCATAGACTGGTTAGACTATGTTTTGTTTGCGAAAGCATGGGAAAAGGGATTAAGGACGTGGGCATGATGTGTCCACAGAGGGCAATTTACGCTACAGGGTTGGTAGCAAGGAATTGCCGGAGGAGGCGCCAGTCGTGCTATCCGGGATAACACGGGCTGGGCGCGTGCAAGACTCGCTGTACTACCGAGGGTAGTGCCAGCTGAGCATTAAGTAGAGAAGCTAGACATATTGCCCGGGGTAGTATGGTCTAAGCTGTCTCGAGGATCAATAGTAAGGAGGTAGCCGGGTCTACCTCAAGAGAAATTCTGTTTGTTTACTTCAAACAGTTTTACTAAATTGCTTTTGAATCTACTATTCGAGTATTTAAATTAAGAACTTACTTTTCCGCACAACGACCAACTTAGGGTAGAGCTATTCCCTTGTTATTTTTCCCACATGAAATATTTCCGTATACTCCTTCTGGTGGGAATAGCTTGCGAGTACATTCAATGTACTCACCTGGCTTATTGATTTGGCTAGAAGAAGAAGAAGAGTTCTGCTCCGACGAGGAAGATTCCGACTTTGCGGGCTAGGGCGCTTCCCCCAGTCAGTTGCCTGAGGGTTTGGCATATTGATGGGTCTATTTATGTATCTTTTATGTACTTCCGCTGCAAGACTTTGAATTCGGCCAATAGGCCATATTATGTTAAAGACTCTAAATGGCTTGTATTGTAAAATAATCGGTAATGTATGACGACATTATCAAGTTCTTGTGTGTGCCGGCTACTGTTCCAGGGACCGGTACAGTAATCACAGGAGCGTTTCCGGCCTTAAAACCGGGGGCGCCACACCTTTCCCCCTCGAAGGTTCTTGTCGAAACCCTAATTCTCTCTCTTCCCCGACACAAGGGCAACCCTAACGACAGGTATGCCAACCTGATAACCCATGTTCCAAGTTGGTAGAACAAACCCCCAGTAGGACCTACCAGTTAGATGTGCGGCCCACCACCTCTAAAACCCTAACAAGCACCCCTTTCTCAATTTCCTTATTTTATCATAGAAACCCTAATAGTGTCATTTTATGTGAATTTTCTTCTCTATAAATTCTGGAAACATTCTACAAAATACTTTAGACGTATTTGCACCTAGTTATAAAGAAAAATAGAGAACCACAATGTAATTTTTCTGATCAACTTGCAAGATACCAAAACAGGCTGATTTTACAATTGAACAACAACCCCTAGCTGGACTTCTCGGAAAATTCTGCAAAAATCACACAATAGGAGATATACATCCAGGAGCAACAACGTGCAAAAACTCTACTACGTTCCATGCAAGAATCCTGAAAGCACACTATCAAACACCTTCTGCCTTAACTTTGAGTCACATGAAGTGTTGGTCAAAAGTCAGTGGAAAGTTCCCAAAAATCCTCCAGGCCCCTCCTTACACTCCAGACTCCCTCCCATAGCCCCAGCTCATCCTGCAAAGCTTCCCTTGTTCTTCAACCATGCTAAAAGCCTACCTATGCCATAAGTGGCATCTAGCTTCCCCACTATTCCTCCTTACCATTCTGCCTCAACTTTTCCAAAACCTCTCCTAATACTATGAGGAATCCCTGTGACATGAAATGGCACGCTTGCGCTCAGCCAAACACTCCCAGACGACCCCATGCCAAGTGTGCTGGCACTAGCCGCGCCCAGAGCGCATGCACAGCACACTGGGCATGTCCAAGCATGGCAGCCCCTTGTCCCTCGCCGCTTCCAAGCAGTAGTCGAGTGCTAGCCTTGCCCGGGCCCCTCCCCTCATCCCCCTCAAGGCTTGCCCCCGTGCCATGACTGGCCGGGCCCCCCTCGCCACCGGCCTTATCGCTTCCAGCGGCTGTACCAATAGCAACCGAGCTCAGGGCCTATAAAAGGAGCACCCGAGCCCCCTTGCTACTCCATCCGTTCCCCTCTTCCTCCCCAAGGACGCAGCCCCTCCAATTCCACCCGAGCATCTTCTCTTCCCAACCTCCAATCATTCCTCCACCATCTCGGTTCACCACGAATCCCAGTCATGCCGAGCTCCCCAACCCAATTCCTCAACACCGTCCTCTTTCCTGTCTACTCTTGAGCATTTTCACCTTGCAATTTCCCCAGACGTCTACGAAATTAGAAATACCCAAAAGCTCACCGGTGGAGCTTCCGTCGCCCCTTGCGAAACCTATCCCGAAGGCCGCCCTGCCCCGGTCCGACTGACGATCGGGCCTGCGGCACCTCTCCTTTTTCGGACTGGACCGGTAAGCCACGGGAGCCACTGACCGGTGGGCCCCCGGCCTTCCAAGGGCCCAGATCCAGGTTAAGTGGAGGTGCACCCTTACAGTACGCCTTCGACGTCAATTGCTCAGCCGGGGAGAACTAGCCGGTTCGGTCCAGAATCACTTGCTCACTCGGTTCGACCGGTTCAAGGTGTTCCAGTCTGGTTCTTGGGGATCAGTTTCCGATTCTGTAATCAAAATAAAATTTTCCAACCTTCTATTCAAACACTTTTCCAATTTCAGACTCGTTTGATTAGAAACAGAGAGGAGATTAGAATTACTTAAAGGATTGATTTTTCATCAGAATATCTAGTAGACTTAAAAATGATTCCAGAACACTTCAGATATTTTGGATCATTTTAATAACACCTTAGGACCTCTATATCCTAAAGTAGTTGTACACCCTAATTGATCTGGGAAGAAAACAAATGACTATGATTTTCCTCTATGTACCACAGTCCTCATTGCTTGTTAAACGAACTTACCTAAAGATCTAAGAGTATTTCCCAAAGCACTTTAATTTAGGGTATGCATGTTTCTAAGTTTATATCACCTCTGTAATCTAACTTGGGCCAAGAAAATGACACGACCTTCAATTAAAATTTGAAAATCATAACTTCTTCTTACGAGGTAATCACTAATTCATGACATGCATGTAGTGGCATAGGGCTAACAAATTCCAAGAAAAGAACTATTAACCATGCCACATATTCCCTCTGGACTTAGTCATAGCACTCATCAACCTATTTTAAAAACCTAAGAGCCATGATTTCCTCCTAGGCAGGTAACGACTATTATTTCATATCATGCACAGGTTGGCTGGGAAATTTAGAAGTCTTGAAAAATCTCTTGAAAAACATATCCCTTACTCACCTCTAACCAAACTATAGTACTTGTCAACTCGGTGGTAAACCTAAGCAGAGAGGGAGGCCCATTAACTTCTACTATTCATATATCCGCACGAGTAATTGTCAACCCGACCTAAAATCCTAGTGGACCAAAAACGTTCCCTAGGTCAAAATCATGACATGCGCATAGCATATGCGCCATTTGGTTCTCATTTGGGGTTTCTGACGTCGTCATTTTTTTGCCGTTCTTTTTAACGTCGTCACAGCTGTTGGTGTTGCCTATGACACAGCTGGTTCTTCCTGCGACACAGTTGGCTGAGATAGGTCCTCTGCATCCAGTTGATCATTAGCTGGGTTGTACTCAAGCTCGATGACTTGCTCTCCAGCGTCTTCATCCAGTGGTGGAGCAGGTGATTCATGATCACTTGGTGAGGCAGATTCCTCCTTGATAATAGGTCTAATCTTACCAGTGGATTTCTTGAGAATGTCCTTGCTCCCTGTATCATTAGCAACTTGCTCTCCTTAGGAGCCATAAGACTCATCAAAGTCTACATCTATAGATTCTTCAATAACTTTTGTGGAGGTGTTAAAAACTTTATAGGAATGGGAGTTAGTGGAATAACCAAGGAAGATACCATATCAGATTTAGCTTCAAACTTAGAGAGGCGTTTGCCTTTTGTAAGGATGTAGCACTTACAACCGAATACCTTGAAGTATGAGTCAGTTGGCTTGGAGTTGGTGAGCAGCTCATAAAGAGTCTTCTTGAGTAGTAGATGTAGATATAGCCTATTGATGGAGTGGCAGGCAGTGTTGACAGCTTCAACCCAAAATCTTGGTGACGTCTTCTATTCATCCAACAGCGTCCTTGCCATCTCTATCAAGGTCCTATTCTTCCTTTCCACTACTCCATTCTGCTGTGAAGCATATGGACTTGAGAATTCATGCTTGATTCCATGCTTGTTCAGAAATGCTTCCACCTTGAAATTTTTGAATTCACTTCCATTGTCACTTCTGACTTTGGCTAGATTCACCTTCCACTCATTTTGCACTCTGACTATGAGATGCTTGAATTTCTTGTAGACCTATGTCTTCTCCTTCAAAGGAACACCCAAGTATAGCGAGAAAAATCATCTACAATAACAAAACCATACTTGTTACCTCCCAAGCTCTCATATGTTGTAGGACCAAAAAGGTCAATGCGTATGAGCACAAAAGGAGTGTTAGTGGTCATGATGGTCTTGGGATGATGGGCAACTCCACCTTTTTTGCCGGCTTGACATGCACTACAGGGCTTGTCCTTCTCGAACTTCACCTTCTCCAAGCCTATGACATACTCATGTTTGCTCAACTTGTTGAGAAGCTTCATCCCTGCATGTCCTAGCCGCCTGTGCCACAGCCAGCCAACACTGGTCTTGGCCATGAGACACCATGGAGTTGCAGTAGGCTGTTCATTGAAATTCACAATATATAATTTTCCAAACCTACATCCTTTGAACACTTGTGAATCATCAGATAGTTTAGAGGCTATAACCTCATCAGGATAGAAAGTGACTTTCATACCTATGTCACACAGCTGTGACACAGACATTAGACTATAGCCTATCTGATCCACAAGCATAACATTTGATAAGGAGTGATGTTCAGATATGACAACTTTATCAATGCTATTACCTTTCACTTGGAGTTGTCTGCATAGATCACATATTTGCTTGGAAGATTCTCATTGGTGATCTCAACAAACTCCTCCCTACCTCTAGTCATATGTTGTGTACATCCACTGTCCACAACCAAATCAGTTCCACTAGAGATAGTGTCCTACAAGATTAGTTATGAAACTTAGGGACCCAAACTTGTTTGGTTCCCTTAGTAGTTTTATTATAAGCAAAGAAAGAAGTAATATGATTAGCAAGTTTGTTTCTAGTGTTCACAGCCTTAGCAATGGATGATATAACATGAATCATCTTCGGCCGACTATCACCTGTAATCTTAGGCATAATAGTTAGAGAGCTGTGCAAGCCACCTGTGACACTTGTATACCCGCAGCTGTGTGAAGTACCAGTGACACAGGCAACAATGGCCTTAGGTACCCAGATGGCAGGTGACCATTTTCTCAGATGCTTGCGACCGACATACTTGGCCACTACTTTCCCTTTTCTGTCCTTTTGCAGAACATAGGATGGGTTAGATGGAATGTTCACCACATTCCTGTTTCTCTGCATATGACCAACAAAATTGCTGTCATTTGTACCTGCCTGTCTCACGAATTTTGCTGCAAGATTAGGGTTAGTGACAGCAGGCAGTCTATCTTTATTTACAATAAGAATATAACCCAAGCCCATCTGGCCATTGTTCTTCCTGAGCATTTCAGCCCTAATCAGCTGATAATTTTGCATGCCAATATTGGCAGTGCAAAGGCCTTTCCTCATTAGCCTCTTGATCTCTTCAAGCTCCTCTGTCGGCATAGAGACGCCTCTAGCGGTGGTCCGGTTGGACCCCCTTTGGGATTCAGCCGGGGGTGTAGTAGAGCTTCTCTTATGAGCCGGTGACGGACCGTGGAGAGTGTGGATTTGATGCAAAGTACGCAGAGGATTTACCCAGGTTCAGGCCACCCGGAGGTGTAAAACCCTACGTCCTGCTTGTATGTGTGTATTGATCTATCCGGGATTACAGAGGCTATTTTGCTTACAAGAGGAGTTCTTCTCTCAGAGCTCTAACCCTAGAGTTCTCGCCAAGGAACCAACCGGAGAAGAGAGCAACCGAGAGTGTAATCAAAAAGAGATTCGACCAACCCTTTGCATGGCCTTGGTCCTCCCCTTATATACTCGGGGGGTTACCACAGTGGCCGATTTCCGCGCCGGGCGTCTTCTCGCCGTGCTTCTGAACAGGGATCCTGACACCTTTATGCCTGGTGGGTCTCGCGAACGGAGACTTACCGGGCTTCCACTGACAAGGTGGGTGAAACACCCGCTCCTGGGCCCCGGGCGTCAGCGACCAAACCCGCGCACCGGGGCGCGCGGTGACGCGACTTAAGGGGGCAAAAAGGTTGACAGCGACCAGGGCGTGCGGTGCGGCGCGCCCAGTCGGTCAACAAAGTTGTCAGACGGACCCATCATTTGGCGGAGGGTGATAGCCAACGGAACCTATCGCCTGCGCGGGTGGGGCCCGGCCTGACCGTCATTATGCCCTCATGGGGCTTAGGATTCCTTGTTGAAATGACCGGCATTAAATGCCTCTGCCAGGGCTGAGGCTTGCGGGAGAAGCTAGTCGTTCGATGACGTGCCCAGAGGTGGGCCCCACAGGGGGACCCGACGACCCCGAGCACTACGTCCCCAAGCAGCTCCTTCAACTGGGAGGGGCGCCAGCTGTCCCAGGCTGCCCCCGAGTGACCTCGAGCGCTCGGGGAGCGCTCGTTGGAGGGTCGCTCGGGGCCCCTTACGGGGGGAGTTCCAGGAGGAGAGCTCACGCATCCGGGGATGCTGGGCGCTCGGGGAAAGACCCCGAGCGCCCCCTCGATTCCTGAGTCTTGGGCTCTCGGGAGCCCAAGGCCCTTTCAGATCGTTGCGAGCGGGGTTCGATGCTTGGGGAGGGACCCCGAGCACTTGGGCTTGACCGCCGGACCCACCTGGCTATCGGGGCGGGGTCTACACCAACCCGACCGCCACGTGTCTCGCTCCGCGGCATCTGGTTGTCCTCCGCTGGTGGTTCGGGGGACCTTGGGCCCCATTCCGCTGACAATAGCCCCCGGCCTTGTCTCCCAGCGATGGCCCGACGGGCCGCGACTGGAGATAAGGCCTTCCCTTCTTGGGCCAAGCAGAGATGCCGGCCCACCTTCATGCGCCCTGCGTAGGGACGCTTTTAATGCACGCGGGGAAGGCGCGCGGCTCTTCGTGCCGTGCGCGGGCGGTTGCGTGCCCCGGGTTTCGTGCGACCGTATCTTTACCGCCAGATGGCAGTAAATTCGCAGGCCATGATTACACGACCTCCGGGTTTCGCGCGGCCGTAGTTTTACTGCCAACGGCAGCGAACTGACAGCCCACGATTGCACGAAAATCACCGGGTGCGGGCGGTTGATCTTCTGCGGAAGCCTTTTTCTTTAAAAGAGGACCGACCCCACACCTTTTCAAACTTCCAACTCCTGCGCAAACACTTCTGCTTCCAAAGCTTTTGCGCTCGCTTCGTCTTCTTCTTCTCGCCGCCACCCTCTTCGCCTCCCGAAATCCTCCTTTTGCCACCGCTCCGCCGCCACCATGACTCGCCGCAAGAGCCGCCAAGCCTCCCCGGACCCGTCCGCCGTGATTCCCAAGTCCCGCCTCCTCAACGAGGAGGCGATGGACAAGCTCCGGCTGCTGACGGTGCCGGAGGGCCGTCTGGACCCGACGACGGTCCGGCCGGTGACGTACCCGCCGGAGCCGCGGGCGGATGAAATGGTGATCTTCACCAGTTTCATCACGGCCGGCCTTCTTCCACCCTTCTCGCCGTTCTTCATGGTGATCCTGGCGGAGTACGGGATCCACCTTCTGCATCTCACCCCAAACTCTGTGGTGGTGCTGGCGATCTTCGCCCACCTCTGCGAGATGTTCGTGGGGGTGATGCCGTCGGTGGCTCTCTTCCGGCACTACTTCGTCCTTCGCACGGTCGGGAAGAGCCGGGGCTCCGCCCGAGCGGAGGTCTGCGGCAGCGCGAACTTCCAGCTCCGAGCGAAGGTTGCTGACCCATACATTCTGCAAGACCTGCGGAATAAGTGGGACGACTGGCGCCAGAGTTGGTGTTATATCAACACCAACTCGGCGGAGTCGCTCTTCCTTCCCGAAGCGCCGGCAGAGCACCACCGATCGTGGGAATACCTCACCGGTGACGACAAGGACCTTTGAATGATGGTGGAGCGCATCTCCCAACTCCGGGAGTTGGGTCTGAACGCCACCATGGTTGCTGGTGACTTCTTGCGCCGCCGGCTGGTGCCGCTGCGGGAACGCAGGCAGCCGGCGTGGATGTACACCGGCGACCAGGACTACGGCCGGACGGCGATCGGCGCCGACAACAATCTGAGCGAGGAGGAGATGGCGATTACCTTGAGGATGCTACTCGGGATTCAGGACGCCTCGCTCGCCGAGCTGCCGCGAACGGACTTGCCGCTCTGCGTCAACGCGGATCGCCAGTCCATCCTGGACATGATGCCGACGTGCAATGCGGAGGGCATCGTGAGTCTGCCGAAGGATGGCAAGCGCAGGCCGGCCGGGTCCATCCGAATCGCCGCGGATGAGGAGGAGGCAGAAGCGGCACGGGCGGCTAGGGCACCGAGCGTCCCGCTCGCCGTCCACGACCCCGCCAACCCGAAGGGCAAAAAGCAAGCCCCTCCTCCCCCGTCCCCGCCACCGCGGCCACAAGCGCCGAAGCCGAGGCCGCAAGTACCGCCGGCCACGGGGCGGCAAACGACGGGGATGGGAGGCAGCCGCGTCGGGCAAGGGTCCTCCGGGCAGGGATCCTCCGGGCAGCGCCCCTCCGAACCGCTGCCTCCGCCGCCTCCGCCGCCCGTGCACCCTGCGGCGCCGGGGACCGGAGGCAGCGGTTCCGGGCAACGGTCCTCCGGACAAGGATCCTCGGGGCAGCGTCCCTCCGAACCACTGCCTCCGCCGCCTCCGCTGCTCGCGCGCCCTGCGGCGCCGGGGGCCGGCGGCGGTTCTGGGCGAGGGTCTTCCGGAGCTGCGCCGGTGTAACACCCATCCTAGTATATAAATAGATTTCTATTTTGTATCATGCATACATGGCATCATCCATGCACAAACCTTGCATAAACTTGAATATTAAAAAGCTAGGTTTTATAGAATATGTACATATCTCATTTCTAAAACCCAAATTTTGCAAATTCTTCCTCTCTGCGCTTGATCCGGAAGCTTGGTCTGGAACCTCCGGATGCAACCTCCGGGTGGTCTCCGAGTCAAATTCTGGGTGAGTCCAGAGAGGGTTTTGGTGAGTCGGTCAAGTCGGAGGTCTACTCCGGAACCACCGGGTTCAACCTCCGGGTTGTCAGGCCCTGGAGCCTTGCAAACTCCTGGGGGATAATGCACTCGCTATACGCAGGGTAGTCGCATTGCCGGTAACGGTTCGAGAGATTGATTGAATTTGCTTTTGTGATGAACCAACAATTTTAATGGGGTGTAGGCTACCCCTGTATGATATTCTGATTATTTTGATCACTCTGTATTCATTTGAATCCTGAAGTACACTTTGATTCTACCACTTATGATTATGTTATGAACTAGGTTACAATCTCGATTATGTATTGTTCCGATGGAATTGCATCATGTTTAATTATTGTAGTAGTGAGCATGTGTAGGACATGGAATCAAGCACGAATAAGTCTTGCGAGTACTTTTGTACTCACCTAGGATATTCCTAGACTTTTGCAGGTGAGCCAATCGTTGCGGAGTTTTGTGATGAAGTTTAGTCCGAATGGTTTCCTTGGTCCGCATTCGACTCATGGGAATGGTTGGGCTTTTGTGCAGCGGTTGATGCACCGCTGCGGGGCTTTTGTTTTGTTCCGCTGCATTGTAAATATTTCGGTCTCAACTAAATTTACGGTTATCGCCGACTGAAGTATCTGTAAGGTTCACCAAGTGGACAGCTAGTTATATTGTCGTATCGTAGTGCTTTGTTATGATATACGAGTTGTTATTCAGGCTGCCCATACGCAATGTGTGTATGATATGAAGCGTAGGGGTATGTCGTGAAGGATTAAACTTGTTCCCCTTTTTACTATGTCGAGCAGGAATCGGTTGAGTGACCCGCTGGCTGAGATGCTGTGCCGGCCAGGCAGGGTGTGGGTGTATTCTACCGGGCTTTCAAGCGACCCACTAGCCTCTGGGCTAGGTTAGGGTGTGGGTAGAATCGCCGGGCTCCTCCGACCTTGCTTTGCGTGGTAGAATCCGGGAATGACTCTAAACCTTCACCGGATCAGGGAATCATATGTGGTTCTGGGAAGTTTAGTCGCTTCCGGCCGGCTTGCGTTGGTCAGGTGTCGGATCACTCTGCCTCGATGTGTACGGCGCAGGTACCGTGCCACCAGGTCGACTGGTCCTTCGGCCCTTGGCGACCATTCGTTCCCCTAATCATATGTAATTCCCGGGTCCGTGACAGCTTGGTATCAGAGCCGAGCAGACTGTAGGAAGCCAATTGCAGGTGGGCGTTAGTTAGGACTTGGCATTGCTGAGAAAACTATTTGCAAAAGTTAAAACCTATGTTTAAAATTTAGTAAGTAGATTGCTTCTTTATTTCTCATCTTCATCGGTCTTAGTTCTAAAATTCCTTCTCTATTGCATTTTTTTTGCTTGTGGCTGATCTTGACCTATTTCTTGTTGTGTCAGATGGCTTCTTTTCAGTTGATGCATGCTACCCATGGATTGGATGTCGAAGGGTTTCCGGAGGTGCTTTTGTACATGCTTCAGGAACTCGGATTTCCATATCTCCCAGAATATCTCGTGCATAGGGCCAACCTAGGGTTCGGCATGTATGAGTATCGGGCGCGCGTGTTCATTCAACCGCGTGAGAGTGACCCTCCTCATCAGCCGCGTTTCTTCAATGGTTATGGAGTAGAGCTAGAGTCTGCTGTCCAAGACGCAGCTTATTCGGCTATGTGCCATCTTCGCTATGAGCTTCCGGGACTCGCTGAGGGCCCTTTCTCCTTCTTTCCGTCGTGGACTCCTATGGAGAACGTGATACCATCTGAAAATTTTACTCGGGAGCCTAACGTGGCACTAGCTCATTTGGGCCGCCTTGTCCGATCCTTGGACGTGGCGTACCGTGCCCGTGGTTTCGAGACAAGACGATATCATCACCGTCTTATCATTTCCCTTGAGCTGGCTCGACACCAAGGGAGCTTCTTCACACCGCCACCACACTTCTGGACCGCGAAAGGCATCTACTCGGTCTATGAAGGAGGTCCGTGGGTGTATCGATATCCATCAGTGGGCGGGATAGAGATTGGAGTTCATCCTGATGTTTTGCGCCCGCAAATGGCTGTGGGTGGCGTTCGTCGCATCCCCACCATCACTCCTCAGTTTGGCCATGGGATTCCTTTGTTCCACACCATGATCCCTCTTCCCACCGACTTGGAGGCAATGGAGATTCGTCGCAATGAAGGGTCTCCGTACAGTCCATAGCGGTATTGTTCAGTCTTAGCTTCTGTTTGGGTACGCTTTCCGTCAACTCAGCTCCTGCCATAGTTCTCTTTGATTCCGGGGCATCTCATTCTTTTATATCCAGCAAATTTGCACATGAGAATCATGTTCCATCATCAGCATTGCATCATCCTCTCATTGTTGCAACACCCGGCTCGGAGTTGAGGACCGAGCTTGTCTGTGAGGGTGTTAAATTAGAAATTGGTGAAGAAGCATTCCTAGCCGACATGGTAGTTCTGGGGTCAGAAGGGCTAGATGTTATTTTGGGGATGAATTGGTTGGTCCAGTACAAGGCAAAAATAGATTGTGCCGAAAGGTCGGTTTCTCTTGTTGCCAACTCTGGCAAGGAAGTGAAGTTTATATCGCCATCCTTGTCAGGGCATCTCTTCGCCGTGTGTGGCACTCATACCCAAGGACTTGAGTTTGTTTCCGTGGTATGTGAGTATCCAGATGTTTTCCCTGAGGAATTGCCTGGTATGCCTCCTGATCGAGCTGTAGAGTTTGTTATTGATCTTCCGCCTGGGACTGCTCCTATTTCGAAGCGTCCATATCGGATACCCCCAAATGAGTTGTTAGAGATGAAGAAACAACTCAAAGAGCTTGAAGACAAGGGCTTCATTAGGCCTAGTTCCTCACCGTGGGGTTGTCCTGCCATGTTCGTGAAAAAGAAAGATTCGAGCTTGCGGATGGTAATTGATTACCGCCCGTTAAATGAGCTCACTGTGAAGAATAAGTATCCTCTTCCCCGAATCGATGACCTGTTTGACCAATTATCTGGAGCATGTGTCTTCTCCAAAATCGATCTCAGGTTGGGCTACCACCAGATTAAAATCAGATCTGAAGACATTCCTAAAACTGCCTTTACCACTCGTTATGGGTCATATGAATATACCGTTATGTCCTTGGTTTAACCAACGCTCCTTCCACTTTTATGCAACTCATGAATTCGGTATTCATGGAGTATCTTGATCAGTTTGTGATCATTTTTATCGATGATATCCTTATCTATTCTAAATCTGAACCGGAGCACGAAAACCATTTGAGGAAGGTGCTCGAAAAGTTCCGAGAGCATCGGTTGTACGCAAAATTCTCCAAGTGTGAATTTTGGAAATCCCGAGTGGAATTTTTGGGTCATGTTCTTTCAGCAGAGGGTGTTGCTGTAGACCCGAGTAAAGTACAAGCCGTTCAAGAGTGGAAGTAGCCCAAATCTGTCACCCAAATTCACAGCTTTCTTGGATTGGCAGGTTATTACCGCCGATTCATCGAGGGTTTTTCTTCCATAGCAAAACCGATGACCAAATTGTTGAAGAAGGACAACAAATTTGTGTGGTCAACCAAATGTAAAGAGAGTTTCCAAAAGCTCAAGAAGAAGTTGACCACTGCTCCCGTGCTTATCCTCCCGGATATTCACAAAAGCTTCGAAGTCTATTGTGATGCTTCTCGGAATGGGTTGGGATGTGTGCTCATGCAAGAGGGTCGCGTGGTAGCTTATGCTTCACGTCAATTGCGTCCCCATGAGGGAAACTATCCTACTCATGACTTGGAGTTAGCAGCCGTAGTGCATGCTCTCAAAATCTAGCGGCATTATCTTATTGGTGCCCGTTGTGAAATCTTTTCGGATCATAAGAGTTTGAAGTATTTATTTACTCAACCAGATCTGAACCTTCGACAACGGAGATGGCTTGAGCTCATCAAAGATTATGATGTGGGTTTAAATTATACCCCTGGCAAGGCTAACATCGTCGCCGATGCACTTAGCCGAAAAGCTTATTGCAACAAAGCCTTAATGCTTGAGCATCAACCACCACTTCATGTGGAATTTCAGCGGCTTAATCTTGAGATGGTTGAGCAGGGTTTCCTTGCTTTCTTAGAGGTGAAACCATCTTTAGAAGACCAAATTAAAGCCGTTCAAGTACAAAATGTTGGGATGCAGAAGATCAGGGAGAAAGTGAAAAACGGTACCACTACCTGTTTCACCGAAGATGAGAACGGAGTTTTTTGGTTCGGAGAGCGCCTTGTAGTGCCCAAAGACCAGCAGTTAAAGGATTTAATCCTCCATGAAGCTCATAACTCCCCGTTATCCCTTCATCCTGGTAGTACGAAGATGTACCAAGACATTCGCCGTCGATTTTGGTGGACTCGGATGAAGCGAGAAATTGCTCGTTTTGTGGCCGAGTGCGACATGTGTCGTCAGGTGAAGGCCGAGCATCAGAGACCAGCAGGCATACTTCAACCACTCCCTATTCCCGAGTGGAAATGGGAAGAGGTTGGTATGGATTTCGTGGTAGGTTTACCGAAATCTCAAAAGGGAAATGACGCCATATGGGTGATTGTGGACCGCCTTTCCAAGGTAGCTCACTTCATCCCTGTGAAGACCACTCATAAGGTGAGTCAATTAGCTGAGCTGTATATTGCCCGAATCGTTTGTCTCCATGGTGTCCCTGTGAGAATCGTTTCGGATCGAGGCACCCAGTTTACCAATCGATTCTGGAAATGTCTGCATGAAGCTATGGGAACTTCGTTATCCTTTAATACAGCTTTCCATCCTAAAACTGGAGGTCAAGTGGAGAGAACAAACCAAATCCTAGAAGATATGTTAAGATCTTGTGCTCTCACCCTTGGTTCCAATTGGGAGAAGTGTTTGCCATATGCAGAGTTTGCTTACAACAATAGCTACCAAGCAAGTCTTGGTAGGGCACCCTTTGAAGTGCTATATGGCAGAAGGTGTAGAACTCCCCTCAACTGGTCTGAGACCGGTGAAAAGCAATTCTTTGGACCGGATGCTATCAAGGAAGCCGAAGCTCAAGTGCATCTTATCCGGCAACGGCTTCGAGAAGCTCAGTCAAGGCAAAAGAGTTATGCTGATCCTCGTCGCCGAGAAGTGATGTTTCTAGTTGGGGACAGTGTTTATCTTAAAGTAACCCCATTCAAAGGTGTTCATCGCTTCGGAATAAAAGGAAAGTTAGCTCCCCGTTACATCGGTCCATATAAAGTTTTGGCCAAACGAGGAGCTGTAGCTTACCAATTGAAGTTACCTCCCTCACTGTCCAAGATACATGATGTTTTCCATGTATCTCTGCTGAAAGCTTGTCATCGTGTTCCCGAAGTGAAGACCAATCCTGAAATAGAAGAGCTACGTGAAGACCTTACCTATCGGGAGTATCCAGTGCGCATTCTTGATGAATCGGAGCGCACAACCCGTCGTCGTGCCATCAAGTTCTTCAAAGTGCAATGGAACAACCATACCGAAGATGAAGCTACGTGGGAACACGAAGATTGGCTCCAAGCTGAGTTTACTTTCTTGTTTGCCGAACGTTAGAGATCTCGGGTCGAGATCTTCTTAAGGGGGGTAGGTTTTGTAACACCCATCCTAGTATATAAATAGATTTCTATTTTGCATCATGCATACATGGCATCATCCATGCACAAACCTTGCATAAACTTGAATACTAAAAAGCTAGGTTTTATAGAATATGTACATATCTCATTTCTAAAACCCAAGTTTTGCAAATTCTTCCTCTCTGCGCTTGATCCGGAAGCTTGGTCCGGAACCTCTGGATGCAACCTCCGAGTGACCCGGAAACCTCCAGGTGGTCTCCGAGTCAAATTCCGGGTGAGTCCAGAGAGGGTTTTGGTGAGTCGGTCAAGTCGGAGGTCTACTCCGGAACCTCCGGGTTCAACCTCCGGGTTGTCCGGATTCCGGGTGGACTCCGGACCATTTTCCGAGGGAGTCCAGAGAGTGTTTGGGAGATCCCGGTGTCACTGGAGGTCCAATCCGGAGCTTCCGGGGTGAGCCTCTGGGTGAATCCGGAAGAATCGGGGTAAGTTTCGAGTTGTTTTCCGGGAGAGTCCAGTAGGGTTTGGCCACGGTTTCGTGAAGGCCGGAGGTCCCATTCAGAACCTCCGGGTGCTACGTCCGGGTTGCCCGGATTCCGGGTCATTCTCCGGGCTATTTCCGGGTGGGCGCCGGAGTGTCAGAACTCGGCTGCCACGTGCCGTCGCCGGTTGGGGGGCGGTGGGCGGTGGAGCCTCCGTGGAGAGCTCGCCGGCCCCTGTATAAAAGCCTCCCCAAGGCCCCCTTCACCTCTTTTTCTCCTCTCCACCTAAATCCTTCCACTTCCCTCCCTATTTCTCTCCAAAACAGCACGGCACAGCTGCCTTCTTCCTCATCTTCTTTAGCTCCGGCGAGCCAGCGCCACCGCTCCGGTGAGCTAACTCCTCTCCTCCCCCCTTCACTCTTCCTGCATTCCCATTCTCCCCTCACCTCTCTTCCTTTTTCCTTTTTCTCAGGTCTAGCTGAGCTCCAGCAGTGGCCATTCCGAGCCATCCGGAATCTCTTCCGGGCTGCACTGTCTCAGCAAGAAGAAGGGCAGAGCAGAGGTAGAAAGTGGGTGAAGCTAGCGTTAGGGTTTGAGGGCAGAGTAGCTGTTGCTTCATTTTCAACCCTTGAGTGTTTTCTCTCAAGAGGTATATAGTTCATCTTTGAACAAGTTTATACTTTCCAAACCTTATAAAATGTTCTATTGCTTAGTTCAATCTCAATGTTCCAATGAGTTAGTACAAATAACCAACATTTTATTGTATAAAGATAATCCCTTATTTGCACTGATATCCAAACCAACTATCAACCCTAATATAAACTTAAACTCAATGAGTCATGCATATAGCTACTAGGATAACCACTTTAATTCCTTAAGTTTAAAATGAGGCATGTTTCTTATCGCAGAACCCTAGCAGTTCATGTCTAGCATCTCCATCATGCATACATGCTGAAAACTTATTTCTTTTATCACTTCCTTTCCGGTGTCTCGTGTTGCCTGCGACAGAGCCCGAAGAGGAAGAACCGCAGACCGTTGAGCTGACCCAAGTATCCGAATCCTACGACGAAGGCAAGCAGAGCTTGTTGCATTCTTTTACTTTCCGTAATTCCATATGTGGGTGAATGTTTGTTTGAACCGTGTGTTAGAATTGAACTCACTAGCATGCGTAGGGTGTATCGCCATGTTGAGAATGTCCTTATTGCCCTTTCAACTAAAATGGTTTAAGTGAGTTGGGAGAGCCGAGGGCGTACGCAACGGATACGGTTGGTGTTAATTGAAGTGCTGAGGTGACCCAGGGGTTTGGTGAGTAGAGTTTTGTCACCACACCAACCGCATGCCGATGTGTTACTTCCCTGTCACGCGTGGACGTTACCAAGAATCGATGCCATGGTGTAGTTGAGGTAAGTCTCAGGCCCTGGAGCCTTGCAAACTCCTGGGGGATAATGCACTCGCTATACGCAGGGTAGTCGCATTGTCGGTAACGGTTCGAGAGATTGATTGAATTTGCTTTTGTGATGAACCAACAATTTTAATGGGGTGTGGGCTACCCCTGTATGATATTCCGATTATTTTGATCACTCTGTATTCATTTGAATCCTGAAGTACACTTTGATTCTACCACTTATGATTATGTTATGAACTAGGTTACAATCTCGATTATGTATTGTTCCGATGGAATTGCATCATGTTTAATTATTGTAGTAGTGAGCATGTGTAGGACATGGAATCAAGCACGAATAAGTCTTGCGAGTACTTTTGCACTCACCTAGGATATTCCTAGACTTTTGCAGGTGAGCCAACCGTTGCGGAGTTTTGTGATGAAGTTTAGTCCGAATGGTTTCCTTGGTCCGCATTCGACTCGTGGGAATGGTTGGGCTTTTGTGCAGCGGTTGATGCACCGCTGCGGGGCTTTTGTTTTGTTCCGCTGCATTGTAAATATTTCGGTCTCAACTAAATTTACGGTTATCGCCGACTGAAGTATCTGTAAGGTTCACCAAGTGGACAGCTAGTTATATTGTCGTATCGTAGTGCTTTGTTATGATATACGAGTTGTTATTCAGGCTGCCCATACGCAATGTGTGTATGATATGAAGCGTAGGGGTATGTCGTGAAGGATTAAACTTGTTCCCCTTTTTACTATGTCGAGCAGGAATCGGTTGAGTGACCCGCTGGCTGAGATGCTGTGCCGGCCAGGCAGGGTGTGGGTGTATTCTACCGGGTTTTCGAGCGACCCACTAGCCTCTGGGCTAGGTTAGGGTGTGGGTAGAATCGCCGGGCTCCTCCGACCTTGCTTTGCGTGGTAGAATCCGGGAACGACTCTAAACCTTCACCGGATCAGGGAATCATATGTGGTTCTGGGAAGTTTAGTCGCTTCCGGCCGGCTTTCGTTGGTCAGGTGTCGGATCACTCTGCCTCGGTGTGTACGGCGCAGGTACCGTGCCACCAGGTCGACTGGTCCTTCGGCCCTTGGCGACCATTCGTTCCCCTAATCATATGTAATTCCCGGGTCCGTGACAGCTTGGTATCGGAGCCGAGCAGACTGTAGGAAGCCAATTGTAGGTGGGCGTTAGTTAGGACTTGGCATTGCTGAGAAAACTATTTGCAAAAGTTAAAACCTATGTTTAAAATTTAGTAAGTAGATTGCTTCTTTATTTCTCATCTTCATCGGTCTTAGTTCTAAAATTCCTTCTCTATTGCATTTTTTTTGCTTGTGGCTGATCTTGACCTGTTTCTTGTTGTGTCAGATGGCTTCTTTTCAGTTGATGCATGCTACCCATGGATTGGATGTCGAAGGGTTTCCGGAGGTGCTTTTGTACATGCTTCGGGAACTCAGATTTCCATATCTCCCAGAATATCTCGTGCATAGGGCCAACCTAGGGTTCGGCATGTATGAGTATCGGGCGCGCGTGTTCATTCAACCGCGTGAGAGTGACCCTCCTCATCAGCCGCGTTTCTTCAATGGTTATGGAGCAGAGCTAGAGTCTGCTGTCCAAGACGCAGCTTATTCGGCTATGTGCCATCTTCGCTATGAGCTTCCGGGACTCGCTGAGGGCCCTTTCTCCTTCTTTCCGTCGTGGACTCCTATGGAGAACGTGATACCATCTGAAAATTTTACTCGGGAGCCTAACGTGGCACTAGCTCATTTGGGCCGCCTTGTCCGATCCTTGGACGTGGCGTACCGTGCCCGTGGTTTCGAGACAAGACGATATCGTCACCGTCTTATCATTTCCCTTGAGCTGGCTCGACACCAAGGGAGCTTCTTCACACCGCCACCACACTTCTGGACCGCGAAAGGCATCTACTCGGTCTATGAAGGAGGTCCGTGGGTGTATCGATATCCATCTGTGGGCGGGATAGAGATTGGAGTTCATCCTGATGTTTTGCACCCGCAAGGGAGCTTCGCGCGGAAGTCCAGCGCCTCGGGGAGCGGCTCGAGGACTCGCGCGTTTCCAAGCGCATTGTCCAGACCAAACTCCAAGAAGTGGAGGAGGCGAGGCAGCACGAGTCTTCAGAAGCGGCCGCGACGCTGAAGGAAGCGGACAGGAAGAAGGTCCAACTCCTCCACAAGCGGCGCGAGACGACGCAGATGATGCGAGACATCTTCTTCCGCGCGAGGGATGCCGTTCAGGCCGCTGGACTTGGTCTAGCATCCCTGCCGGGGAGGATCGACGAGACCCCCGGGAACATGACGCTGGGTTTCCAAGACATCACCGAGCGCCTCGTCGGACTCGGCGATGCCGTGACCCAACGGCTCAAGGAGGAAGGCCGGGAGCTGGCGGTCGTGGTGGCGGAGCACACTTTGACGTGCTACCGCAGCCGCGACCCGAACTTCTCCCTGGAACCAGCCGCGGAGGGGATCGACGAGGCCCGCGAGGACGAAGCTCGGAGGGCGGTCCGCGGGGTGGCCGAGGAGATCGCTCTGCGCTTTGCCCGCGAGGAAGACGCCGGCGACGGTGGCGGCGAGGAGTAGCTCCTCCTTCATCTCCATTTTTGTTGTTCTTAGTCCAGGGCGTAGCCCCTTTGTAAGAACTTTTGCTTGAATTTCTGTTATGCAAAGAACTCTGGCCCGAAGGCCCTTCGTCCCTTGCTTTTTCCTTCTTATTATACTTGTGCTGGAACTTACTTCTTTTCCTTGTTGCTTCGGGCGAAGTGTCTGGCTCTTGCTCGGAGAAGGACGGAGACCGGCCCTCGGGTCCCCCGAAGGCCCCAGCCCCCGAGAGCTGGTCGCGCCGTGACTGAAGCTACGAAAGCCCCGCCCTCGGGGCACGGGGTGTCCCCGAGCCGGGCTCCTTCTAACTTCTTTGTTCTGCCTGTAAAAAATTGTCCAAGTCTTTGCGCTCGGGACAATTATTGGAACAAGCAGCTATTAATATATGTCGTACTAACCATTGCGTGTTTGTATACTTTTTCTTATTTTTTGGAAAGCTTTCGTTTTTACTCGCCACTGTTTCCTTGTGTCTCTGGAACGCTACTGGGAAAACCGCCGGGCGCGTGCGAGAGCGCGTAGGGTACTTGGGCGGCTTATTTGCCAGGCTGATGTCCAGGGTTAAGGAACCAGGCAGGACACTAGGGCTTTGAGTAGACAACCCGAAGCACTCCCCGTGACTCTCGCCGCTACCTTCAGGCAAACCCGCCACGAACACAGAAGATACTTGGAACAATTGGCGAGTAAAAACTATTCGCCCGCGTAATGCTCGGGGGCTTTAAAAACATAGAGGCATGACTTAGAAGCTTAGCTTATAGGTCAGGCTCCTTGGTGTACTGGTGCCTCGAGACTTAACGTTAACCCAGCGGGCGGTACCCGAGTACTTCGTCATGGTGAACCTGTTCACTTAATGAGCGATTATATAGCTTACTCAGCAAAAAGGGACGTTTTCCGCAGGTCTTTCGAGGGCTCGCCTGTCGTCGCGGCCCACGGGTTTTTGGATCTGCCAACCTGTCCCGAGCACGAGGAGTGAGGCTACCCGATTGTCATGAAGTTGGGTAGCGCTCGGGGTTGCTGACCAACAGAGCACGGGTGGCCAGGGGCTTATTTGCCCTGACTCAGATGTGCTCGGGGTACAGCTAACCGCCCAAGCGTCTTACGGCCGGCGAACAAACATTGGACTGTCTCGACTGCTCGTACTCAGACCGGTGGGACCTACTCGTCCTGTGGGGGACTCGGGATCCCGGAAAACATGTGGAAAACGACTCTTTTGCTAGATAGCGAGAGGATATTGATATTGAACATAGGAGTTGACATTGCACAGGGAATTCATACAAAGGGAAACTGCATTTTTATATTGATAATAAAGCTATCTGAATAGCTTGTGGTACAAGGGAGCCCCCAAGCGCGGGCGCGAGCGCATGGGATACTCGGGTGACCTTTGGCCGGACTGGTGCTTGGGGTTAAGGAACCAGGCCGAGCAGCCAGGGCTTTGGTGACAGACCCAGAACTTCCCGTGACTCACCTTCGGCACTCGGGGAGCCGACCCTAAAAAGCAAAAACTTACCCGGGCCATTCACAGGAAAAACTTGCGCAGGAGCTCGATGTTCCAGGCGTTGGGCAGTGGCATCCCGTCCTCAGCAGCCAGCCTCACCGAGCCTGGCCGAGTGGCTCTGGTCACTTGGTAGGGGCCTTCCCACATGGGGGAGAGCTTGTTCTTCCCCTCCCGCGTCTGCACGCGGCGAAGTACCAGGTCCCCGACTTCAAGCGACCTCGGCTTGACGTGGCGCTGATGATAGCGCTGGAGGCTTTGCTGGTATCTAGCGGCGCGGAGGGCAGATCGGCACCTGTGCTCTTCAAGGAAGTTGACGTCTTCAAGCCTGCGCTGATCTTGATCTTCCTCCGAGTATGCCGCGACCCGAGGAGACCGGAAAGCGAGCTCGGAGGGAAGGACTGCTTCTGCTCCGTAAACGAGGAAGAGAGGGGTTTCGCCGGTCGCCCGGCTTGGGGACGTCCGGATCGACCAAAGGACGGCAGGGAGCTCTTCTATCCAGCCAGCGCCGCATTTCTTGAGCCTGTCAAACGATCTTGTCTTGAGCCCCCGAAGGACCTGAGCGTTAGCACGCTCGACCTGTCCATTGGCTCGGGGGTGAGCGACAGAGGCGAAGCAGATTTCTGTCCCGAGGGCCTGGCAGTACTCGAGGAAAGCATCGCTCGTGAACTGCGTGCCGTTGTTGGTGATGATGCGGTTAGGCACCCCGAACCGGCTCATGATGCCTCGGATGAACTTGATCGCTGACTACTTGTTGATCTTGACGACTGGCTCAGCTTCCGTCCACTTGGTGAACTTGTCAATGGCGACGTAGAGGTACTCGTAGCCCCCGACTGCTCGGGGGAATGGGCCCAAGATATCCAGCCCCCAGACCGTGAAAGGCCACGAGAGGGGGATGGTGTGGAGTGCCTGAGCGGGCTGATGTATCTGCTTGGCGTGGAATTGGCAGGCCTCGCAGCGTCGAACCAGCTCAAAGGCGTCCTCGAGGGCTGTCGGCCAGTAAAATCCTTGCCGAAAGGCTTTACCGACCAGCGTGCGAGACGATGCATGGCTACCGCACTCACCCTCGTGGATGTCCGTGAGCACGTCGCGGCCTTCTTCCCGGGAGATGCATTTCATGAGAATGCCGTTGGTACCACGCCGATAGAGGTCCCCATCTATGAGCGCGTACCTTTTTGATTGCCGCGCGATTCTTTCCGCAACGGCTTCGTCTTCGGGAAGGAAGTTTTCTTTCAGGTATCCTCGGATCTCGGAGATCCAGGAGGTGTCCTAAGAACAGATGGCAAGCACGAGGTGCTCACCCGGCGGCGGCCTAACGGGAGGATCTCCCACTGAAGGCGCCGCCTGGGTAGACTCGCCTTGGCGCGAGGTTCCCCCTTCGTCTTGGTCGGCGGCCTCGACGGACGGCCGAGAGAGCCTTTCTTCAAGGATCCCAGCCGGGACCGGCTCCCGAGAGGAGGTCAGTAGCGATAGAGCGTCGGCGGTGTCGTTGTAGCGGCGAGGAATGTGCTGGAGCTCCAGCCCATCGAAGCGCCGTTCCAACCTCCTGACTTCGCTCAGGTACGCCGACATCTGAGGGTCCGAGCACTGGTATTCCTTCGACACCTGATTGACGACTAACTGGGAGTCGCCTTTGACGAGTAGACGGCGGATCCCGAGGGATGCGGCAGCGCGCAACCCTGCAAGGAGGCCTTCGTACTCCGCCATGTTGTTGGTGGCGCGGAAGAGCAACTGCACGACGTACTGGTGTGTTTCACCCGTCGGGGAGGTGAGAACCACTCCAGCCCCCGCGCCCTTGAGCGTGAGGGAACCGCCGAAGTGCAGAGTCCAATGCTCGGTTCCTCCTGGTCCCGGGTTGGTGGAGAGTTGCTCGCCTTCGTCTTCGGGCACGGGCGTCCACTCGGCGACAAAGTCGGCCAGAGCTCTGCTTTTGATCGCGTGGTTGCTGACGAAGCGCAGATTGAACTCCCCGAGTTCGATGGCCCACTCGACGACTCGTCCAGTGGCCTCCCGGTTGCGGAGGATGCGCTCGAGGGGGTAAGCCGTAACCACCCGGACCTCGTGTGCTTGGAAATAGTGCCGAAGCTTCCTTGATGCGACGAGAATTGCATAGAGTAGCTTCTGTGCTTGAGGGTAACGCGTCTTGGCGTCGCGCAATACTTCACTGATGAAGTACACGGGATGCTGCTGGACGCACACCCGGGTAGATGGCTCCTCGGGCCCAGCCCCCGAGCGGTTGACTCCGCTCCCGAGCAAGGCGGGTTGCTCGGGTTTGCTTGGAGGGCGGGGCTCAAGGTCTTCTTCGGGAACGTTGTTGCTCGGGGACTCGGCCCCGAGACCTCTGCCCGCTTCCCCGGGAGCTTCGCTCGGGAGCTCGCTCTCGGGGGCTCCTGCTGACTGCTCGGGGTCACCACTCGGAACCGGGGGCCCGAGAGCCTTTGCCTGGTCGGGGGATGCCGGGAGCTCGGACCCGACTTCCCGCTCGACGATGAGGACATCGCTCACCACCCGGGGTGTCACCGAGAGATAGAGGAGCAAGGGCTCCTCGGGTCTCGGTGCCACCAGGACTGGAGGCGACGTGAGATACTTCTTGAGGCCCTCGAGGGCCTGCTCGGCTTCTGGGGTCCACTCGAAGTGGCCCGATCTCTTGAGAAGCTTGAACAAGGGGAGCCCCCGCTCCCCGAGCTTCGAGATGAACCGCCCCAAGGCGGCCATGCAGCCCGTTAGGCGCTGCACGTCCTTGAGACGAGCCGGCGGGCGCATCTGGTCGATGGCCCGAATCTTCTCGGGGTTGGCTTCTATGCCTCGGCTCGAGACCAAGAAACCGAGAAGCTTGCCAGATGGAACCCCGAAGATACACTTCTCGGGGTTTAGCTTCATGCGAGTACCGCGGAGACTGTTGAAGGTCTCGGTGAGGTCCTTGATGAGCGTCTCCTCGCGTCTAGACTTGACGACGAGGTCGTCGATGTAAGCCTCAACGTTGCGACCTAGCTGCGACTGCAAAGTAATACACATGGCTCGCTGGTTGGTCGGGCCAGCGTTTTTTAACCCAAAAGGCATGCGGACATAACAAAAAGTCCCCGCAGGGGTTGTGATGATGAATAGTATGGCACCCCGCGTATTAGGGGTATTCGTATACAGACTCCCGTGACTTTAGGAAGGTACGGC
Organism: Stipa capillata; assembly: GCA_019208055.1. Classification (NCBI taxonomy): domain Eukaryota; kingdom Viridiplantae; phylum Streptophyta; class Magnoliopsida; order Poales; family Poaceae; genus Stipa; species Stipa capillata. Next base: position 144,991 of record JAGXJF010001217.1, on the reverse strand, counting down.
GTACCCGGGAAGGATCCCCGGGCGATAAGATAACCCCTCTCGGGAAGAGAGGACTCCCTTTAAACTAGGAAGTCGATCCCGACGTTTAAGGAGGCCAGAGTCCTACCCGGGTGTAAGTCCACGTCCAGTACGACCCTGGGAACCCCCTATATAAGGATCAGCCATCCCATAGGGGAGGGGGGCGAATTAGGTCAAGACATCCAGTCGCAGCTCCAGGAGACGAAGCCCTAGAAGACCCACCACCTCGAAGGAGTCGAGCCCGGTGGTTAGGATAGTTTAGTCTACGATTAGGCCTAGGGTAGCCACTAACATACACCCCCCTTTGTAAAGCGTGTTCTTCGTCAATATATAGCAACAGGACGTAGGGTTATTATCCTGAGGGAGGCCCGAACCTGTATAAAAATGGCTGTCCCCTGCTGTCAGATCTCCTGGCACTTGGGCCCTAGAGGTCCCTACCCCCCAGCAATCCTCACTCCACGAATACCGTAAGATCGCCGATTCACCGATTGTCGACAGATGGCGCCGACCGTGGGGACCTCTCCGGACCAAGCCGTCCAGGAAAGATCAGAGTCGGCAGGACGAGCAACTAATCGCGATCAGATCCCAGCGCCGTTTGCACAGCCCTCACCGGTTCCGACCGAGTAGGAGGAAGCAAACTCGGCAGGAAAACCGATCGCACCCTCGCCCCGCACTGGGTACTCAGACCAGGGTTTCTACGACAACTTCGGCCCTATGGATCCGTACCCGGTTACGGACCGAGTGGATTTCGGAGAATACGCCCCTGAGGAAGACTCGGATGGCGAAGCAGATCACTTCAGAACCGAGTGCGCCAGGGCCTTCAGCGGGAAACTGGACTTAAATGACGACTTCCCGGTAGGAATGACCAGCCCCATGGTTGGAGTCTCTCCTGCAAACTCTGATCGTGAGAACGATCAAGATCCTACCCACGTTGTGTCCGATGAGGACAACGTGATGGAATACGAGTACACGTCGTCCAGCCAAGGACCTCGGATGGTACTCGCGATCAACGACGGTCGAGAAGACCTCGAAGATCCCAATCTGCCCAGGGGCTCGCCCATAGGTGCCTCCCACATGAACGGGGGCCTACCCGCCGCTGAGGAGAGAACTCCTCGCCGGAACGAAGACTTGCCTGCTGCTGGGGAGAGATCCCCCCGGGAACAAGGGAGTACGTGTCCCGAACTGCTCGAAGACTTGCGGAAGTGCGCAATCTGCTGTCACAGCCTCCCGTGGCGGAGTTATCGACGCCTGCGGGGGCGCAGTGGCTACAACGGCTGGGGGGCTGACCTCCAAGAAGCTCAAAACCAGGCCGAATCTTCTCGAGCCCAGTCGGTGGCCTGTAGCTCTACTCGGGTGGACACCCCTCCTCCGCCAGAAGAGCGCGGTCGGGAGGGACGACACCCCAGGAACAGGCCTCCTCAGGAGGAGCTACCTGTCGACCTCCGAGAACAACTCGAAAAGCACCGCCGTCAAAGGCGCCAGCAAGAGCAGCAGCCTTCTCGGAGAGACCACGCACAAAATGCCAATGCTCGGGGCCGATCTTCGACCTCGAACAGCGGCGAGACTGCACCTTATCGGGGCTCCTTCAGCGGATGCCAGGCGCTATCCCAGAACTCCGACAGGTACGTTGGCCTTCTCGTTTCAAGCCCGGCTCGCTAGAATCGTATGACGGAACCACGAACCCCGTGGAATTCCTCTAGATCTACACCACCGCGATCGAAGCAGCCGGCGGGGACGAGAAGGTTATGGCTAACTATCTTCCTACCGCTCTCAGAGGAGCCGCTAGGACATGGTTGACGAATCTTCCCCCGGGAACGATCCGTTCATGGGGACAGCTATGCGACATGCTGCTCGGGAACTTCCAAGGTACCTTCCCAAGGCCTGGTCGGGTCGACGATCTATTCCTTGTCGTCCAACGACCAGACGAGACTTTCTGAGAATTCACCAAGAGGTTTAGTGCTGTCCGCAACACTATCCCAGAGATAACCGACTCGGACGTCATCCGCGCCTTCACTCGGGGCAGCAGAAACGAGATGTGCACACACGATCTGATCATGCGGCCGCCGAAAACCACCAGGCAGCTCATGGACCTGGCCGAGAAGGCCGCCTGTGCAGAGGAAACCCTGCGCTCCATCAAGCAACAGCGGGGCGAGTTGACCAGTTCTCCCCTCCAGTCGAGGAGCGATTCGCGCAAAACTAAGCGCAAAAAGAAGCCCTCCAGAGGGAATAAGGAGAAAAGGATCAGATCTGACGAGGTAATGGTCGAGGTCTCCGAAAGGCGCACCTGGCGGCCACGCTCCAAGGATAAACCTACCACATCCTCCGACAAGTCGTCCAAGCCCTGGTGCGACTTTCACCAGACCGACTCGCATGATCTGCGACAGTGTCGCATCTTCATGAAATACCTTCGGGAAGAAAGAGAGAGGTTCCGCGAGGAGAACCCTCAGGTCGCAAACAACAGTCGGGAAACAACTTCCGACGACGATGATTCCACTCCTGAGCCTTTCCAGGGGCATGTTAGAGCATTCGAGCACATATTCGGGGGCTCAACCTCTTATGAATCCAAGAGGCAGTACAAGGCGATCGCCCGAGAAGTTCTCGCAAGTGTCCCGCGGGTCCCTCGAGCGATCAAGTGGTCTGAGGTCACGATATCTTTCGACCAGACCGATTGCCCCAAAAATTGCGCTCGACCGGGATGGTACCCCATTGTGGTTGAGCCGACGATCAACAACTGCCGGGTGGGCCGCGTGTTAATAGATGGAGGGAGCTCCCTCAATATCCTATTCGCCAACGCCCCTCGACGCAATGCAAGTGCCACGATCGTCTGTTCAGACAGTGATGCACGCTTTTCACGGCATCGTCCCGGGCTCATCGGCCACGCCGATTGGGCAAGTCACGCTCCCGGTTACCTTCGGTACACTGGAGAGATTTCCGAACAGAGAAAGTCCTGTTCGACGTAGTCGACTTGAGACAGCTTACAATGCTATCTTGGGACGACCTACTCTGGCCAAGTTCATGGCAGCTACGCACTACGCCTATCAATGCATAAAGATGCTCTGCCAAAAAGGCGTCCTCACGATAAAGAGCTCCCCCAGAGAAGCACTCCTCTGCGACAAGCGCAGCCTCGACCTCGCAGAGCAGCACCTACCCTCTAACCAAGACGCCAGCGTGACGCCTCCAGCCTCCACGTCGCCAAGACCACCTCCACGACTACGAGCGATGGCTTCGGAAAGTACCCCCTCCAAGTCGGCGAAAGAGTCCCACGACTAGGTCAGAACAAGGGGAAAACAGGGCCTTCCCCTAAACAGGACAAACTGCTCCTCGGGGGAAGTCGCTCGATCCGGGTTGCTCGCGTCAGTGTTAGGAAGGTCACGTCCATTAGAGAGTCCAGTACCACTACCCTCGGTAAGATCGTTCAGCCGTCGCCTCCCCGTCTGCAGAGTCCAAGGTGGCACCAGCTCCATCCTCAAAGATCGTCAAGCTACGAACGAGTCGATGATAATACGCTCCGGGCGCCGTCGCCCAGCACGCGCACTCAACGAAAGTTTCTGTCAGCGGGTCACGACAAGAGGACGCGAGTCTCTGGGGCAACCGGCGACAAGCTAAACGAGGAGGGAATGGCCTAGCTTTGTCTTAGAGTTATTTTTTTTTCTTAGAGTTATTTTTCTTACAGTAGCCTGTAAAAGACACAGTTTTCGTTAAATAGTATCAAGTCTCTAGTTCGATGTTTTTCAGTATTAATTCAGACTGCCTATCCGAGATATCTCTCGAACGGTCAGTCGGGGCTGGATAAGAATACGGTAAAGTCGAAATACGAGTACGAGTACCGATTTTCTGACCCGCACAAAGGAAAAAGGGTTCTGCGCTGCAACTGTCAGGGATGCAAGGAAAACCCCTTAACGCGTTTACAGGTGACAGGGGAGCCACCGAGCCCCCCACCTGACCAGACCTAAGGCCTGGTTGACTAAGCTCCCCAGTTCCGTAGCAAGGTCCCCCAATCCGAGTAAAGGAAGGGAAAGAAGTACGAATACGACTAGATCAACGGAACCCGCACGCTTATCCACGTCTTCGACTACTCGGAACAGAAGATGTCTCGGGTAGAGTGGAACTTGGTTGATCGGGCAAGTGTGGGAATTTACCAGCCAAGTACCGAAGTCTTCTCTTAATAGAGGAGTACGGAAGTGCTGCTACGGCCACGACAAGCTATACGAAAGACCCCTTATCGCGTTTACTGATGGCGAGGAGCCACTGAGCCCTCCATCCGACTAAACCTAAGGACTGGTTGTTCACAGCAAGAGCGACCTATGGCACTATTTGTACCCTATACCAAAGGAAGGCAAAGGGTACCGGTTTCCGACTAAAGTCTACCCTTGCACCCGACAAGTTTTCACATAAGCAGATTAAGACAAGGTTCTTCAAAGCAAAAAAAACACACACAAGTTATCGCACAGTTACTAACCACTGTATTTGTAAGAGTATATTATTACAGGATCCTACTCTAGGCCAGGCGCCTGGACTCGATCAGCAAAGGCATCCGCCGCCGCCTGCACGGCACCGAGAAGCTCTTCTTCCTCGTCCTTAGGCAAATCAGCAGCGAGCGCCTCCAGAAGCAAGCCCGAGTACCCGCGCTTCAAGAGAGCCAAAGCGAAGGCCAGAGCATCGCGCACGCCTTGCCGGAGCTCACCTTCGAGAAGTTTCTCAACGGTAGGCTTCAGCTTGGAGACAGACGCCGTCAGCTCTGCCAGGCGGCTGGCCGGAGCAAGGCCCGGAGGAACAACGACGCCGACTTCACCCAGCGCCTTCTCGAGCGTGCCTAGGGCCCGCTCGAGATCTCCCTCCAGCTTCTTCGCGTAGGATCGACTCTGTTGCAGGGAAGGTTCCAGGTCCGAGAGGCGTGCCTTTGAGACGAAAGATCAGCCTTCAAGACCGAAAGATCAGCCTTCGAGGCTGAAAGATCAGCCTTCGAGGTGAAAAATCAGCCTTGACTGCCTCTCGCCGCTTCTCGAAGTCCTCAAGACGCTTCTGCAGCTCTTCATTCTCCGACCGCCATCTCTCGGACTCGTCGAGGCATTTCTTCAATTCTTCACGCGCCGAGTCCAGTCCGCTTGGGCCTTCTCGAGCGGGCGACCTGGGAGATAGCAAGCTAGAGAAGAACAGGTCAGTACAAGCAAAGTAAAATTACCTTATCACTAATTTCCCTTACGTTACCTGCAGCAAGGAAGAGAAGCGGAGACCCTCCGGCACCGAGGCACTCGGAGGCACGACCTGCTCGACCAGGGCCGACTCCGACTCCAGCGCCAGGGGCTACGGCTTCTCAGTGGAGGCCGACGGCGACACGGGCGCGGGGGTCCGCTGCTCGGCGGGGGCCGGCGCCGGTGCCGGCGCTGGAGGTTGCTGCCCGGTGGCCACCGGAGTCTGATTCCCGGCGGGGCGGATCGACAACCTACTCGCCAAATGAAATCGAATCAAGTCTCCGGTAAGGTAGAGTCAAAAGAAAAAGACGGCAAAAGAAAACTAACCTCGTACGCTTCCCCGTCGGAGGAGGCTTCCTTGCCAAGGCACTCGAACTCCGCTTGCCGGAAGCCAGCGGCGCCTTCCCCTTGTCCGCCACAGTCTCCTCCCCAAGAGCAGTCGTGGGAGGGGGAGTTGGTTCCTTGACGAGGGGGCTGCCCAATACATCCTTCCTTATGGTCTTCATTCAGGAAAGAGTATGGAAAAAGAGGTAGTTGGGCAAGAGCACAAACCTGCGGCTGAGAATCCCGGGCGGGAGAACTTGTCGAGAAGGTCTCCGCCCCCGCCTCGGCCGTGGAAAGACCTTCCTCCCTCTTCTCGAGGGGTGGCGGGGCAGTCTCATACATCTCGATGTCATCGTCCTCGACGGGGGCGCCAGCCATTTCGGCCTCCGAGTCAGGACCTCCGCGGCCTGCACGCTGCGGACGAAGAAGCCCGAAGGCCTTCAGTAGGGCAACCCGGACGATCCCAAGATTGACAAGGGGATAAGTTAGATGACTTACCGAGAACACTTCTTGTTGGCCTTCCGGACTCTGCTTCAGAAGGGGCTGGGGCACGCCCGTGCGCTCTCCTTGGGGGGACCTGCTCGAATAGGTTGTTCAACCTACTCCGGAGCTCCTCCGAGGATAACTCTGCATGGCACGGCAAGGCAAAAGTATGTGAGAGGACTTGATATTGAGCTGGCGCGGAGGAGGTCGTAGTACTTACCCGTATCGAAGTCCCTTGTCAGGTCTTGGTTTTGCGGGATCTCCCAGGCCGCCGCGACCCTCGATCGAAGAGGGCTTATCCGGCGTCGAAGGAAATCCTCCGCGACATCCCACGCCGTCAGACCTTTGGCGGTGAGAGCGGCGATGTCATGGACGAGCGCCGTGAGGTTCCTAGTCTCCTTCGAGACCTCTCCCCAGCTCTTGATCGGAAGAGGGGCAAGTCCACGGTAGGAGATCTCAGAATTCGCTGGGGGCTGGCAGTAGAACCATCGAGCATGCCAGCCCGACCACGAAGACTTCCATGAGGAGCCGATGTAGGTGTTGGAAATATGCCCTAGAGGCAATAATAAAGTTGTTATTATTCTATTTTCATGTTCATGATTAAGTTTATGTTCTATGCTAAAATTGCATTGGTTCTTGAATATGAGATTCAGAGGAAAACCTAATTGCATGTGTGGAATAATAAACACCATTCAGATCCCTAGTCAGGCCTCTGGACTAGCTCATGTATTGTTGATGATCTTGTTTTCCTGATCATGGGCATTGTTAATGTAACAAGGATGCCGGCAATAATGGGAACACATTGTTAGGGTAACAATGGTGTTGGATAGACCCCTTATGAGATACTGCGAGATCACTTCGTCAATATGTTGTCAGTATCTTCTCATGATGTGTTAACGTTTACTTGTGTCCTTAGACCATGAGAATACCATAGACCCGGATACCGGATGGTTGCTTTGGGGTCATCAAACGTTACGCCGTAACTGGGTAATTATAAAGGTGACTTCCAGGTACACCAGAAAGTATATAGTGGTTCTAGATATGTCAAGACTGGGATTTGCCCATCCGGCGATGGAGAGATACACTCTGGGCCCACTCGGTATTACGGTGTCCAGCATCGCCTGGCCAGGTATTGTGACTAAAAGGTTAGTCACGGGGATACCGGAATACGGAAACGAGAAAGAGTACAAACCGGTAACGAGGATAACTAGGTATGGTGATCAAGGAGTTGATCACAGGGATACCGTCAAGTCTCGCCTCGGGTTGTGTAATGTATCGTGAGGCAAAAGGAATTGTATGCGACAATACAAGGTTTGCTCGATAAAGATCTTCGATGATATGTGGGAGTCGTTATGGGTGTCCAGATCCCGCTGACGATTATTGACCGGAATGTATTCCGGACATGTCCACATATACTCGAACCTATAGGGTCACACGCTTAACGTTTAGCGACATTTAGGAATGCTAACGATTTATGGAGAACGAGAGAGAAGGGTTCCGAAGTGTTTCGGATGATCTCGAAAGTGTTCCGGGAGGTCCCGGATGGTTCCGGTGATGTCCGGAAGTGTTCCGGAAAGTATTGGAAGGTTCTAGAAGGTTCTGGAAGGTTCTAGAAGGTTCTGGAAGGTTCTGGAAGGTTCTAGAAATTCTAGAAGGTTCTGGAAGGTTCTAGAAATTCTAGAAGGTTCTGGAAGGTTCTAGAAATTCTAGAAGGTTCTAGAAGGTTCTAGTGGAGTTGGACTCCAACTCCAACAGGGTGTCCCTGCTGGAGTAGGACTCCACCTGCCTAGGGAGAGCTGCCCCAACCCCTATAAATAGAGGGGCAGGGTACCTCAAAGGGTATCCCAAGCAGCCCCAGAGGCAGCCCTAGTCCCTTGGACTAAACCCTAGGCCGGCCATCTCTAGATTGGCCACAAGCCTTCTTTTTCTCTCTCTCTTCTAGATTGGATCTAGTACAGCTGCCGGCGCGCTGCTGCTTCTCCTTCTCGTAGATCCCTACTGTTCTTGTGTGCTGGTCCACACATTACGGCGGTGTCGCTGATCCGGTACGCGTGGATACCTCGGAGACGTCGTATACTTCGGCGTTTGATCGGGCGAACTATTCACGAGGAGATCGCTCTCGCGGCTGGGAGGTATAACCTAGCTGCGGGAGTCTGCGGACTTCATCGACATTGGTCACTTCTCTGCTACATTGACGTGATCGTCGAAGGTATGATATCGTTATCTACACCTCGATAGTGTTTCTTGGTTTGGTTCGTGCGCGGAAAAATTTTGTTTTGCGTAGCGCGTTCCCCAACAGTGGTATCAGAGCGGTTCTATGCGTAGTTGTAGGTACGACTAGAGCATATGTGATATGCGGCATTGCACATATGATGTGCGGGGTGTTAGATGAGATCTACCACCAGATTTTCTTATTGTTTCCCTCTCATTGCAAAATTTTGATCTCGACGGCATCGTGAAATTTTTAGAGGTCCGGCGAACCTTACGATCTTCGGATCGAGACATGCTAAGGATGACTTTGGTTTCACTTTAGTTGAGAAAGATAAATTTGCAATGAGCGGGCTTGTAGATGTGATCTACACGGGGGTCATGCGTATGACGAAGTTTAGTATGGGGTTCGAGATTTCCGAGTCTCCAATTCCAGACAGCCCGACAGTTAAATAACTGCAAGAGCAATCATGCTTATGGTAACGTAGGTAGCAAACGGTTTGCAACGTAGCCATAAAGCCACGTATTGTAGCATAAACGTTAGAGGCGTCTAACTTGTTTTTGCAGGGTATGCATGTGATGTGGTATAGCCTATGTGATGCAATGTGATTGTATGAGATGCAAAGTGTTTGTAATTTTAATTTTGTCATGACCTGCGTGTCATGAGTACGGCAATCGGCAGGAGCCAATACGATTGTCATTATTTATTATATTGACCTACGCGTCAACTAGAAAGCCATGTAATGCATTTATTTTATTAGCTATGTGATAGCAAATAGTTGTAATTGCAAGGATATGGTGGTGACAATCTTACATCGATGGACCTCGACGCTACGTCGTACGCGAAGAAGGAGTTCTCCTCCAAAAGATGTTGAAGAAGTCTTCTTCAACAAAAGGGGCTATACCATATCACAATAATTTAATTGCATGTGATGTTAATCCCTTTTATGCACCTTGTTTGATGCGTGGTAGACGTTGTTAAATAGGGTGATCCCTCACACAAATATCAAAGTAGTTAGTGTTCTTCCAAGTGTAGCACCGTCTGGAGTATTTGCCATTCTGAGGTGCGCCATGTCACATGGGTATGATAGTTTTGACATATATGAGGCGGGCGCGAACCGTTCGCGCAGCAGAGCACTCGGTTGTCTTGACGAGCTTTGCAAGATCGTCTTGGGCTCGGAACACACCCATCGAAAGATGAACAAGAGTCATATGGGATATGATTGGCATGTTGACCTACCGGTCTCGTTATTCCATCATCAGTGATGTCACATCAATGGTGGAGTAAGTGAGTCGTGGATCTTGAATCACTAATAATCAATTATGAGGGATATTGGTTTTAGTGGGAGCTTACTCTAATTAAGTGTTAATTTGAGTTGCTTTAATCATGAACAATGTCTAAAGTGTATTTGTTTTTAAGTTGTAGATCTATGGCACCCGTAACCACCTTTCCACTATGCGCGTTGCTTGAGAAAGAAAAACTGAATTCATCTGGGAACAACTTTACGGACTGGTACCGTAATGTGAGGATTGTCCTCAAGAGTGCCAAGAAGGACTATGTCCTATCGCAAACTCTCGGTGAACTCCCCGCTAACGCTACGGATGATGAGACTCGTATCTATCAATCTAAGAGCGATGATTCCATTGCAGTACAGTGTATCATGCTTGCCTCCATGGAACCTGATCTTCAAAAGCGTTTTGAGAATTGGGCTGCTTATGAGTTAATCCAGGAGCTGAAAGCTTTGTTTCAGAAGCAAGCAAGGACTGAAAGATATGAGATATCCAAAGCCTTGTTTGAATGCAAGATGGCTGAGGGCAGCTCAGTGAGTCAGCACGTACTTAGATTGTCTGGGTACGCGCAAAGGTTGGATGCGCTAGGTTTTCCAATCTCCCAAGAGTTGGGCACTGATCTTGTTCTTGCTTCCCTCCCTCCGAGCTATAGTAGCTTCATCATGAACTACAACATGAATGGGATGGAAAAGAGTATGGGTGAATTATTCACTATGCTTAAAACTGCTGAGAGTGGAATCCAGAAGGACGCCAATCATGTGATGATGGTGAATAAAACAACCAACTTCAAGAAGAAGGGCAAGTCTAAGAAAAAGGGCAAATCCAAGGGTGCTAGTATGACTGACACGCCTAAGAAGTCCAAGACTGGTGCCACTTCTGATGTTGAGTGCTTCTTCTGTAAAGAGAAGAGACACTGGAAGAGGAACTGCAAGAAATATCTGGCAGAAAAGAAGAAGTCTGGAAAGTCCAGCTCAGGTATGAGTGTCATACATGTTATTGATGTATTCCTTGCTGGTCCGCAATGTAATTCTTGGGTATTGGATACCGGATCGGTTGCTCATATTTGCAACTCGATGCAGGAACTACAGAGGCCTAAGCGACTGGCAAAGGATGAGGTGACGATGCGCGTCGGGAACGGAGTAAAAGTTGCTGTGCTCGCCGTCGGTGTCCTACCTCTACATTTATCTTCAGGATTTATATTAGAGCTTAGTAATTGTTACTATGTTCCGGCCTTGAGCAAAAACATTATTTCTGGATCATGTTTGTTGCAAGACGGTTATTCGTTTAAGTTTGAGAACAATGGTTGTTCGATTTATATGGATAATATGTTTTATGGCCATGCTCCCGTTGTGAATGGGTTATTTATTATGAATCTTGATGGTAATACACACATCCATAACACTGACGCTAAACGTCGCAAGATAATCGATTCGAATTCCACTTATTTGTGGCACTGCCGTTTGGGTCATATTGGAAAGAAGCGCATGAAGAAACTCCATTGTGATGGACTTTTGGAGTCATTTGATTATGAATCATTTGACACTTGCGAGCCTTGTCTAATGGGTAAAATGACTAAAACGCCGTTCACAGGCCACGTAGAACGGGCGACTGACTTATTGGAGATCATACATACGGATGTATGTGGTCCAATGAGTATAGCTGCACGCGGTGGATTCCTCTACTTCATTACCTTCACGGATGATTTGAGTAGATATGGGTATATCTATTTGATGAGACATAAGTCTGAAACCTTTGAAAAGTTCAAAGAATTTCAGCATGAAGTAGAAAATCATCGTAACAAGAAAATCAAGTTTCTGCGATCAGATCGCGGAGGGGAGTACTTGAGTTACGAGTTTAGCGAACATCTGAAGAGCTGCGGAATTGTTTCGCAGCTTACGCCTCCCGGAACGGAGTGTCCGAGAGACGTAATCGAACCTTGTTGGACATGGTAAGATCGATGATGTCATTAACTGAACTGCCATTATCTTTTTGGGGTTATGCTTTAGAGACTGCCGCTTTTACACTAAATAGAGCACCATCTAAATCCGTTGAAACGACACCATATGAGATATGGCATGGGAAGAAACCCAACTTGTCTTTTCTTAAAATTTGGGGATGCGATGCATATGTAAAGCGTTTACAACCAAATAAGCTCGATCCCAAATCGGATAAATGCTTCTTTGTTGGTTATCCCAAAGGAACTGTTGGGTATTCCTTCTATCACCGCACCGAAGGCAAAGTGTTTGTCGCAAAGAACGGTGTGTTTCTCGAGAAAGAGTTTCTTGCGAAAGGGGTGAGTGGGAGGATAGTGCAACTCGACGAGATTGGTGAATCTTCGTCATTAGGTCAAAGTGATGCAACGCCGGAAGTGGTTCCGGAGTTTCCCACAATGACTGATACGGAAGCCCCTACATGTGATGTAGAGACTTCAGTCGAGCCAGCAGCTGAACCACGAAGGTCTGGTAGGATTCGCACGAAACCACAGTGGTTTTCGGACGAGGTATTGTTGTTAGACAACGATGAGCCTGCGACCTATACGGAAGCAATGATGGGCCCTGACTCCGTTAAATGGCTAGACGCCATGAAATCCGAGATAGAATCCATGTACGAGAACCAAGTTTGGAGCTTGGTGGACCCTCCTGAAGGCGTGAGGCCTATCGAATGTAAATGGATCTATAAAAGGAAAACAGACGCGGATGGGAATGTATACATCTATAAAGCTCGACTTGTCGCAAAGGGTTTCCGACAAGTTCAAGGAGTTGACTACGACGAGACATTCTCTCCCGTAGCGATGCTTAAGTCTGTTCGGATTCTTCTAGCGATTGCTGCATATTTCGATTACGAGATATGGCAAATGGATGTCAAAACAGCGTTCCTGAATGGGAAGCTAACCGAGGACGTGTATATGATACAGCCCGAGGGTTTTGTCAATCCAAAGGATGCTGGAAAGGTATGCAAACTTTAGAGATCCATCTATGGACTGAAGCAAGCATCACGGAGTTGGAATCTTCGCTTTGATGAAGTGGTCAAAGGGTTTGGCTTCATCAGGAACTGCGAAGAGGCTTGTGTTTACAAGAAAGTAAGTGGGAGCGCAATAGCATTTCTAATACTCTATGTGGATGACATATTGTTGATTGGGAATGATGTATCTTTTCTTGACAATATTAAGACTTCGTTGAAAAATAGTTTTTCAATGAAAGATTTAGGTGAGGCAGCATACATATTAGGTATAAAGATCTATAGAGATAGATCAAAGCGCCTAATAGGGCTAAGCCAGAGTACATATATAGATAAAGTACTGAAGAGGTTCAGTATGGAAAACGCCAAGAAGGGGTTCTTGCCGATGTCGCATGGGAAAAGTTTGAGCAAGAATCAGTGTCCTTCGACAACTGATGAGCGAGAACGCATGAGTAAGATTCCATACGCATCCGCGATTGGGTCAATCATGTACGCCATGATATGTACACGACCAGATGTGTCCTATGCTCTAAGTGTTACGAGCAGATACCAGAGTGATCCAGGTCATGATCATTGGACAGCAGTGAAGAATATCCTAAAGTACCTGAAGAGGACTAAGGATATGTTTCTCGTATACGGTGGTGACGAAGAGCTCGTTGTAAAGGGTTACACCGACGCCAGTTTTGTCACAGATCCGGACAATTTTCGATCTCAATCAGGCTTAGTGTATACACTGAACGGTGGCGCAGTGAGCTGGAAGAGTTCCAAGCAGGACACTGTGGCGGATTCTACAACGGAGGCTGAGTATATCGCCGCTTCAGAAGCGGCAAAGGAGGGCGTTTGGATTAAGAAGTTCGTCACCGAGCTTGGTGTGGTTCCAAGCGCGCTGGATCCTATGGAGCTCTATTGTGACAATAGTGGCGCCATAGCTCAGGCCAAGGAGCCAAGGTCCCACCAGAAGTCCAAACATATACAACGCCGATTCCACATCATTCGTGAATTGGTGGAGCGTGGAGACGTAAAGATATGCAAAATACACACGGATCTGAATGTGTCAGATCCGCTGACGAAGCCTCTACCACAAGCAAAGCATGAGCAACACCGGAATGCCATAGGTGTTAGGAGCTTAAGCATTGGCTAGATTATTGACTCTAGTACAAGTGGGAGACTGTTGGAAATATGCCCTAGAGGCAATAATAAAGTTGTTATTATTCTATTTTCATGTTCATGATTAAGTTTATGTTCTATGCTAAAATTGCATTGGTTCTTGAATATGAGATTCAGAGGAAAACCTAATTGCATGTGTGGAATAACAAACACCATTCAGATCCCTAGTCAGGCCTCTGGACTAGCTCATGTATTGTTGATGATCTTGTTTTCCTGATCATGGGCATTGTTAATGTAACAAGGATGCCGGCAATAATGGGAACACATTGTTAGGGTAACAATGGTGTTGGATAGACCCCTTATGAGATACTGCGAGATCACTTCGTCAATATGTTGTCAGTATCTTCTCATGATGTGTTAACGTTTACTTGCGTCCTTAGACCATGAGAATACCATAGACCCGGATACCGGATGGTTGCTTTGGGGTCATCAAACGTTACGCCGTAACTGGGTAATTATAAAGGTGACTTCCAGGTACACCAGAAAGTATATAGTGGTTCTAGATATGTCAAGACTGGGATTTGCCCATCCGGCGATGGAGAGATACACTCTGGGCCCACTCGGTATTACGGTGTCCAGCATCGCCTGGCCAGGTATTGTGACTAAAAGGTTAGTCACGGGGATACCGGAATACGGAAACGAGAAAAGAGTACAAACCGGTAACGAGGATAACTAGGTATGGTGATCAAGGAGTTGATCACAGGGATACCGTCAAAGTCTCGCCTCGGGTTGTGTAATGTATCGTGAGGCAAAAGGAATTGTATGCGACAATACAAGGTTTGCTCGATAAAGATCTTCGATGATATGTGGGAGTCGTTATGGGTGTCCAGATCCCGCTGACGATTATTGACCGGAATGTATTCCGGACATGTCCACATATACTCGAACCTATAGGGTCACACGCTTAACGTTTTAGCGACATTTAGGAATGCTACGATTTATGGAGAACGAGAGAGAAGGGTTCCGAAAGTGTTTCGGATGATCTCGAAAGTGTTCCGGGAGGTCCCGGATGGTTCCGGTGATGTCCGGAAGTGTTCCGGAAAGTATTGGAAGGTTCTAGAAGGTTCTGGAAGGTTCTAGAAGGTTCTGGAAGGTTCTGGAAGGTTCTAGAAATTCTAGAAGGTTCTGGAATGTTCTAGAAATTCTAGAAGGTTCTAGAAGGTTCTAGTGGAGTTGGACTCCAACTCCAACAGGGTGTCCCTGCTGGAGTAGGACTCCACCTGCCTAGGGAGAGCTGCCCCAACCCCTATAAATAGAGGGGCAGGGTACCTCAAAAGGGTATCCCAAGCAGCCCCAGAGGCAGCCCTAGTCCCTTGGACTAAATCCTAGGCCGGCCATCTCTAGATTGGCCACAGCCTTCTTTTTCTCTCTCTTCTAGATTGGATCTAGTACAGCTGCCGGCGCGCTGCTGCTTCTCCTTCTCGTAGATCCCTGCTGTTCTTGTGTGCTGGTCCACACATTACGGCGGTGTCGCTGATCCGGTACGCGTGGATACCTCGGAGACGTCGTATACTTCGGCGTTTGATCGGGCGAACTATTCACGAGGAGATCGCTCTCGCGGCTGGGAGGTATAACCTAGCTGCGGGAGTCTGCGGACTTCATCGACATCGGTCAACTTCTCCGCTACATTGACGTGATCGTCGAAGGTATGATATCGTTACCTACACCTCGATAGTGTTTCTTGGTTTGGTTCGTGCGCGGAAAAATTTTGTTTTGCGTAGCGCGTTCCCCAACAGTAGGCGTCCTTCCTCCCTTCTCGGAGACGGAATCCGGCGCCGCCGACGACTCCTGCGCCGCTGCCCTTCATCCGACGGAGGTTGTAGAAGTACCTCCATAGCTCCAGACTCAGCCTAATGCTGAGGTAGGCTTCGCATAGGTGCGCGAAGACCGCCAGCATTAGGACCGAGTTCGGGTTGAGATGAATCAACTCGATCTGGTAATGCTGGAGCACGGGGAGGAAGAACGATGAGGGTGGGAATTGGAATCCACACCTGAAGAAGTCCGCGAAGACGACAGTCCACGCCGTGTCAGGGGTGGGAACCGTCTCCTTCGTGGCCTCCCGGACAGGCACGAATACCTCCGGGAGGATCACCTCCTCCGCCGCAAGCTTCTCTCGGGCGGCGGAATCCATCACCGAGGCCTCGAACTCAGCAATGGCGGTGGTCGGGCCCTGCGAAGCTTTCCCCGTTTCCTTTGCGGGCTCGGGAGATTTCCTCGCTGTGCTTTTCTTGCCCATTTCCGCTGATCGATCGAGAGATTGAGGAGGCGAGGGTTGGCAAGGGCGCAAGGGAGAAGACGAAGAGAGCAAGAAGGCTGGGAGGCAAAGAGACGATGCGTGCCAAAACCCCAATTCTTGGGATGCTAAAGGTTTAAACGTTCGCCGGGGCCGAGCGCGGTTTCCAGCACGATCAGTTCCATCGCATTTAATGCGGACAGTTGCTTTTTCCGCGTACAAGGCATGTCGCGGGAAAAAGAGGGTCTAACAACCCATGACCCGAACGAGCACGCGCACGATAGCGCAGAGAGAGAAAAGATTCTTCATCACCACGCGAATTTTCCGCCACGATGATTCGGTTCCCTAAAAATATGCCAGGCGGACGCGTGTCCGAGATCAACGGACCAGATCGGATCAGAAAGCTTTCTGGGTTTTTACCCGAGGATGGTTCTGATAAGGCTTTCACAACTACTCGGTAGAGGTTAAACCTACTCGAAGAAGTCACCAACGAGAGCCACTCAGATCGCCTACTCGGAGCTTGTTTCCGACAAGGGCAGATTTCTAACAGAACCATCATGACCTCACTTCGTGTACTGATGGGGGGCTTGATGATGAATAGTACGGCACCCCGCGTATTAGGGGTATCTGTATACAGACTCCCGTGACTTTAGGAAGGTACGGCGTACCCGGGAAGGATCCCCGGGCGATAAGATAACCCCTCTCGGGAAGAGAGGACTCCCTTTAAACTAGGAAGTCGATCCCGACGTTTAAGGAGGCCAGAGTCCTACCCGGGTGTAAGTCCACGTCCAGTACGACCCTGGGAACCCCCTATATAAGGATCAGCCATCCCATAGGGGAGGGGGGCGAATTAGGTCAAGACATCCAGTCGCAGCTCCAGGAGACGAAGCCCTAGAAGACCCACCACCTCGAAGGAGTCGAGCTCGGTGGTTAGGATAGTTTAGTCTACGATTAGGCCTAGGGTAGCCACTAACATACACCCCCCTTTGTAAAGCGTGTTCTTCGTCAATATATAGCAACAAAACGTAGGGTTATTATCCTGAGGGAGGCCCGAACCTGTATAAAAACGGCTGTCCCCTGCTGTCAGATCTCCTGGCACTTGGGCCCTAGAGGTCCCTACCCCCCAGCAATCCTCACTCCACGAATACCGTAAGATCGCCGATTCACTGATCGTCGACAGGTTGTAAATGAAGTTTTTTCCTCATCCTTTACAGCCATACTAATCTGGTGATAACCAGAGTAGGCATCTAAAAAACAGAGAAGATCACACCCTGCGGTGGAATCCACTATCTGATCGATGCGAGGTAAAGGAAAAGGGTCTTTCGGACAAGCCTTGTTGAGGTCGGTGTAGTCCACGCACATCCTCAGCTTGCCGTTCGGCTTGGGCACGACAACGGGGTTGGTGAGCCATTCGGGGTGGAGGACCTCCCGGATGAAGCCGGCTGCGAGGAGCCTGCTGACTTCGTCCCGGACGAACTCCTGCCGTTCTGGTGCTTGACGGCGCACCTTCTGCCGGATCGGCCGAGCGTCGGGACGCACGGCGAGGCGATGCTCAGTCACTTCCCTAGGGAACCCCGGGCATGTCGGACGGTTGCCATGCAAACACGTCAGCGTTTGCCCTGGAGGAAAGCGACGAGCGCGCCTTCCTATTTGGCGGCCAGGCGGCCGCCGATCTTGACGGTCTTGGACGCGTCTTGTCCAAGGGCCACCTCCTTCACGGGGACGGAGTCGTCAGCAGCGACTCTGGCCTTGGTCGGGGGCGGACCCGAGGACTCAGGGAGCTCGGGGAACGTCGTCGATGGCCGCAGCAACCTTGGAGAAGAGTTGCTCGGCGCAGGCGACGGAGCCCTGGATGTCGGCCGGCACGGTGATGGTGCCGTTGGGACCCGGCATCTTGATCGTCAAGTAAGCATAATGGCAGGCCATCATGAACTTGGCGAGCGCCGGACGCCCTAAAGATGCCGTTGTAGGGGAGCTCGAACTCGGAAACATCAAAGATGATGTTCTCGGTCCGGTGGTTGCCCTTGGTACCGAAGGTGACCATCAAGGACACCTGGCCCAAAGGCATGGTGAGGCCGGGGGAGACGCCGTAGAACGGCAGCGTCGGCTTCAGATCCCCCCGGGGTACCTGCATCTTGCCAAACACTTCGGGGGACAGGAGGTTAAGTCCCGCGCCCCCGTCGATCAGCATGCGGGTTACCTTAATGTTGCAGATGGTGGGGGAGACGACGAGCGGGAAGCGGCCCACGCCCGAGATGTTCTCGGGATGGTCCGAGCGGTCGAAAGTGATCGGGAACCCCGACCACTTGAGCGCTCGGGACGCATCAGCGCTCGGGGTCGCCGAGCACACTTCACGCGCCAGGAGCTTGAACTGACGGCGTGAGGTGGGTGCGAAGGCACCCCCGCTGATGCATGCCACCGCCTGCGGCTCCTGGAAGCCGAGGTCTTCCTCTTGCCCGTCGGGATTGTCGCCGCCCTCGGCGCGGCGCTCCTCCCGCTGCTTCTTGTTCCTCTCGGCGAGGTACTTGACCGTCCGGCACTCGGAGAGATCGTGCCGGTCGGTCTCGTGGATAGGGCACCACAGGCCCGAGCTCGGCTGGGGAGCTCGGGGTGGCTTCTTGCCGCCGTTCGGCCCGCGCGCGGGGGCTTACGAGGCTTGGCCTCCGCCGCCGCGACGGGCTCGGACTTACGCTTCTTGCCCTTCTTGTCCCACTTCCCAGCGGGGCGAGAAGGGCCGGCGCCGTCGACCGCTGATTGGTCGGGGCGCGGGTCGTGCCAGGCACGGGCTTCAGCCGCCTTAGCGCACTTGTCCGCGATAGCGAACAAGTCCGCGGTGGACTGGATATCCCGAGTGCCCAGCTTCTCAAGCATCTTCTCATCGCGGACTCCCTGTCGGAAGGCGACGATGACGGCCTGAGGAGCTATCTTGGGGATGGTGTTGCGCACCTGGCTGAAACGCTGGATGAAGTGCCCAACGTCTCCCCTTTTCGCTGCCGGAGAGCGTGAAGATCGCTCTCCGTGCCAGGGCGCTCGAAGGTGCCCTGGAAGTTCGCCACAAACTGGTGGCAGAGGTCCGCCCAGGACGAGACAGAACCTGGGGGAAGGTTCATGAGCCAAGACCGGGCCGATCCCTTCAGGGCCATCGGGAACCAGTTGGCCATGACCTTCTCGTCGCCTCCAGCGGCCTCTACCGCAGTGGGGTAGATCTGGAGGAATTCTTCGGGATGGAAAGATCCATCGTACTTCTGCGGCAGCTCTGGTCGGAACTTGCTCGGCCAGGTGACGCGACGAAGTTCGGCAGTGAAGGCCTGGCAACCGGTCCCATAGAGGGGGGTGCCGGCCTCCCCACCTTGCTGGATGCGGTGGTGCGCCCGAGAGCGCACGCGGCCGGCGGTAGGGCCGGAGGAGGATTGGCCCTCGTCCACCCTATCGCGCTCGCGCTAGCGCTCGATGATGGTGCGCGCGTCCACGTCTTCCCTCCGCCTGCCAAGGCGGTGGCGAAGATCCTGGGCGTTCCCCCGGGCGGGAGAAGCGACCGAGGGGGGAGATCCACCGCGCCGGCCGCCGGCTGATCCGCGCTGTGGACGCGGTGGCACCGGCGGCGAAGCCGCGGAGGGGCCGACGCGGGCGCCGCCACGTCCCGACGAGGTGTGGGAGCTCCTGGCCGCCGCTTGACGACGGGCGGTGTCGACCAGGTTGGCGAGGTCCTGGAGCCACGGGCCCACGGGGGACGCAGCTTCCACCAGGACGGGAGGATGCCGGAGGAGAAGCTGCGCCGCCTGCAGTGTGCTCATTTCCCCGGGATCGGTGAAGTCTAGCCGGCGACAAGGGCGGCGGTGGGGAAGACTCGGCGGCGGGCCCAGAGGCCCGCGGCCGTGGCCGCAGCTCAAAGGCAGCGGCCGCCGACGTGCCACCAGTCTCGTTGTGGCGCCCTTCCGGGTTGGGGGGATCCGAATCAGATGAGGATCCGGACAGATCCACCCTTCCACCACCGGAAGGCAGGCGAGGATCCGCCATGGAGGTAGGCTCGAAAAAACCCTAAGCGCCCCCTACCTGGCGCGCCAGCTGTCGGCGTAGAGACGCCTCTAGCGGTGGTCCGGTTGGACCCCCTTTGGGATTCGGCCGGGGGCGCAGTAGAGCTTCTCTTATGAGCCGGTGACGGACTCGTGGAGAGGGTGGATTTGATGCAAAAGACGCAGAGGATTTACCCAGGTTCAGGCCACCCGGAGGTGTAAAACCCTACGTCCTGCTTGTATGTGTGTATTGATCTATCTGGGATTACAGAGGCTATTTTGCTTACAAGAGGAGTTCTTCTCTCAGAGCTCTAACCCTAGAGTTCTCGCTAAGGAACCAACCGAGAGAAGAGAGCAACCGAGAGTGTAATCGAAAAGAGATTCGACCAACCCTTTGCATGGCCTTGGTCCTCCCCTTATATACTCGGGGGGTTACCACAGTGGCCAGAGGGTTCTACCGGCGACGTGGGCGCAACAGGGACAGCCCACGCCTTACATTTAATGCGCGGCGCCGATTTCCGCGCCGGGCGTCTTCTCGCCGTGCTTCTGAACAGGGATCCTGACACCTTTATGCCCGGTGGGTCCCGTGAACGGAGACTTACCGGGCTTCCTCTGACAAGGTGGGTGAAACACCCGCTCCTGGGCCCCGGGCGTCAGCGACCAAACCCGCGCACCGGGGCGCGCGGTGACGCGACCCAAGGGGGCAAAAAGGTTGACAGCGACCAGGGGCGTGCGGTGCGGCGCGCCCGGTCGGTCAACAAAGCTGTCAGACGGACCCATCATTTGGCGGAGGGTGATAGCCAACGGAACCTATCGCCTGAGCGGGTGGGGCCCGGCCTGACCGTCATCATGCCCTCATAGGGCTTAGGATTCCTTGTCGAAATGACCGGCATTAAATGCCTCTGCCAGGGCTGAGGCTTGCGGGAGAAGCTAGTCCTTCGATGACGTGCCCAGAGGTGGGCCCCACAGGGGGACCCGACGACCCCGAGCACTACGTCCCCGAGCAGCTCCTTCAACTGGGAGGGGCGCCAGCTGTCCCAGGCTGCCCCCGAGTGACCTCGAGCGCTCGGGGAGCGCTCGTTGGAGGGTCGCTCGGGGCCCCCTTACGGGGGGAGCTCCAGGAGGAGCGCTCGGGGGAACGCCCGAGCGCTCCCCTGGGGCCCACGCACCCGGGGAGCGGCGCTCGGGGAAGGACCCCGAGCGCCCCCTCGATTCCTGAGCCTTGGGCTCTCGGGAGCCCAAGGCCCTTTCAGATCGTTGCGCAGCGGGGTTCGATGCTTGGGGAAGGGACCCCGAGCACTTGGGCTTGACCGCCGGACCCACCTGGCTGCCGGGGCGGGGTCTACACCAACCCGACCGCCACGTGTCTCGCTCCGCGGCATCTGGTTGGCCTCCGCTGGCGGTTCGGGGGACCCTGGGCCCCATTCCACCGACATCCTCCTTGAGCTTGTTATGCTCAGCTGCATCCACAGAGTTAGTTGCAATAGAGGTTGAAGCCTCATTGGAGTTATCAGTTATAACACCTGTGGATATTAGAACATTTATGTGAGTGGCACAGTTTAAGCATGTTTCAATAGTTGCAGGAGCAGGCAAAGACATAGTATTAGAAGCAACAGGAGAGTTAGTATTATCAATGCATTTGGCATGCTTTGCCTTCAGCTCCTCATGCTCCTTAAGGAGAAGCTCATGAGCTACCTTGAGCTTGTTATGAGCAATCTCTAGGTTCTCCTGATCTAGCCTGAGATTCTCCTTGTCATCCATAACCTCATCGCAGGTTTCGCTGAGCTCTCTGAGCTTATCCCTTATGGATATGTTCTCCTTCCTCTCTTTGCCTTAGGCCTTATCTGTTCTTTCCAAGATGCCCATTAGTTCAGCATAATCAGGACAGTCATTTTTAGTAAGTATCTTTGATTTTTTGGCCATGAGGCACAAAGGAGTAGGGATGGGTGACAACTGATCAGCCTTGGCGTTGACCTTGGAACTGTGTGACTTGATTGTGTCACAGCTGGACACATCAGCCATGCTGATGGCAATCTCAGCAATTTGACCTTCATCTTCAGACTCTTCCTCTGGTCCTAAATCATCTGACACCCAAACTTGTCCAACATAAGCTTTTGTAGTAACTTTGTTCTTGGCATAAGTTGGATGCTTGTTGTTGAAGGTCTTCTTCTTTCTATGGAAGTCTTTCTTCTTCTTGTATTGGTTGTTGTCCTTCTTCTTGGTTGGACAATCAGCAACAAAATGACCCTCTTTTTCGCACTCAAAGCACTTGTTGTCCTTGGACAACCTTCTTCCACTATAGCAGAACATGTCACCACTGACGGTCGCGAAACACCCTCTACTGACGGACAGGGGGCCCGTCACCCTGGAAATGTCAGTGGAGGGGGTCACTCCACTGACGGGCAGATGGACCGTCAGTAGTGTTTGTTACTACTGACGGGCGCATAAGGCCCGTCAGAGGAGACCCCCAGTCGGAGGCACTTGGTTGTGGCACTACTGACGGGCGCGTCATAATAGCCCGTCAGTAGAGGTCGTACTCCACTGACGGGCGTTTCCGTAAGTGCCCGTCAGTAGAGATCTGTATTCCTGCTAACCAAAAAGGCTTTGTGTTAACTCATAATCACAGTTAGATTATTCATAATAATAGGCTATAGCATTACATTATTCCTAATCACAGGCTATACCAACTATTCATTCACAGAGTCAAATCTCATAATCACATAACACATTTGTAATCACATAACGGTTGGCACTTAAGACATTCATAATCACATATATAGTATGTACACTCCAACGACGGTCACAAGTATGAAACAATTGTTCTTCAATTACAGAAACAACGATTCTATTGATGCCCGCTTAAGTTTGGCTTCGGAAATTGGGGGCCGGCATAGAATTCACCCATCGGATTGATGACTTCAAGGTTGATGAGTCTGGCGAAGACTTTTTGGATGCGAGCAAAGTCCTGTCGCCAGTCGTACATCTGATTTCCCAACTCGCTCCAAGCCTTCAGTTCTTTCATATCTTTCCAATGCTTGTTCTTGTACCGGACAAAGAGGTCCATATGGGCGCAGGTGTAGTACCCACATGTCACGCTATTTTCCAGCTGAACTCTGCAAGGGAACTTGTAATGGTGTACCATTTTTGTCGCTTTTACAGGTATTTTAGTATGCCCCGAGAACTTGGCTCTGAAGAAAGCTGTATCCAAAATCTTAGTTATATTGCTGAAGTCCGCTGTCTTTTTCGATGAGGAGTCAAAGTAAAAAGCCTTGGCCCAGCTTGGAACGATCACAATTAGGACCCAGTGGTCGCTGCGTAAATGTGAACAAATGAACGTAAGCAGGCGGAGATACGTACGTAAAAAAAAACTCCACGGTGCTAAGTTTAGGACTTACGGAGGGTTGTAGGGGGCTAGTATGTACTCCTTGTCCTTATGAACCACGAATGCATGCGACAGGTATTCTTCAAGAAATTCTCGACCGTCCGGGGTCCCGGCATAGCCTTCGTTCATGCATATCGGATCGACTATGCCAATATTGGAGTCCTGAAGACGTCTGCACTCTTGGGCTTGGTAGAGAGCCCATAGCCTGATCATCGTGGTGTCGAGCCTATAGAGGTTGTACATGTTGAATAGGTCTTCAAAGTTGATGTCGAAGGTGTCTTGGTCATTTTGCATGAAGAAATTGTATTCCCTTGGCACCTTCACCTTCCAATATTGGCAGAATGTATCAGGATCTCTGGACATCTTTAGGTAATCTTCATGCAGCGTCTTCATGTCCTCCGACAGATTGTCCAGCTCATCCTGTGGGAGCATGTCCTGACCTGGTAAGTAAACATCTCGCCAGAGACCCATGCTCCGTGTAGATAATTTGGATGACGATGTTGAGAAGGATAAGGATTTCTGCATCTGCTCCTTTCTTTCCTTCTCGCCGGTGCCGGCCCGTCTCTTTTTGCTTTTCCTCCTGTTCTGTAGTGGCTCTGGGCTCTTGCCTGCCGCCAACGCTGCTTCCAGCGTCCCAACTAGTGTGGCGGGAGAGAAAATCTTCCCCCTCCGTTGATCCAGGGGGTCGCCTTGAACCTCGGAGGGCCTTTCCGACACTTCCGGGGACCGCAAAATCGGTGACATGTGCTGGTCCCCGACAAGATGGTCTTCCAGGTCTTTAAAGGACGGAGGTGATTGGCTGAGCCCCAACGGAGATCGTCCGATTGATGGAGAGGGGTTGTTGGACGAGGGGCCCGTGCGAGGAGAGGCCGCCGCGGTTATAGTAATCTGGCTCTTCGGCCACTGGATGAAGCAGTTTTTGCACTGCCCTAGCTTCGTCAGCTCCTCTTCGGGGGGGACAGGGACTAACACCTCACTGTAGTCGTTGAGGACGAGGTCCACTTGCACCTTCGCATGGTGCTCCCGCATAGGAACACAGTGCAGGATTGCCCCCTCCGGCGTTGGGAAAACCTGGCCGTGTGCCACCGGGACCTTCATGCCAGGAATCTGCACCGTGAGTGTGCATCTAGTGGCTTCCTGCGAAACAGAGGATAGACGTGCCGTCCGCACTGGAGTCAGGACAATGAGATCAGCTTGTACTATAACGACTCGTTTAGCGGACGAGACTTACGGTGATGCTGTCGACGGGATTCACCGAGTAGGGGCCGCCGTCCGAGGTGGATGCGCAGCTACTCCATCCTGCAGGCTGGTTAACGGGAAGCATGCTCTGCTGGCCTTGCGCTGCGGCCACTTGCATACGTAGCCACGTCTGCTCGGCAATCTCCCGCATTTGCTCCCGCAGATTGTCCATAAACTCCTGGCTGTCTCTCCGGGGGCGGCGGCGACCCTCGGGGTTTCGGGGAAATACCTTGTCCCATTTAACGCCATCCCCGACGCCTACTACACGGCCCCGATGCTCCGGTTTCTGTCGGGCCTTCGCCAGATCGTCGTTCCATCTTGGGAAGCTCGTGACGGAGTCCTGCGAGCTTCCAGGCTGCTGGCTCAGTTCTATCTGAAAGTTAAATTACTTGATGAGAAGATAGCGTATTTGGATGCAACGTAATTAAGTACGAAAAGAGACTGGGTTGAGTCGTTACCAGCCGGTCGGCCACCACTTGCAGTTCCTCGGACTCATAAATTGGTGACCCCGTCACAGGGTCAGAGCTTGTGTGCGCCCTCATGTACTCCCTAGCGCGTGGCTCCCTGAGATGCGCGAAAGGAGGTGCTTTCCCAGCCGCGGCTAATTTTTTCGTCCTCTCTGGCCCACTTCGGTCTCTTCCCCAGGTATCCACGGCTGCCGAGCTTGTGGTCTAATGTGTTCTTCTTGCGAAGCTCTTTCCCCCAGCGGCTCTTCTCCTGGAATTCTAGGCTCCTTATTTGAGCAACGAATTCGTCCCAGTCTTCCTTTTGTATCTTGGACCATCTTTTACTAATTTTGGTTTCCCAATCCTCGTCTACGACTTTCTGTGCGTCGTATCGCCAAGTCTTCAGAGCCCTAGCCATGATTTTCAGGGCTTACACTTCGACTCTTTCCTTGTCGGCTGCAGGAATCTGGTACTTGTCCCACAGTTTCTTCAAGAGAGTATCTTTTGTGGACTGAGTCAACTGGCTGAACTCTTTGCATGTAATCTTAACTTGTTCGCGTACTAAGCACCCGCAGGCGTTGCTAAAGGTCTTAGCGGCCTTATGTGGACTCGCTGGAATGTCTTTGACGTCATCGACACGGGTGATGACATACGTCTTGTCCGGCAACTGGTTGCCTTTCCTCCTTTTCAGAGACCTGGTCGGGGCTGGAGTCGGTACCTCCTCCTCACGCGCCTCGTCCCCTTCAGAACTTGACTCGGAGGCAGAGCCAGAGCTGGACTCCGAGGCAGGTTGCTCTTGTCCAGCTGTGACGGCCGCTAAGAGAGGTTGATCCTCGGCCAGCTCGAGGGCAGGTTCCTTGGCCGCCTCGGAGGCAACTTGCTTGGGTGCCTCCAGGGTCGGTGCATCGATCGGTGCGGCCACGACGAGGGGGGCCGTGCTGTCATCAACGGGCTCTAGTGCTCGGGTCGGGGACCCAGCGGGAGTACTACTGGCGGCCATTTTAAAACTGAAGAAAAACAATAGCATTTGCTAATAGTTTAGTTCCTGCTCATACACTAGTTTTGTTAAATAAACTATAGCTCAAATGCTTTGACAATATAGCAGCAACTAGGCAACAGTAGTAGCCTGTTTGATACTCCTATTGGTATGGGAGTTTGATACCAAACAAGCTTCTCATTCTATTTGTTTGATGATTTCTAGTCTAATCTGTTCTTGTTAGTTCTTAGGTCAGACAAGAACCTGGGAATAATTAAGCTCAGAAATAACATGGGAATAACTAAGCTCAGCAATAGTATATGTTTACAAGCAAGCTAAAAATATAAAGCATCTGTTTTCTCAGCCTAATAACCAATGCATATACAAGCAAGAAGTAAGGTAAATTAGGAGCAAGCAATCATCTGTTCTTATCATGAGTTGAGCATAAAAGGCTTCAATTTGCAAAGAGATTAGCAAAAGTTGCATAGGAATCACACTACTAGGATATCAATTGAACCAAATCATGCCAACTCTAAATTCACAAGTACAAATCAGACCGTGATGTATAGGAACCCTAGAAATAGGTACCTGTCGGCGGAATGGGGCCCAGGGTACCCCTAACCGCCGGCGGAGGCCAACCAGATACCGCAGAGGGTGACGCGTGGCGCTCCGGTCGCTGGGGCCTTGGGCCCCACCCAGATCGTCGTACGGAGCCCGCGGCCAATCCCAAGGAATCAGGGGTCTCCTCCAGAGGCTGCATCCGCAAACCAGAAGGAATCGTGGGCCTCCGGGAATCCACGGCCCATGCGCTGAGCGAGCACTCGGGGTCCGTCCCCCGAGCGCTCGGCGTCCCAGAAGGCGAAGGGCGCGCTCGGGGTCCCCTCCCGAGCGCTCGGCATCTTGGCGGATGTGGGGGCCAGGGGAGCGCTCGGGGTCCGCCCCCGGAGCACTCTCCCTCGGGCTCCCCCTTCAAGGCGCCCCGAGCGGCCCCCCAGCGGGTGCTCCCTGAGCGCTCGGGGTTGCTCAGGGGCGCGTAGAAGACAACTGGCGCCCCTCCTAGCGAAGGAGGTCGCTCGGGGCCGAGTGCCCGGGGGATGACGTGTCCTCTGGTGGGGCCCTCGTCCATGCACGTCGTCCAGCGCCAAGCTTCTCCAGCAAGCCTCCGCCCTGGCGGAGACATTTAATGCCTGTCATTTCAACGGGGAACCCAAAGCCCTGTGAGGGCATGATGACGATCAGACCGGGTCCCACTGGTGCAGGCGATAAGCTCTGTTAGCTATCCCTCTCTCTCTCTCTGAGGGGTGGGCCCGGGCTGATCGATTCTTTGACCGACCAAGCGCGCCGCCCCGCACGCCCTGTCGCTGTCAACCTTTTCACCCCATGGGGGACGCCGCCGCGCGACCAATTGCGCGGCATGAGAGGCTGACCCACGGGGCCCGTGAGGGGACGACTTACCAACCCAGTCAGAAGGAACCCCGTAAGTCTCCGTCCGCGGGACCCGCCGAAGGCAAAGGTGTCAGAGCCCCTGCTCCGACACGCCGCGAGGCGACGGCCCGGCCGAAAGTCTCAAGTGGGCATTAAATGAAGGTGTGGGCGCTTCCAGTAGCGCCCACGTCGTCTACAGCACAAGTACAGCTCATGTTCTCCTTTGCCGACCTATGTGGTATTCCCCCGAGTATATAAGGGGAGAGCCTGGTCCATGCAAGGGGTTGGCTCATTTTTCCTAGGTTAGATCTCTCTAAGTTTACTCCTTATCGAAGAAGCACCGTTCTTCCTCCGGGCCAGAGCTAGAAGAAGAACAGTGCGTACCTCTGTAACTCATCGTACTTGCCATATACACCCATATATATACAAAAAACAAGCAGGACGTAGGGTATTACGCCTTCCGGGGCGGCCTGAACCTGGGAAAATCCTTGCGTCATTTCATTCTTAGCCACCGGGTTTATTCGCTAAACTCTAATCCACACCAAGGCTCGTAAGAAACTCAATACTCCCCTGGGCCGAACTCAAAAGGGGGTCCCTCCGGACCACCGCTAGAGGCGTCTCTACGCCGACAGTACCCAAGAAGGGGTATAGAAGAAGTATTTTTCTCTGCAAATTTGCGTAGAAGACGAGAGTACGACACAACAAAGCCTGCACTGAAGCGGCGCATTGTGATTTGGAAGTGAGGAGCTCACCGACTCGGCCTCGTACAGCTCGAAGCTCTGCAGGCAGCTCTCTACCGCCGCGGCACCGCCACCGTGGTTGCGGTTGCGGTGCGGTGAACTCACCGCTGTCCAGCGGTGATGGCCGTGAGCGAGGCGGAGGCGGCCGAGGTGGAGGCGGCCAAGGCAGAGGTGGCCAAGGCGGTGAGGCGGCGTGCGCTGGAGGTGGCACCGGATCTGGAGCCGGCGGATCCGGAGGGCAGGCGGCGAGGTGGAACTGGGGGTGCTGGGGCGGCGGGGCATCGGGGCCGGCGGTGGAGGCCGGAGGAGGCGGCGGCGCGGGCCGGACGAGGGGGCGGATGGGGGCATCGGGGATGGTGGCGGGGGGCTGCGGGGGCCGGAGGGGGCGGCGGAGGGGGCGTCGGGGCCGGCGGCGGAGGCCGGAGGGGGCGTCGGGGCGGGGCGGCGGGGTCGTCGGGCGGCGGAGCAGCCTGGCGGCGTCGGGGGAGGGCAACCGTCTCGCTGCTGGTTCAATTGAGCGCGCGGGACTTGGTGAAATTTTCGCCAAGTCCCGCGTGGCTTATATACGATTTGGGGTACCACTGACGGGCGTCTATAAAGGGCCCTGTCAGTAGAGACGAACAGGTCAGCGGAGAGGAACCTCCACTGACGGGTGGCTACGAGGTGCCCGTCAGTGGAGAGGGGGGACTCATTAGGGTTAGTGCTACGAGTACCACTGACGGGCGTCTATTACGTGCCCGTCAGTGGAGGTGGGGGACACGTCAGGTTACTAGTACCACTGACGGGCAGACATTAGGTGCCCGTCAGTGGAGAGGGAGGGACTCGTCAGTGTTAGGGTTACGAGTACCACTGACGGGCCCTTGGTCAGCGTCCATCAGTAGAGGTGGCGATGGTCGTTAGGGTTAGGTTAGGGTCAGCTCTGACGGGCCTTTCGGCCACGCCCGTCAGTGGTGATGGTTCTTTGTTTAATTTTAGGTTTTCATGTTTAAGGCGATGTTAGGGTTATTTCTATATGGTTTTAGTATTTTAGTGTTTTTGGTTTAGGGCTTTTACCGTTTTCGGGTTAGTGTCGAAGTTAGGCATTTTTCTGAAATCATTTGCTATTTTTTAGGCATTAAATGAATATGTAGCTATTTACTGGATATATTTTAAATTTGAACTACAACTATCTTAAGGAAGGCCTCTAAATGGAAGAAAAATTCATATCTAGGTACCTATTTATCATTTTAGCTCGTATCTAGAAAATATATCAAAAATTTAAACGTTTGCTTGGAGAAATTCAAATGTTTGCTTGCGTCTTTCTGGTTTTTGATTTTTTATAAAATCTAAAAGTGGTCAAAAAAGTTGAAAATTGGCATGGGGTCATTACATGACCTTCTGAGGCTATGTTTAAAATTTCAGACAATTTCACAGAAGTTGGATTATACATTACTTTGTAACTTAACTATCTCTGAGAAAGCTTCATAGCATTTAAAGGGGAAATATGAAGATTGAAGTACACATCATAAATTCTTCATCATTTGAACTTGAGATTTGGACTACAACTTGATATTACAATATTATACGCTAATAATTCATCATGTTCCATCTTGTTATGTAATAATTTGAATTTTCTATTTTTTGAAATACCAATTTGAGGTACCATGTGTAAAACCTTTAAAAAATCATTTTTAGCTACGCTCCAAACTTTTTCTACATGTAACGTACTACATTACATTGTTCGTGTCAAAGTTAGGCATTTTTCTGAAATCATTTGCTATATTTTACGCATTAAATGAATATCTAGTTATTTACTGGATATATTTCAAATTTTCACTAGAAGTACCTTAAAGAAGGCCTTTAAATAATAGAAAAATTCATATATACGTACCGTAGTATATTTTTAGTTCCTATCTAAAAAATATAACAAAAATTCAAACGTTTGCTTGGGAAAATTTAAATATTTGCTTGCATCTTATTGGTTTTTTATTTTTTATAAAATCTAAATGTGGTCAAAAAGCTTGAAAATTGGCATGGGGTAATTATATGACCTCGTGAGGCTATGTTTAAAATTCCAGACAATTTCGCAGAAGTTGGATTATACATTGCTTTGTAAGTACTTCAAATTCATCCACAATTTACACATACAAAAGTACACACGTTACATGAAATCATTCAAACCAAGACACTATTATACACACACATACAGTTAACTAGGTTTCGTCGTCTTCGGAAATCTTCTCATAAATAGTGATTTTCTTGGTGGTATACGTTAGTCCTTCGGCGTGACTGCGTCTTACGTAGGGCTCAGCATCCTTAGTAGCTTTTCTCCTTTTTATGGGGCGTTTATCAACAGCTTCTGGCTTGGAGTCCGGGTCGTCTAATTGGTCATAGTCCTCTTCGTCAACAACACCATCGACTCCGACAATACTCCGCTTCCCTTTTCTAACAACATGGCGCTTCTGTGCCTTTGGGTCTTTTACGTAGAAGACTTGTGAGATTTGTTTAGCTAAAACCCATGGCTCATCTTTCGCACTGATTGCTTTGACCTGTGTTGACTCAATAGATGTTGGGGGAGGTAAAGTCACGGTAGTGAATTTGTCATCATCGATATGGATATTTTTCGCCCATCTGACATGAAACATGGGGATCTTTGTGACGGTGTAGTCCAGTTCCCAAATTTCTTCGATAACACCGTAGTATATGTCCTTACGGTTACCAGTTTTAGCCTCCATCGTCACCCCACTGTTCTGATACGTACTTTTCCTGTCTTGAGCCTCCGTATAGAATGTGTATCCGTTGATATCATATGCTTGAAATGTCAGGACCTTGCTCGCAGGTTCTTGTGACAACATTTTGACCGTCTCTTCTTCAAAATTTGTCGGAGGCCTTTCATACCAGTAGTTCTTTAGCCATTTTGCGAACTTTGCAATGTGCTCTTTCGAGAGCCACGCTTCTCCCTTCTTCGGGTATTCTTTTTAAGCTTTACCATGTGCATCCAAAGATAGGGATGCACCACCGTCAGGTGTTGTAAGACCACGAGATGTGCTCTGTCATAGTCATCTGATCTATTCGGTACTGAATTATAGACATGTAAAGGCTTTTGTCCGCGTGCATGGCCTTCACCATCGAGCCTACCCGTGTGCCGTGAAACAAGAACACCTATGGACTTTTGATCAGCCAAGTAATCAGTGCAGAACTCGACACACTCTTCGGCAACATAGCCTTGGATGATGCTACCTTCTGGTTGTGACCTGTTACGAACGTAGCACTTCACAACCCCATCGTACCTTTCCAATGGGTACATATTGTGTAGGAACACGGGATCTAGGTCCAGTATCTCCGGGACGATATGGATCATGAGATGTACCATGATATCGAAGAATGCTGGAGGGAAGTACATCTCAAGTTCGCACATTATGACAATGATCTCATCCTACAGTTTATGGCAACACGTAACAGAGATCGACTTCTGAGATATCGTGTTGAAAAAGTTACAAAGATTCAAGATTGTCTTGCGGACCTCCGGCTCCATGAGACCTCTAATTGCAACAGGAAGTATCTGCGTGATCATCACATGACAGTCATGAGACTTCATACCAATTACTCGGCGAGTCTTCATGTCAACTATTCTCCCGATGTTTGCCGAGTAACCGGAAGAAACTTTGACACTTTGGAGGCACTCCAAAAAGCTAATGATCTCTTTTTTGCTGAGAGTGTAACAAGCAGCGGGACAGTCCGTCTTGATTCTGACTGCTCCAGTGCCCAACTTGGTCGTTCGCTTGGTTGCCCACAGCTTCTTTCTGATACCCAAGAATTCCATGTCAGCTTGTGCCTTGGGTCCATCTTTTGTCTTTTCTAACATGTTGAGCAGAATACCAAGCAAGCTTTCGCACACATTTTTTTCAACATGCATGACGTCTATGCTGTGACGTGTGCTTAGGAATCTCCAGTAAGGCAAATCCCAGAATACGGATTTCCTTTTCCAGACGCTATCCTGCATGCGAACAGACGGTTGTGTCTTACCCGGCGTAACAGGGGGCATTGTGTTCACGATGTCATAGATTTCCACCCTGGTCTTCTCCCGAGGCGCCGAACGGACCTCAACAGTATTGTCAAACAATTCCTTCTCTTGCCTCCATAGGTCGTTCTATTTCAGCCACCTTCGGTGGCCCATGAACACGATTTTTTTGGATCCCTTTAAGTGTAAACTTGTAGTAGACTCCAAACACTTCACACATCCTTTGTACCCATGAACACACTGGCGGGATTGATATCCGTACGCGGGATAGTCTTGGACCGTCGTGAACAACAGCGCTTTCAGATTGAAGTATTCTTCTTCGTATGGGTCCCAGACCTAGGCCCCTGGATCCCACAGTGTAGCTAGTTCTTCGAACAATAATTGTTGATACATGTTCAGATCGTTCCCAGGTTGCTTCGGCCCTTGTATGAGAATAGAGAGGTGTATATACTTTTGCTTCATGCATAGCCATGGAGGAAGGTTGTACATCCATAGAACCACGGGCCAAGTGCTGTGTCTGCTGCTCATGTTGCCGAATGGATTGATCCCGTCCGTACTCATACCAAACCTGATATTCCTCAGATCTTTTCTGAAATCATCGTATTGGGCGTCAATTGCCCTCCACTGCGAAGCATCGGCAGGGTGTCTCATCACTCCATCATCAGTTTTTCGCCCCTCGGCGTGCCAACGTAGCAGCTTTGCCTCCTTGTTAGCGAATAAACGATTCAAACGGGGAAGGACCGGAAGATACCATACAACCTTTGCTAGAGCGCCACTCGTCACTGGGTCCTCATCATCGGCTTGGTTTCTATCCCTCTTGAATTTGGACGTGTTGCACGTAGGACACTTGTACAGCTTCTCGTGTTCCTTGCGGTAAATAAAGCAGTCATTCGGACATGCATGAAACCTCTGCACCTCTAACCCAAAAGAGCAGACAACCTTCTTGGCTTCTTCGGTGCTCGTATGCAGCAAGTTGTTTTTCAGAAAAACTTTTGCAAGAAAAGCCAATGTCTCATCGAAGCCTTCATCCGGACAGTTGTGGGCTGCCTTGATCCTTAGAAGTTCCAGCGTGACTGACAGACGCGTGTGTTCTGGATCGGAACCGGTATACAACGGGGTTTGCGAGTCTTCAACTAGTCTCATGAACTTAGCAGCCTCTCTTTCATTCTCAGGATCTAGCACGACCTGCTCCACCATGTGAACGTTCTGCACCATATCGGCCAAATTGTTCCCCGTTTCTTCTTCGGGGTCAGATTCGAAACTCCCCTCGTCTTCTTCGTCCTCTCCATGTTCGGCATCTTGCTGTAACACTTGATCTTCCTCCTCCTCACCGTGACATATCCAATGTGTATAACCTGGCATGAAACCCTTAGGCGCCAGGTGTACAGTCACCCTCCCTCTCGTATCGAGCATTACCAAATTTTTGCAATCGCGACACGGACAACGAATCTTCGTGCCACCTTTTCTCCTCGTATCTCGCTCGGCGACATCAAGGAACTCATTCAAAGTCGTAGCCCAACTCTCTGTCGCCCGGTTCTCGTACATCCAACTGCGATCCATCGATCGATCCCTACGACACGAAGCTAATCAGTTCGATGAAAAAGAACAAAACACTAGGCCTCGGCTCGATGACCGGAAATCACATCAAATACATATACAAAATGAAAAGAACACTAGCGAGTATTATTACCAAGCGCTAACGATCTTTTCAGCGAGGAAAGAGAGATCTGTGGAGAGAGTGAGAGGATTAGGGAGGGATGAGAGATCTTGTTGGGTTGGAGAGAGAGAGAGAGCTACAAATGAGTGAAGAAATGGGAAGCTTTGGGAAGGAAAAGAGAATATCTAGATCTAGATCTAGAGGGATCTTGAGCTTGGGGAGGAAGAAAGGAGGGTTAGGAGGAGGGTTGGGGAGAGGGGAGGAGTGTTGGGGAGAGGGGAGGAGTGTTTGTGGGTGGGGGGGGACGGCGGGTGGCGGCGGCGCTCGCTGCTGGCCAATGGGCGCGCGAGCACTGGCCAGCAGCGAGAGCCGCGTGAGGTTTTATACAGAGACATCACCACTGACGGACGCGTAAAATGGGCCCGTCAGCGCTTCTGTAGTCAACCCTGGACCCATGATCGCTGACGGATGCCCAAGGAGCCAGTCAGTGAAGAAAACATCTCCGCTGACGGGCACTTACCCGTGGACCGTCAGTGAAAGTACATGTTATCTGTGGCACACTATGTTCATCTCCACTGACGGGCAACTTATCGGACCGTCAGTGGAGATACCATCTTCTCTGACGGGCACTTAACATCCGCCCGTCAGTGAAAAGGACGCATCATTTATGGCACCCTTTGTTTATCTCCACTGACGGGTTGTTTTGCTGCCCGTCAGTGGTGGTCCTCACGTTCAGCCTTGCTGCCTTCTTCGCTGATGGGCTATTCGGTGTCCGTCAGCGGGGATCACCTCCAACGACGGTCCTTTTTGTGCCCGTCAGTGGAGGGGGTTCAGCAGAGGGTCAATCTGCAGTAGTGTTCCCTTGAATCTGTCACTTGAGCCAAACTACTTCTTCTTTTTGTAGAACTTTCTGAAGTTCCTTGTGAGAAGGATCAGTTATTTTTTTCTCCACTAGTCATCTCCTCATTAAGGTCTTCACTGCTGTCACTCTCAGGTTGTGAAGTTGAGGCAGTGGTCTTCAAAGCAATATTCTTCTTGAGTGAGGAGGGTAGACTGTGCTTGCTTTCCTGCTTGATTTCCATCTCATGTGTTAGTATTCTCCCTAACACTTCAGTTGGCTTCATCTGATCAAAACCATCTTTCTCTTTCAACATCAGCACAAGAGTTCTGTAAGGCTTTGGTAGCACTGACAGAAACTTCTTGATCACATCTTCATCATGTACCTGGTTTGATCCAAGAGACTTCAGCTGATTGGTAATGATGGTGAGTCTTGAGAACAGGGAGTTTATGTCTTCACCATGTTCATACTCAAACCTCTCAAGTTTTGATTCCAGCAAGCTTCTCTTAGACTTCTTCAGAGTGTTGCTGCCCTCATAGATTTGCTCCAAGGTATCCCAGATTTCCTTGGCAGAGTCCATGGTGCTGACTCTGTTGAAATCATATTCTTGGAGACCCATGAATATAGCTATGACAGCCCTAGCATTGTTCTGGATGTTTCTCTTGTTATTTATGCTTGGCATTGTAGTGTCTTCCAACCTGTAACCTGCATTCACAACTTCCCACACATATGGATCAATGGCGATAAGATGCATTTGCATCTTTCTTTTCTAGAAGGCATAGTTAGTTCCATCAAAGATAGGGATTTTACCCTCATAGCCCGACATCTTTTAAACTCTGGCTGTTAGGCCAATTCAAATAGCAACCTGTTCTGATACCAATTGAAAGGATCGTAGGTGCCGACTAGAGGGGGGTGAATAGGAAGCTGACCAATTTTAAACGATTACTCCAATTTAACAAGTTTATGGCTTAACATGTTGAAGGGTTTAGCTAGCTGTGCGATAGGTTAACTACTCAGGCAGTATTTGATATGTAAATTAACACACAGCTGTCACACAGGCGACTAACACATGTGAGCTAACAACCCTAAGCAAATGTGAAGACAGAGAGCTGTGTAACAGATAGCCGGCACAGGTATGAGACAAGCGATAGGGCAACTGTGACACAGCTAAACTAACACAGACACAGAGTGAGTATCACAGCTAAATTATGTATATCAGTGAATCACACAAGCATGCAACCAGATTAGCAAGTAAGTGCAGTGTGAAGAATACTCAGAAAAACAGGGGATTTTTCATCGAAGTTCCCATTCTTTTCAAAGAGGTATGTCTCCATTGGAGAAGCTACTCCCAAGAGATAGCTAGCACTGAATCACGCTTGTTCTCCGAGTACCTGAGTCTTCAGGTCTCTTCCTTTTGCTTGTAGAAGTCTTTTCGCCTTGCAGCAGGTCGACTTCAGATCCCTTCACAAACTACTGGGCCAACCCACGCAAGCTTGGGAGGTCACCAGCAACTCCTACACCCGTCTAGGAGTAGACACTCCAAGAGTAACAGCACCAGCAACAACAACTCTTGGAGGAACCAGTGCTCTTTACTCAAAGCTCTAACTCTCTTGAACTAACTCTTAGGAAGGTTTAGCTTCTGTTCAGGAAGTGAGAGGCTTGCAACGGTCGAAATTGATTCGCAAAGGTTGAGCAAGGTTGAGGTTGAAGACCTCCCCTGGTTCCCTATTTATAGGGTCCATAGGTACCTGACTGTTACACTCATGCCACGTAGGATTAAGTGAGTCACCAGTGACAGGCACTGGTGACACAGCTAATCACAATGCACAACGGTAGCACGGCTTAGGCTGACTGACACCTGTGTCACCGGAGGCTGACACAGATGAAACCCTAACTGACGTAGCCTCACTACTCAGTCCAGTCTTGGCACATTACATGCCCTCAGCGCACACAACTAACTCTGATGCCTAATAAGGAGAGAACCTCCAACAGTTTTCTGACTCAGCAGACAAACTGTTGCAGTGCAGTTCTCTTAGCATTTTCAAGCTCTGCCCGGCACAGAGATGTACCTGAGTCATAGAGCGGTTGCTCACCTGTGACACAGCTGTGTCACACAGGTAACTTTGGCTCTAGGGTTTTAGGAAACTAGCACAGCAGTGTGCTAGCACAACCCAGTTTCACACATTGTGCAAAACTATTGTTACAGAGCCACTGACCTCAAAGCATCAGTGTCACTGTCCAACACTCTGAGCATTGAGCAAAAGAACCTCCAACAATCATTGCTACTTCATCCCTCTTGATAGTATAGGTATTTCCTAAGCACTCAAGAAAACTAGCAAACCTAGACTTCAGCTTCCACCTGCTGTAGTCACGGCCCTCGATGCATCTAGCCACCATCACCTTGCTTGCAACTCCTTGCACAGCACCGGCTTCTTCACAGCTGTGGCACAGCTGCCTAGCACAGCTATCTCCTTGTCCTAGGAAACCACCATTGTTCTTTTGGGTGGTCATCCTTTCCTGGATGAATCCTCTTTCTAGAACCTAATCATCCTGCTTACACTCATTGTAAACATTAGATTCTAGTTTGGGTTGCCATTAACCATCAAAACCATTTAGGGGCATAGATGCTCTTTCAGACGGGTCT
Source organism: Stipa capillata (assembly GCA_019208055.1). Classification (NCBI taxonomy): domain Eukaryota; kingdom Viridiplantae; phylum Streptophyta; class Magnoliopsida; order Poales; family Poaceae; genus Stipa; species Stipa capillata. The sequence goes on along the minus strand of JAGXJF010001217.1, from coordinate 107,758 downwards.
ACACTATGGCGTGGTTCAACAAGTAGTGCGAGAATAGCTCATGTGGCAGGTTCGTCGCTTGGGCTAGATGGAGGAAAAATCTCGTTGTGTAATCCCTGTCGGTACACCTCGTGAAGTGTACTCACTGGATCCTAGCAACAAGGGAGGATCACATCGTGTGGGTAAAGCCGTACAACCTCTGCAAAGTATTAAAATCTACTCGAATAGCTGCATCCACAGTCATAGACATAACTTGGTTTAGGCCACACCCTGATTAGACTGTCTTGATTTAAAATGGGGATATGGGTTTAAGGACGTGGGCATGATGTGCCCACAGTGTGCGGTATGAGCTACTGGTAGGTAGCGGGAGCCGCAGAAGTATGCTTGAGGTCGTGCCACATGGCGGTGGTGCGAGGTCTCGGTATGAATGCTCGGTGTGGAGCTATGGGAGGCGGTAGCTGGTTTCTACCGTCTCATTGAATTTATGATCAGATAATGTTTGTCAAAATGCTTTTCAATCTATTACCGTAATTTTGATAAGAACTTACTTTTTGTCCAATATACAACCTAGGCTAGTATGACTCCTTTGAAAGTACACCTTGCATGAATATAGCCGTAATACACCCCCTGCAGGATTGCTTGTGAGTACATTCAATGTACTCACCTGGCTTGTTGATTTGGCTAGACGAGCCGAGGACGATAGCGACTATGAATGTTAGGGCTTACCCCAGTCAGTTGCCTGTCGGGTATGGCATAGTGATGGATGCCTACCACGTGGATCTTGTTTTTCTGCTGCAGAAGTCTTTGAATTCGGCCGATAGGCCATGTGTAACCTAAAGACCTTGCTGGTCTATGTATCAGACACTGTATTGTTATATGACTATGATATTCGAGGTAACTTGTGTGTATTGGCTACTGATCATGAGACTAGTATAGTAAATGCAAGGGTTTGTTCGGTCCTTAAAACCGGGTACTCCACAATTCCACAGAGATGGGGTGCGAACTTGGAGGGATCGGGATCAGGATAGGATAGGGAGAGGAATTGCGATTCGGTTGGAGGAGGGGTTTTGGATGATACTTCTCAAAATTAGGGATAGGGAGGGGAAAAGGCACCCGGTTGGAGATGCTCTTACACCTTGATCTCTCTTCTTATAACCTCCTTAATTCGTCTCATCTCTGTCAAAATTTTCTCTCATCTTTCCATCAAATCCAATGAGCAGCGATGGCCACATCCAATGAACAATGACGGCCATGAAGAGTAGTTTTAGCCCAAAATAAACGAGGTAACATTGTCTATAGGGAATGACTGGCGGCCATGAGGTAGTGACAGTGGCCCATGGCGAGCGTCTGCAAAATGATATGGAGTGACCTCCGGCCTTGAGTGGGCCAAGCGGAGTCAGAGTGGCCATGACAAGTGGCAAGCTATGTGCATTGTCAATCAGCGGCAATCCTCTAGCAAGCCATGGCGAGATCGCAATGTGCTCCATGAAGCCATAGCAAACTCCAAACAGTTCAAAACAGGGTCTGCACGAGTTCATGGTGGTCGCCATTGGGCTTCATGGGGAACGGGTAGCCGAGTGAGTCAAGGACATTCGTTAGAACTCCTATATGGAGCCTTTAAAGCAACATTTACCAGACCAGTGTTTTGGGTTAAATTTGCTTCTAGCTCCCAAACATACTAGAGCTAGATTGTTTGAGCTAGCTCTCATGGGCTCCAACTGTGAAGCTGAAAGTGCATCTAGTGCCCCCTAGTGGGTTTTGATGATTAATGACAAATGATTAAGAGACTAATGGTTTACTGAGTGTATACAGGTGCATAGTCCCTAAGATAATTGGTTTAACCAGTGGATGTCGACCCCTAAAAAGTTAATGATGAAGGAAGGCTTGGACCTAGAAGATTAGTGGAGATTTTCTAGTGTTTATCATGATCAAAGATCATTTGAGTCTATAGGACAAGCTGCACTACTAAGAGGGGTAAAATATCTAAGCTAGTAGAAGAATCTTCATGTGTGCTCAGTTAAAATCTCAAAAGACTTCTCTGAAAATCTCTTTTGAGACACAGATTGTGATTCTCGGTAATACCGGTTTGAAGAACCAGATGTACCGGGATTGGACTCTGTTGCGAGGTTGATGACTTAACCGTCTCAAGCCTCGAAGAGCTTCAATTGTGGCATGACCGGCTTTCAAGCCTGGTGCTGCCGAGAATGGCCTCTGTGTTGAAGAGTTAGGGAACCTTGCCGTTTAGGGTTTGCCCTAGTTTCATATTTCGGAAACCGGTATGTCCGTTCTTCAAACCCGGTGCTTCCGGGATATGCTTCTGTTTTGTCTTAGACTAAGTCCTATTCTGCTTTGTCTTCGGCCCTGCTAGTTTTGCTTCCGGCTGTGCCGAGAATCTGTTCTGGACTTAGGTCTTCTTGAGTATGCTGTGTTGCCGAGTTGATTTCTGGTTTGACCGTGTTTCCTCATGTGAGTGAAGAACGGGTCAATTCTTCAAATCTCGGTTTAACCGCTTGTCAAAGTCAGCACTACCAGGAATCTCTTCTGAAGTGACTCTGCTGAGTAAATCTTCAATCCCGGTGTGACAGCGTTCCTTTGGGAATTGTCGACTTTGAGTTGAAGACTTTCACTGTGCATCTGAGTTCCTCAGAATATAACCGTTGGTTTGAAACCCAGTGCTTCCGGTTTTGCATTCCGGTTGTGCCGAGGAAGAATCTTTTCCTCCAATGACTCTTTTCTGAGCAGTGCCTATTTATAGCCCCCAACCCCCTGCGGGCTCGGGAGGACACTTTCTGCAAAAAGGCATTTTCTCTCACACTGTGTTCCCCTTTCCTCTTGTTCCTTGAGATCTACTTTGAGAGAGGAAAGACTTGAGAGATCCGAGATTTGATTGAGCACTCAAGCAAGAGCTTCTTCGAGCCTAGTAATCTTGACCTATTACTCTTGGAGATTTGGCATCTCCTAGCCGGCTAGGCGTTGTTGAGAGCTCCAATTTATGGATTCGCCTCCAACAAGTTTGTGAAGGTTCAGGGATCACCTCAAGATCCACCACGAGTGATTGAGCAAGTCCTAAGTGGACTAGGCTCAACGAGAAGAAGGTGAAGTCTAAGTGACTTCGGAGCTAAGCGCTCAAGCCTCTCCAAACGAAGACGTAGAGTTGTTGCCAATAACTTGAACTTCGGGTTAAATCGTGTGTCCTCTTTCTAGCTTGTTAGTTAAGTGCTTAGTCTTCATTTAAGCTAGATTTGTTTAGTTCTTGTTGCTTCGCCCTTGAACTGCTTCACTCTTGCATGCTAAAGAACAAATTTGAAAAAAATTTAATAATCTCCTATTCACCCCCCCTCTAGTCGATAAACCTCGATCTTTCAATTGGTATCAGAGCAAGGTCTCCACTTTGCTACTGATTTGGTTTAACCACCAAGGGAGAAAGGTATGTCGACTTCTGGGAACTATAGAAGTTCTTTGCATAGACCTGTCTTCGATGGCACTAACTATGCAGGTTGGAAGCACAAGATGAGGATGCATTTTGAAGCCATTGACTTCGAGATCTGGAGAGTGATTGAGCAAGGGGTTGTTATTCTCAATGAATCTGAGCTGACTGAAAGTGACAAGAAGAACAAGCAATTGAATGTTCAAGCTTATGATATCCTCTTCGGCGCTCTCAGTGATGATGAGTTTGGAAGAATCAGCACGCTCGGAAGCACGAAGAAGATCTGGGACACACGTGAAGAAGTGTATGAAGGGACTGAGTCAGTAAGGACTCCAAAACCGACGTTCTTTGAAGTCAATTCAACAGCCGAAAGATGGTTATAGGTTTAAGGACACAAGGTGACCCTACTTTTTCAGGGTAAGAAGGGGTAGAGAAAATGTCTCGAGCCGAGGTCCGAGTACCAAGCGCTACAGCACTGAAGTATGAGCCCCGTGGACTAGCGATTGCTCTAAATAATTAGACAACGAGGGACACTAGTGATCTTCTCCTACTTTTTTATTCATTTAGTTCTTCAATTAACTCAAAGTTCTTTCTTTTTCTTTAAAGAATTCCGCCTTTCTTAAAATATCATAAACAGTTCTTGTAGGTTGAGCACCCTTTTCAAGGAAATAGAGAATAGCTAGAACATTTAAAGAAGTTTGATTCTTTATCGGATCATAAAAACCTACTTTTCGTAGATCTCTTCCTTCTCTTCGAGATCGTAGGGGTTCAGATCAAGCGTCAGTTCGAAGCATCTATTCAAGACTCACAACCATCACAATAAGCTTCGAGGACTTGGTACCATAGACATCACCGACACTGTCATCGTCAAGAAGCTCCTCATGTCTCTTGATGAGAAGTATGACACTCTATGCACTCTCATTCAAGAAAGGGCCGATTCAAGTCATTGACCCCATCTCAAGCTCTAGGAAGACTCAATGTTCATGAGATGATCATTGAAGAAAAGAAAGAGCTACACCCCACAAGATCAGGCTCTCAAAGAAGCATTGCTTTGAAGGCCAAGAAAGTAGGTTCCTTATCTGATGAAGAAGAAGAAGAATCCAGTGATGAAGCTGATGACAGAGACTCTCTTGGGAAGGACATGGCCCTTTTGGTCTGAAGATTCAACAAGTTCCAAAAGGGTAACAGATTCAAGAAGTATGAGTTGAGGAGAAAAGGAAGCTCTTCCTCAAGAGACCGCAAGAAGAGAAACTGCTACAAGTGTGGGGAGCCCGGCCACTTCATCGCCAATTGCCCACTCCTCAAGAAAGAGAAGAAAAGGGAAAAAGGTCACAAAGGAGACAAGGATGACAAGAAGGAGAAGTCATACAAGAAGGAGCATCACTCCAAGCCCAACCACTACAAGAAGAACAAGTGCAAGGCTAAAGCCTACCTTGGCAAGGAGTGGGATTCAAATGCTAGCGACTCTTCAAGCTCCGAACCTTCTTCCTCGGACTCTGGAACTGGAATGGTGGGACTCGCTTGGGCTACACCGACAAAGACAAGGTCAATCTTCAACATGCCAAGCGACAACGAGTCTCCCACTTGCCTCATGGCTAAGGGGTCCAAGGTAACTTCAAAATCTCCTAACTATGATGATAGCGATGCTGACCTAATAAGTGATGAGCTAGAGAACATAAAGCCTAGTTATAGAAAACTAGCTAAAACTCTTATGGAGCAAGAAACTATTCTTGAGGATCAAGAAAGTTTGCTTGTCGATGAGATGGAGAAAAACAAGGAATTGACTCGTGAGTTAAACAAACTCAAGTCAAAACACCTTGATCTCACTAAGGCTCATGAATCACTAGTTGAGGACCATGAAAAGCTTGGTCTTGAGTTCCTTAATAAGAAACAAGAACTTGAGTCCCTAAAAGTAGTTCATGATGAACTTAGATTTAAAAATGATTCTCTTATCGCCAAGCAAATTAGTGAGAATCAAGAAGGTTTCAACCCTCCTTGCTTAAAATGTATTGCATCATCCAATGCCATGCCACCATCTACATCATCTAGCAATGTGCATTTAGATTCTTCATCTTCAAATGCTATTGTGGTCTCTTATTCTCCTAACACTCCATCTATGGAGACTATATCCATTACGAATGAGAATGTTAGGATGAAGACCCTCCTTGAAGTTGGTTTCTTCAAGTGCTGCAAAGGAAGTGACACTCTAAGAGAGCTTCTTAGCAAGCAATTGATGAACTCGAAGAGTAAGAGTTAGGCTTCATCCCATGCTACAACTCCGATGGATCCAAGTGGAGACCCAATATCCCAAGACCAAGTGGGTCCTTGGAAGAGGGAAGAAATGGGTGTATCGGAATAAGCAAGATGAAGATGGCCAAGTGGTGTGCAACAAAGCTCGTCTCGTCACTCAAGGCTACACACAAGTGGAACGTTTGGATTTTGGTGAGACATATGTACCCGTAGCAAGGCTAGAAGCCATTCGAATCTTGCTAGCATATGCAAATCATCATAATATCTTGCTGTATTAAATAGATATTAAAAGTGATTTTCTAAATGGTGAAATTGAAGAACTAGTATATGTTGAACAATCACCCGGTTTTGATGATCCAAAATTCCCAAACAGCGTATATAAACTTCATAAGGCACTATACGGACTCAAACAAGCTCCTAGAGCATGGTATGAGTGTCTTAAGAAGTTTCTACTTGCTAAAGGTTTCAAAACTGGAAAAATTGATTGTACTCTTTTTACCAAAGTAATGGATGGTGAACTCTTTGTGTGTCAAATATATGTGGACGATATTATCTTTGGATCAACTAACCACAATTTCAGCAAAGAGTTTGGAACAATGATGGCCAAAAAATTTGAGATGTCCATGATGGGAGAGTTGAAGTTCTTCCTATGTCTTCAAGTGAAGCAACTCAGAAATGGAATCTTCATCTCTCAAGAGAAGTATATAATTGACATGCTCAAGAAGTTTGACATGGAAAAAGCAAAAGAAATACATACTCCAATGGAAATGAATGGCCACCTCGACCTAAATGAAGACGGTAAATCCGTTGATCAAAGGGTATACCGTTCTATGATTGGTTCCTTCCTTTATCTTTGTGCATCTAGGCCCGACATCATGTTAAGTGTTTGCTTGTGTGCACGGTTTCAAGCAGCTCCTAAGGAGTGTCACCTCACGACCGTAAAGAGAATTCTTTGATATCTTATCTTTACACCCAACTTAGGGCTGTGGTATCCCAAAGGGGCTAGTTTCAATCTTGTTGGATATCTGGACTCAGATTATGCAAAAAACAAGGTTGATAGGAAGTCCACTTCCAGAACATGCCAATTCCTAGGTAGATCATTAGTTAGTTGGTCTTTTAAGAAGCAAAACTCCGTTTCCCTATCCACCGCCGAAGTCGAATATATATCCGCAGATTCTTGTTGCGCTCAATTATTGTGGATGAGGTAAACTTTGAAGGATTATGGGATTATGATAAAAGAAGTGCCTCTTTTGTATGATAACGAAAGTGCAATCAAGATAGCCAATAACCCGTAGAACATTCCCGCACAAAACACATAGACATCCGTCATCACTTCATTAGGGATCATGTTGAAAATGGTGATATTATGATTAGCCACGTCAGGACGGATAAACAATTAGCAGACATCTTCACAAAACCTTTAGATGAGCGTAGGTTTTGCGAGTTGCGGAGTGAGCTAAATATCTTAGATTCTCGAAACGTGACTTGAAACCATGCTTACATGTTCACATTGTAACTTGATGTTGATGCTTCAAATGTGAACACATTAAGGGTAAGTATAGTTCTCTCAATGAACATATACATCCAAATATGTGAGAATAGAAACACTTGTACTTATTGATGAATATGATTCATAGAACCCTCTTCACTAAATTGATATGTGGTTCTAAATCAATACATTCATACATGGTGGCTTCAAACCACCACATTTGCTATGGATCTTATCTCTCTTTGTCTTCAGTCCAAATTATCATCCAACTTATAGCTTAATTCTTCAGCTGGTGTTTCTCTAAGTGGATGAAATTAGACCCTAACCTCAGATCCGTCTAAACTTACCTATTTCTTCTTGCTTATCTTCACAAGTATACTATTGAAACCATTTTCGGCATCACCATTTTTCTTCCGGTGCTTCTGAGATGAAACTTTAGAGTCAATTTCTTCTTTAACGATTCTTCGGTCATTCCGGTTTCAATCCCGGCATATCCGAGAATCACCTCTGTTGTGACTCTGCAAAACCGTAAGACTTTTGAGTCGTCCTCCAGTAGTCAATAGTGTGTAGCTGACCATAAACCTCACAATAGCAACTTTCTTCCCAAGAACCAAAGCTAGGATCCATGGTTATCACCTAAAAGGCCAAGCTCCAAGAGTTCATAAGGAACAAGAAGAAAAGAAGGCCACCCGATCATAAGAAGAAGAAATATGAGAGAAGAGGTCATAGAATCCATAAGAGATCAAGACCTAGATGCTCTCGTGTTAAAAAGAGGTATAAAGCTTGACCCAAAATCATCATGATCATGCTTCTACATATGCATATAGGTGAGAGCTTGAGATAAGGATATAACTCTTAGATTAGGATCTCATCATATGATTTTAGGCAACAGTTGTAGTAGCTCTGTGTTTATTAGTCTCGAAGCATATAAAAATATGCATAGTAGCTTCAGATGCTTAACATCATCATTAGCTAGCCAAGGATCAAGTTTAATATTTGTTCTTATCAGGCTTAAATGCTAAAATAGCATATTTGAACCTTTCATATAAGGTTTCATCATAGTATAGAGGTAGATCAAGGTAGTATCATGTTCTTATTAGGAAAGGTAAGGTAAGAGCTTAGCAAAAAGATAGAGTTCGTAGTAGGGGAAATAGCACTAATAGTAAAGAAAGATGTGTAGACATGTTTACACGTAACAACACACTTTAGATGATATCTAGGAAGAACATGTGTAGGATAGAATCAGATTTTAGTTCATTCTATCATGACATATAGTAGGAAGTGTATGACCATTGCATAATGAGCAAGGTTTCTCTTAAAAGTGCAGTAGTAAGTATACAACCACATCCCTATAAGGAATCATCACACTCAAGATCACTAATGCTAGTATATGTGTTGACTGGTGGTTGAACAAATGCACAAGAACCAATTCTGATGAAGGACAGTCACATTACAAGTAAGCATACTAGTCAGAAAGCAGAATTCCAGAAGCACACATATATGTGTATATCAACCCTCTAGATAAGAAACTGTAGGGTATCATGTTAAACTAGCGGGTTAAGGTTAAGTCCTAATTTTCTTAGATAACAGGCTTTGGAATTAAGTTCATCATGTATTAAGAGGGGGGGAGGGGGGAGAGGGGGAGGGGAAGCACACCAACAGGTGGTGCAACTGAGGCATCGGGTCACCGGTGTCAACCGTGGCCAACCTCGATCCCTAGGGTTGCAGTGGTGGAGATTAAGGGGAACCGACACATGAGAGAAAGATGACCACGTTATTGACCTCGCCAATGTCGATTGCAATGGCAGCGTGGATTATTGGGCGGCGATGGTGCTCTTGAGTGAGGAAGAGGTAGAGAACAAAAGGAAGGAAAAGGGGGATCGATGTGATACCCATTCCTATTTTTGCGATTTAGGTCATGCATCCATCCAGCATTCATGTCATCATTCCTGCTCCAACCCTTGCATAAACTCAAATGTATATAACTTATGTCTTATAGAATACGTACATATCTCATCTTTTGTAGCTCAGTTGCTGCCTTTTTAACACCAATCAACTTATTTGAATAACCACCATGAACCCCAAAATACTATGCCCCTATATTCCAAATAATCTTTGGGCACGAGTTTTCCTTCTCTGTTGCACATTTCGGAGGCTTGGTCCGGACCCTCCGGATGGAACCTCTGGGATGCCTGGATTCTGGGAAGATTTTCGGACTAATTTCCGAGGGAGTCCAGAGAGGGTGGATAGTGGTTTGGTGGTCACCGGAGGTTCGGTCCGGAACCTCCGGGCTGTCCGGAACTCCAGGTGAATTCCGGCCTAATTTCCGGAGGAGTCCAGAGAGGGTTGGGTTGGTCCTATGGCCGCCGGAGGTTCAGTCCGGAACCTCCGGGCGGTTTCCGAACTGTTTTCCGGGGGAGTCCAGAGAAGATTTAGCTAGGTTTTCTTAAGGCCGGAGGTTCAAGCCGGAACCTCCGGGTTGAACGTCCGGGCTGCCCTGCTTCCGGGTTGTTTCCGGGTCATTTTCTGGGCAAGTCGTACCCGACCTGGCCCGCATGTCAGGTGCCAGCCTCCACGTCGCCGCCGTCGGTTGGCGATGGTGGGCGGTGGCTGCCACCGCAGTGTTCCGACCGCCGGCCTATTTAAGCCGGCCGAGTCCCCCTTCTACTCTTTTTCTCCTCCTCCCTCCTCTCCTTCTTCCCCAGTGCCCGAATTCCTCGTCCTCGTCGCCATCTTCCCCATCTCCAGCCGAAGCTCTGGCAAGAAATCCCGCCGCATCCGGTGAGCTCCGGCCTCCCCTTTTCTCCCCCGAGCGTCCCCTTCTTCTCCCTCACCTTCCCCGCTCTTCCTCTCCTCAGATTCGCGCCCGAGGACCCCCACCGGCGACAACCGAAGTTCTTCACCACCGCCGGCCATCGGGAGCTCGACCTCGACCTCCGCAGCTTCCCCCCGCTCTCGCGTCGCTTCCAGGGTGAGCCGCCGGTGCCTCCGCCGCCCTTTCCCGAGCCCCCGAGCTCCCTATGCCACCCGGAGCATCTCCGGTGATGCTCCGGTGAGTAGCATTGCCACCCGAGCCCGTCGGCTTTGCAAGCAGAGGGAGGGTGTGGCGTGGCGGCCCCTCTAGCTGCCACCTGGACCAAGTTGTCTTGGGGTAGCCTTCGGGTACCCGTAGCAATTCTATTTTCGTAGGGAAACAATGCTAAAAATGGAAATTAGGGTTTGTCCCAATTTTGGACAGATCTTAAAAAGGCCATAACTTTTTACTCGTGGCTCCGATTTCAACAAATTTTATATTTTTGGAATCCTTGTGAAATATCTATAACCTGGTTCAAATACATTTTCCAAATTTGCAAATATACTGTTGGTGAATATTCAATCGTGTGATGATGTTTTCCTCTCATGCACTGAATTTTAACAATATATAACTACATCTTTATAGCTCCAATCCAAGAAATTCCAACTGCGTAACCTTGTATCCCAGAGTAATTTCACAGTAAAACTACCTTAGGGCATGACCATTCATCGTAAGTAACCGTTCTTCAACCCTAATTCAAAATTGGACATAATGTGACATGCATGCATTGTTAGGACAACCACTTAATTTCTACAAGCTCAAATGGAGAACTTCACGTTGTATTGGATTCCTAACACCTCTAAGTCACTTTAGGAATTCATACCTAGCATTGTCCATCATGCATACATGCTGGAACTCATTATTTCTTTTTCTTTCATCGTTTTGTTTCCAGTATTTCGTGTTGCTTGCAATAGAGCCCGAAGGAGAAGAGGAACATCAAACTTTTGATCCTACTCAAGACCCTGAGCTTGGTGATCAGGCAAGCAGAGCTTGTTGCATACCTTTAATTGTTGTTTATATGCTTTACCTATACGTGCTTGTGTGAGGAATGTTTGCTTGAATAATGGTTTGGAATGGAGCAACCTAGCATGTGTAGGAGGTATTGCCACAATGAGAACATCAAATGTTGCCCTATTAACTTAAACTTGCTAAGGTGAGATGTGAGAGCCGAGGGTGTGCGCAATGAATACGGTTGGTATTAATTGGAGCTATGGAAAGCGACCCAGGAGTAAGTAGAGTTTTGTCGCTATACCAACCTGAGGTTACTTCATCGTGTCATTTCCCTTATCACCGCGTGGACGTTATCGGAAGCACCGCTATGGGTTTATCTGATGGCAAGTCTCGGCCACTTGGAGCCTTGCAACCTCTGAGTAGAGAGCACTCGTTATACCCATGGTGGATGTATTGCCGGTAACGGTCCGAGAGATTGATTGAAATTGCTGTGTGATGGATTAATGAGTAGGTTGGGGTGTGGGCTGCCCCAAATGAATTGGAAATGATGATATCCTCATTATTATATTCATACCTTGAATTGCATGAATTCTGAACTGCAAGTTGAAGATTATATTTCCTCCCATATTGTTACTAATGCCATGTTGTTTACTCGTACCTTGTTAATTCGGAATGCATCATCTTTACTTGCTGTTGTAGTAAGCATGTGTAGGACATCTAATCAAGCACGAATAAGTCTTGCGAGTACCTTTGTACTCACCTAGGATATTTCTAGACTTTGCAGGTGAGCCAGTGGTTGCGGATTACTTTGACGATGCTTAGCCTCTTGGTTTCCTTGGTTGGCGTTCGACTTATGGGATCTATTCTGGCTTTTGAGCAGTGGTTGATGCATCGCTGTGGGATTTACTTTCTTTTATCCGCTGCTGTGTAATTATTCCCGAATTGACTATGTTTCTGGTTATCGCCGACTGATGTAACTCATATAGTTCACCATGTAGACAGCTAGTAGTATTATCATATCGTAGTGGTTCGTGTGATGATATTCTCGCTGTCTAACATATGCCCCCACCTCCCGTCTGTCATGCATGTATGTTGAAATGGGGAGTGTGGTTGGATGCATATGGAGGTACTTGATGTTTTATTTTGATTCAAGTGAAATGCAAAGTGAATATACGGTCCATTGCCAAAGTGAGTCATACGCGTGTGCCATATGTTTTTGGAATCGTGATCCCTCAATCAGGACGTGGCACCATCTAAAGACTTTACCCAGGAGCACAACGTGGCATTGGCCCATTTGGGGCGTCTCGTCCGATCTTTGGACGTGGCGTATCGTGCCCGTGGCTTCGAAACAAGGCGGTATCGTCATCACCTCCTTATCTCCCTTGAGCTTGCCCAATACCAAGGGAGGAATTTCGCACCACCACCTCATTTCTGGACCGGGGAGGGCATCTACTCGGTCTATGAAGGAGGTCTGTGGGTGCACCATTATCCTTCGGTGGGCGGAATAGAGCTCGGTGTCTATCCCGACGTCTTGCGTTCGCAAATGTCGATGGGCAGCATTCGTCGCGTCCCCACCGTTGCTCCTCAGTTTGGACATGGGATTCCATTGTTCCACACCATGGTTCCTCTCCCCGCTGATTTGGAAGCCCTGGAGATTCGCCGTCGTAATGGAGGATCTCCGTACAGTCCAATGTAGTGCTGCCTAGATTTTAGCGATAGTTGTGGGTCGCAATTTTGCGGTGTAAGCTGACCCAAATCCTAAGATTTAGGTATCTTTTGGAGACATGTAAGCGGGTATTGGTGGCCGTAATTTTTGGACACATTGTTAACGTTTACTTTACCTTATGGTGACCTAAACCGCAGCATCATGTAATGAATTATGTCGAACGTATTAATACGCTTGGGTATTATGTTAATCGTTCTTGCGTCTGTTTTGTACTTCATTTTCCCTCTGAAAATGTGTATGAAATGATGTGACATGTTCATGAATACCTCGCTGTACTGTTGTGGAAAAGTTTTTGTTTTCCAAACCTCTCGCGTTGTCGTCTCATCCTGTTGTCATTTGGTTGTAACAGGATGGCTTCAGGAACGCGTGGAGCTGGCCGTGGTCGCTGTGGACGTGAGGAGGAGGAAGTGCCACCTCCTCCCTAGCAACCTAACATAGCAGACCTGCTGGCGACACAAAACCGAATCCTCGAGCAACTCGTGTGCAACCAGGGCGCAGGAGGTGGTCAAGCACGAGGTGGTCTGGCAGATTTTCAACGAACTCAACCGGCCACCTTCGATCGAGCCGACGACCCTCTCGAAGCGGACAATTGGATTCGCACTATTAAGAGGAAGCTTCAGCTGGCCCAATGTGCGGAGGCCGACAAGGTCAATTTTGCCTCCCATTTCCTTGAAGGGGCTGCTGCAGATTGGTGGGAAAATTTTCTGGCTATGCAAGCCCCCGGCCATGAGGTCACTTGGTCAGAGTTTCGTACCGGTTTTCATGACTTCCATATCCTTGCCGGTGTTATGGCATTGAAGAAGGAGGAGTTCCGTGATCTTCGCCAAGGCAAGAAGTCGGTCCTGGAGTTCCTCCGTGAGTTTAATCACTTGGCGCGGTATGCACCGCGGGAGGTATCCACTGATGAAGACAAAGTGGAGAAGTTTCTGGGCAAGCTGAATGAAGATATGCAAGCCAAGCTCGCTACGGTTGACGTGCGCAACTTCCATCATCTCGTGGATAAGGCCATCAAGGTGGAGGCCAAATAGTTAGCCCTCAACTAGTCTCACAAGCGCGAGAGAGAGGCCCTGAAATCTGCTGGAAGTAGCTCGCAGAAACAACGTGTATCTTTTTTGCATTTTAAGTTACATTCTCTCATGCATGCACTATCATGTCATCTGCATTCATGTTGAACTTTTTGGAGTTAGTCCTCATCGGACTTTATCTATTTCCAGCGCAAGAGTTCAACAAGCAGACACATTGAACTCCATTACCTATCCATCATCTGGCAAGTCCAGTTTTTTGTTCGTATCTATTGATAATGTTTGACAAAATGTTTCATCTCTTCTATGAGCTGCATAAAAACTAAAACATATTTTCTCAAGTTAGTCAATTGAGATACTCATCAACAATCCTTGGGCGTGGCTATGGCTGGTGGTGGAACCTCTAAAAGGTAATGTCAGGCAAATGGAAAACACGCTCCACTACAATGGGTTTTCAAATAAGGTTAAATAATAGTTGATCATATGAGCTTAAGCGTTGTAGTGACCACGTTAACCACATGCCCTATATGAGCGGGACTAAGCTGGAGTAACCTTGTCCTATGTTATACTCCCTTGAGAACGGAAGGCTGATAGTTGGGTCCGGAGTATCAACTATTATGAAGGTAGTCTTGAACTATTGTGCTAGTTATGATACGCTGGATCTGGAGTATCAGCGTGAGACCGGTAGTCTAGACCTGTTGTGCTAGCTATGATGCGAGGTATGACAAAATGATGATGAAAAGGCTTTTTGATCCAATAGTCTGGTTGTGAGTGTGACGACATGAACACCACGGTTGTTGATCGTTTGTGGGTAAAGTAGCGTATCTCTGCAGGGTGTATCAAAGTGTGGCATTATCACTTTATGTTCTTGGTTGGAATTATGCAACTAGTAGGAAACGAATTCATAGGGGATTCTAACAGCTTGTGAGCCAAGGGATCATAGCTCTCTAAATAATAACTTGACTCTCTTTCCTTCGAAATTGCATTTTTTTTGGATAACACCATTGTTCTCTATAGAGATAGTGCACTCGACATGTTTGCTATTTCTAGATTTGTTGAGTATACTCATCCCTATATTATAAACCTCCTTGTTTAGATTGTGAGCCGATGACGGAACAAGAAGTAGTCTACGCGGAAGTCAAAGAAGCCCCCGAGGAGCAAGCATCGATAAAAGACGACAAGGGGATGGACTACTACTTCAAGTACCGCAATGAGAACACGAAGAGTAGAAGTCATAGGATGTACAAGGCAAGTGTTGTAGTATATGCCTTTTGCTGTATTAAATAGAAATTATGTTACATCCCATACTTTTGGGGGGTTGGTTTGTAAGATTTTATGTTAGCATTTAAGTTTTGTATGATTTGTAAAATAAGTTTGTGACGATGGATCATTGAAATGCTTCTGTTGTACTACTCTAATTGACATATTGACGAAACTACACTTTATTTACAATACGTCAAAGACTAGCATGTCATTTGTAAGGGTACTACATGGGTCGCCTAGTGGCATGATTAGCGAAAGCTAAGCCTCTTTGGGAGATCTCTTCTTGGGTGAGAAGTGCCACCTCTCTTCAAGCTAGGACTTTGTTCTGCAATATTTTTTCTGTTTCGTTCCTTCCAAATCCTCTGCAAGATGTAGATGAAGAGTTCAGTAAGGGACGCATAAGTTCCTTTGCCATGGCGTAACATTTTGCCTCCTATCAATTAAAGACCGACTCAATCAAAAAGCGTGAACAACGACAATGACCATGTTCCAAGAGCAAATAATTGCCCAAGTGACACAGGTAAAGGGACAATCCTTATAAAGATGGGTGGTCGTCTTTGGGGCATTATGGCAGAGAACACAAATAGGGTCTTGGGGTCAATCATGGATGACAAGATCATCAGTTCTAAGGATTTTACCGTAAAGAATGAGCCACAGGAACACTCTGCATTTTGGCTCGTCTTGCGCCTTATAGATTTTCTTTGATTTGAATTGAGGAAAGTTTCCTTGAAATAAGGGCGAATAGACTAAGCGCGTTGAGTAAACTCGTGGACTTGTGCCTCACAGGACTTTTGCTTAAATAAATTCCAAGTGATCACACGGCTAGTAGGTTGAACCCTTTAAAATTTTCCTACCAAGCAACTGCAGGTCCTATCAATTGGTGGGTAGCGTAACGAACTTTTTCTTCATCATTACAACCTACTATTTCCAACTTCCTCTCTGTATCCAGTAACCAATCTTCTGCTTCCATTGGTTCTACCGCGGTGGAGAAAGTCAAGGGTTTTGCCTATCAAAAATCTCCAAGACTAACTCCAGTCCCTGTCAGAACATCTCCAGTTCTTCTATTCATTTTATCCAAGAGAACACTGAAGAATTTGTTCCTACTTTCTTGTGCTTCCTTCCTCCTTTCCTCTATCATCCGCATAAATTGAAACATAGCTTCTTCTGTAGTATATCTTGGTGGTGGTGGAGGTGGTGGTGTTCCTCCACGGGCTGTCCTATTAGCTTCTTCCTTTGCCTTTGCTTTTGCTTCTCTTTTAGCCTACTCTTCTGCCCCTCTCCTAGGGTTCTCATCACGTGTTCCCTCCATTTCCTAAGTTGTGACATAAGGAGAAACTCAATAATACATCTTTCGTATTGTATATTAAGTTTGACACTTCATGAGCACATACATCTAAGCAAATCAGAATTTCCAAGACAAGGATCAACATAAAATATACTTGTATTATACAATATTATAATTATACATGGAGTATGTGTACAAGGATATAGCACAAAACATACCTTTAAATAGTACACACTAATACATACCTCAGTACTATAACATCTATACTAATACAAGAGTGGTACAACTCTTTATACATAACCTATACATTTCTACAACTAGATTCTGCTGTATCCTCAGAATCTTCTAGGAGTCCATTTATTCGGTCTTGCATTTCGATGAAGTGGCTCAGGTTCTGTGCTTGACCAACCTGCTCCTGCTGGATAATAGTAGCTATCTGAAGTGTAAGTGGATGATAAGTTGGCCTTCTCAAAACAAGCGTCCCAAAGGTCATTACTATAACTGCCATAAGATCCTTCAGGACCATCTGAGCTAATGGCAACAGGGTTTGAAAACCCTCCGTAGTTAGATGGCTCATAGGATTCTACAGAGTACTCTGAAGGTTCTTCTTCTGAACTAAAGGCTATGGGATTCATAAGCCCACCATAACAAAACTCTTCATCTAATCCAACAGGTCTCATAAAAGCATTTTCTTTTGTTTGTCAGAAAAGGGTTGGAGTAGGTGGTGGTACTAGGGAGTCTACATGAGACACTAGATTCTTCCTCTCAAGATATAACTCATGCACTCTATCAGGGTCACAGCTTCTAGCTATGTGTACTCCGAGTTCTCCTTCTAAGGACCTAATGGTTCCTAAAAGGGCATTGGTAACTTCCACACTTTTCTTAATAAACCGATAAGTTTCTTCTCTACTCTCCTTAAGAGAAGCTAAGTAGGTGGTTTCTAACTCACCGGATTTTGAGTCAAAAGGAATTGCCATATAGGCAGTTCCTTGCAAGTCTGTAGCTCGTGCCTCTCTAATAGCTACTGTAGCATTTATCTGTACAGTACTTTAGTTGTTCAACCATGGTTCTACTAGGTATTTCTACTTCAACTCTATACTTTGCTAGCAACAGACCGTCATAGAAACTAGTTATGACTAATTTAAGTTTTTCTTGGACTCTAAGGGTGATTAAAAGGTCTAGCAGGCTATCAAGCCAGGCCACAGAAATTCTGACAGCTTCGCCTCACGGGTACAGCTAGTATGGGGTAAGGTATACTCCTCCATTCCTAGCTGAGAAAAGAATTAGATTATTAGTATCATCAAGTAACTTTACTTAAAGCAAAGTACTGATTAGAAATTGGATATTTCTATCATACTAGTATGACATGATATTCTCATTTGAATATTCATCAATTTCCAACAATATTTACTCCAGATAAGATTATTATAACATAAACTCACTAGTCTCCTATTTAGGTTTTTATTCCTAAGGTTGAAACATTTGCTCTGATACCACCTGAAGCGACCCTGCACACCACTGCATGGTGTAGTGTGCTAATCTTTGACATAATACAACAAAATCTCATCTCATTATATTACATCCATCAGAATGTACAACAGAAGTATTGATGGTCCAATAACTATATTATTACAAACTCCAACATACAAAAGTTTACAACTTAACTGAAATACAATAAGATACGTTCGGTTGAAAGTAACAACTGAAATTAAAGGCAGAAAACCATATAAACAAAGTTTTATTTTTTTACTACGATTAGCTCTATACTATTCTACTCTTGTTCTATTTCTATCCCTTCTTGTTCCCCATAGTCGATGTAGTAGTCGACTCCTTCGATTCCTCCGGTCAGGTCTGGCTCTTCTTTTCCTTCCTGGACTTCGACTTCCTCATATTCGACCTCTAACGATTCAGAGTCTAACAAAGGAGAGTTTATGTAGGGGCTAAGTACAGAAGGTACTCAACAAGTTCATGAATAGCAAAGGTATTTGAATGATTATTTCTACTAGGACATCAGTCCTCAAGAATATGCAGTTTTCCAATAATATTTCTAGACAAAAGTCAAGTTTTAATATTCTATGTTCAGAAGGCTTCACGGGTTGTTAGAATCTCTGATGGTTCCTTTCCTGACACGATCGCAGTTCATACCCAAAATAGGGAATGCCAATGCCACACAGTCCATTTATTAATTATCACAAGTCAGGTGATAAGAAGAAGGAAATTTGCATATCTATTGATAGAAATAATTCGCAAACATGGACAAGAAATGAACTTGCCTTGAGATGGATAAGAAGTGTAATGAGAGGTCTCTTCGGATGAAATCGGTAGAGTTTCAAGATCTGAATTGGAATAATGGTCTGATAAGGACAGATTCCAAAAATGGCAACTATATATGTATATATGTATGCTCATGTTGATGGGGGTTGATTTACAAAAATTTGGATTGATTGGATGATGTGGACTACCTTGTCGAAGACAATGCAATAGATGATATCTATTATAACTTTCTTGATTTTTTTATCTGCTCTATCTTCTAAGTTGATAAAATTTACTATTAACAACTTCGTGGGTGTAGTGTAGTTATTAAAGAACTAAAATATGTAAATTTCAAAGTTTTTAAGGTTATGCAGAATCTTGAATTCTGAATTTGCAGGGAGTTACAGAAAGAGTATTAGGTTTTCTCCTAAAATATATCATCTAGATTAAAGAATTCTTATGAATTATTTTAGTTGAATAGGATTTTAGATCATTCAGGTTGAATTGAAAATATAAATCTCTTGCTAAAATTTCAAATTATGGAAGATTTCTATTAACACAAAGAGAAAAATAAAATTCTGCCATTATACTAGATTAGGCCGGCCGTGGCCTTATTTTGGCCCAATGCCTGCTCAGCCTCAGCCTGGCCTACTCGGCCCAAAGGCCTAATTAGCCTTGGCTTGACCTACTTGGGCCCGCTCGGATACCCAGTTAGGGTAAACCTAACCGGTCCCGGCCCCCACTCCTCACTCCTCACATGCCGCCGCCTCCCTCTACTCTCTCTCTCTCTCCCCCGTTGGGTCCCTAACCTCCCCCAAAATCTCTGTCGCCCCTCCTTCCATTTGGCCCTGTCATCGCTTCTCTCCCTTCTGTCCTTAGCGGCGTTGCCGGCCACTCGGCCTCGCCGGCCTCCTCACCTCATCTCCCCTTCGGCGCCTCGTCCACCTCGGTCGCCTCGTGCTCACGCCTCGTGCCCTCGGTTCCTCGCCGCCTCGGTGACTCCGGTCACCTCTGCGGCACCTTGCTACCTCGGAGACTCACCGCCGGTGGACGGCGGCGAGTTCACCATGCCTGCAACCCCAGCGGTGAGTTGCTTCCCCCACGGTAAGCCTTCACTTCCTCATTTCCTTCTACTACCTCTATTTGTTGTTTGATGAATGTGTAATGCTGCTGATGAATGTGTAATGCTGCTTAATATTGTACCGGTTCCTATAGATAGTGAGAATGCAGATTTCTTTGTTAATACCCTAAGGATCTTGACTGATTTACTATATACATCAAGCCTTGTTGTTCCTTTATTGGTAGAACTAAATTTTTATGCTTCACCGATGAATGTTAGAACCTTCATGTTAGACATGTTACTTGTTTCTGTAAGAACTGTTTAGGATGTTTCTTTCCTGAAATTCATGCCTATGTTTGATGGTCAAATCTAATGGTGTGCATATGTATATTGTCATGGATGATTTCTTAGTTGAGGATGATCTTTTTACATTTTTATTTTAAGTTACAGAGATAAGGACAGACTGCTATACTTCTTTCTTAGCTTATGCCTCATGGCTTATACCTCATATATTCGCATGAATAGAAACTATTCTTGATCTTAGCTATTCCTTTCTTTTAACATCTTCTTATCTGACTTAAAGACCAATAAGAACATATCACTCTACTCCTTGATCTTAATAAGAACATATACTATATTCTTTTCCTTTCTTCCCATTCCAATTGATAAGAATAGATTACTTTCATTTGATCTAGTAGGTGGTTTATTTAGCCTGCTCCTCCTGCTGTCTTGCTTACTGCTCAATTAGCTGGTTCCTTACTACTTATGTTGTATGATCCTTGGATGGTGTTGGGATGAAAATAGAGCACATAAGGCTCTATTTTTAGGCATTGGAGTGCTGGTATGCTGGAATTTCAAGCTGGGCTTTGTTTTGACACCTATTGAGCTGATTCACCTCATGGCTGGGTGAATAAGGTGGTTGGTTGTCATCTTGGCATTTATTCTTGTCCATGGTTAAGCTGGAGGTGGCTATCTACTCATATACTGCTGCCATGCAGCTACTTACATGGCAGCTCTCAAGTGAGACTTATCTCTTTCAAGCTTGAGGTGGCATTTAAATTGCCACCAGCAGCTTGTGGCTGGTTCATTCCTCTTGGATAGATGAAGACTTGTCTAATGTGGCCTATTGTGAAAGAATCGTTGGCTGTTGCTAGAATTTAAAATGCTTAGCATTTTGAGACGCCTAGGTCCTGCTGGATTAACATATGAATGCATACCTTAATTCCTTTTTTTAAATCTGTTGCCTAATGGAGGTTAGTTTGAATAAAATTGACTTAGGTACTCCCTCCGTCCCAAAATATAAGGCACACACGCATTCCAATATTTACGATTAGGTCTAAATATGTTAGTTATATGACACAAAAATGATATCATTGGAAAGTGTTTTTGAAAATGAATCCAACAATATCACTTGTGTATCACATAACTAGAATATTATAAGTCTAATCATAAATTTTGGGATGCGTGTGCGCCTTATATTTTGGAACGGAGGGAGTAATTAATTTGTTGCCTTGGTTGCCTAATCGAATCCAGATGCCTAATTACTTGTTGTCTTATGTTTCATGACATGTTGCCTTACGAATGATGCCTGTTGCCTTTTAAGAACTGCTACCTGTTGCCTAATTAAAGATTAATTCCTAAGTCAATTTAACTCATTTAAGTCCAGAACCAGTTCTCTAGATTCTTAAAACTAGCCTCCTAAACAAAAATGCATTTCCAAAAAGGAAATGCAACATTTTAACTTTAACCAACATTTCCCTTTTTGGAGTATTTCTTTTATCTGTGTGCAGGTTGAAGAAAAGAATTGAAGATGAAGAAAGAGATGGAAATGAAGAACTAGTAATAGATAGGACTTTATTTTATTGCTATTGTAACTAAGATTTCTTTTGTAACAATTTATCTCTTGTAACAAGACATTTACAGATTTGTAATTGAATTTGTTATAACTCTCTATTGTTTTTGATTCAACTATTTAACTTGTAATAATTTAATTATTAATATTCTCATGCATATACTTATGATGTGAATCCTTTATGCTTAGTTCAAGTTTAAAATTTTTAAATACTTCCTGATTTTGATATGCAACGGATGTGCAAAAGCATAACAACCTACTAATCTCGACGCTTAGGTTTTAGCAAATTACAGATCTTCACAGATTAAGTGTACATAAACGTGTGGGCAGGTGTGACCTAGATCTGGAGACAAAAGAGCCCATCTAAAGTGGTCTATAATAATAGTTAAACGGATTGATGGCACGTCACTTTTCCACCTCTTTAAAATGTTCTTATCTTAGCTTTCGTCAAAAGGTGAACCATGCAGCAATGGTTATACCTAGAGACAGATGTAACCGAACTGCAAACCATGCTTAACAGCCAAATAACCTCCTCCTACAGTAGCCCCTCGACCTGGGGGGTCCCAGCAAACTCTCTTACAGTGGCCCCTCGCTGTCACTAGCGATGACTACGGCTTGGCTGGGGATAGCACACTCCCTTCACAAGAAGACGAGGTGAGCGAATAACCACTAGGGATGCAATGCCCCCTTTTTGTTACAAATGACCCCTCCTATTCCGACCGTGCCCACATCTCTCTTCCTTAACGAAGCCCTTCATTTTCGCCACAAAATCACCATTATGGTTGTTAACCTGGATCGCCGCCTCCTTGCCCCACGTTGTGACTCAGGAGCCGGCTCCTAGGGACTATATATATATCACCAGGGTCCCCCATCTAACTCCGCAGCCTCCTCACTTTCTCCACTCATCCGCGCTCCTGCTTTCCCGATTTCTCAACACCTCACCTCGCATGCCCTTGTGCGACTTCTTGCAAATTTGGACGAGATTCAGCCAGCTCGATGGGTGGTGTTGAAGTGTCTCTTGGATGACATTGCCTTTTAGGATGACACTGCACCAACCATGTCGACCAGTCGCCTATCTGCCATCCTGAAGGTGAAGGGGAAGAAGTCAAATAGCCCCCCGATCTACTCGCGTTGGTTGGGGAAAACCAGCGCGACTAAGCCACACTGCTCGCACTGTGAGATGCCGGGTGCTTCCCTCTGGACAGCGAGGAGCACCGTTCGGTGCCTCCTCTAGTTGAGAGTCAATAGGGCACCCCGCCCCAGGGACACATCTTGGTGTTCGCCGCGTAGTTTGAGGCAAGGCTCACCTTCCCGGTTACTCCAATCGTCTAGGCGATATTGAGCCACTTCGGCCTTGAGATCTCGGATCTCAACCCCACCACGATCTCTTGCATGGCGATCTACGAGTCTGGACGATGTAGTTGAGTAGCTCGGCCAGCTGCTTCGCCTACTTCCAAGAGCCCATGATGACGTTGGTGATTTTGCATAGCGGGGCGTCGTCTCTATACGGGATAGTAAGCTTCCGAGCGAACCATCGTGCTGAGGTCACCTACCCAGCTATGGCTCTAAAAAACAAGTGGAAGGACTGGCGAAGCGAGTGATTCTACTACCGTGTCAGCAAGCTTGGCTTCACCGGGAAGAAAGAGGTTCCTGGTTACACAAGTCGCCGGTTAATCATGTCGGACACTGACATAGAAAGGTGAGATGCGCTTGGCCACATGAGTTACTAGTTCTCCTCGCGTGACTTGGTCGAGGACTACCTCTTACTGCGCATCTGCCCACTGGTGACGGGCTAGAATATAAAGGCCCACGCAGTGCCTGATGGCAGGCCGCTTGGGCCATGCAAATTTTAAGGCTACAAGCCGACCTAAGGTACCTTGCCTTTTCCCCTTCTTATGGTTTGGTCGCCGACTTCCTTTGCCTTACGAACCTTGGCTGTCATTGCAAGGTACAACTTGCCTCATGCGGAGTGAGATGCCTCAACCATACTGGGGAAATATTCCATATAGGAAGCCTGCTTCGTGGCGAAGCTCAAAGGTGGGCGTCGCAATCGTGCCTGCAATGTCTTTAAGTGGGAGACTCCCCCTCGCCCAAACTTGCAGGTCGCGGTAGAGACGCCTGATGACTCCGACGAGGACGAGAGCGAGCAGTTGGAGTCATCAGCGTGAGAAGGCGACACCGAAGGCGTCGGGGATGACGTCACCAAATCTGGTGATGAGGGCTCTAGAACTTGTCCTGCCATCCGGAAGGAGCGTGGCAAGACTTTAGAAGAGTCGGCTGAAACCACGTCGTCCCCTCTCGGACCCGACATCAGGAAGGGACCGATGGGAGGCCTCCTGGGTGCCTTCGTCTCGACGGCAATCACCCGAGGGCCACTTCCCTTCTTGGACTCCTCGTCCTCTTCCTCGGATATACAGATCATCGAGGAGACATGCGATGTGATTGAGATGACCGGGGCAATGGATAGACCCTTGGTCCCCCTAGCTCCATAGGTTGTCCCAGGCGACATGGCTTCCCTGCTTCGCATGGACCCGGCAGCGACAAGGTCTCCTTGGGGCAAGTTCACTCCTACTGCCGCCGTTGTCACCGGAGCTTCCTCGGCAGAGCCGCAGGATGTCGCTCGTGCTGATCGGGAAGGCATCTCATAGAATGCTCCTCCTCCAACCCGCCCTTGGGGGAAAATGCTAAGTGAACTAGGTGGCATGAAAATCTCAGGGTGCCTTCCTCCAGAGTTTATCGTCGGGTCCTCCTTGGAGTTCTCCTTTGTCAATTGGGCCGGGCTTTGTCCTATAGAAGATGACGTTGTAGCCAGCTTCACCGGACAAACTACTGTGCAAATCGGCACGGCTGCTATTAAGGTATGACTCTCTACACCATTTTCCGACGTGCATTACATCCTTTAGTCTCGAGCACTTATAATTCTTTCCCACCTCTCCCCCAGTGCTTGTTTGCTACGGAGAGGCTCGAGGTAATGAGGATCCCCACCTAGACGTCGAGAAAGCCAAGGTGGTAGAGGCTGAGGAACAGTTGGTTGCGACGCTTCGGCAAGCTGAGGAGGCAGAGTCCCGCTTGGCGGCAGAAAAGCAGAAGGGAGAGGAAGCTCGCGCTCTTTACTCTGCCGAGAAGGACAAAGCTGCTAAAGCCGAAGCGCGCCTGAACAAGGAGCTAGAAAGGACCTCTGATGCAGAAAAGAAGATAAAGTGGATGTAGGAGGACAACGACCTGCTAAGGAGGCAACTCGTCTGATTTGCCGACCGTGAGACAAAGATCAAGAGGCGCATACATCCTCTCTGCCATGCGTCCCTTATTGCAGCTTCCAGGGTTGGGCTTGATGTGATGACTTTGAGTTCAGTGATCCTGAGACCATGATTGTTGACGCGATCAAGTGGTCAACAGAGCGCTGCCGAGATGCCCTCGAGCAATGCCCAATCTTCGCCCTCGAGAATGCACAAGCAGCAATCGAGCTCTCATTGGGATATTCTTATCTCACTACCAAGGTCGAGCCGAAGGTGTTCTCGGCTACTGACTACGTCGCCCCAAAGATGTTGGAGGTCATTGCAGCCCATAATATCTACAAGGTTGAGGCAGATGCTTTCCTTCGCAAGATTTGGGGTCACCATAACAAGGGGGCAAAGTATGTCAAGGGGTTATTGAAGGCCCAAGCTGCCAAGGGCGGTCAACCAGCGCCCCTGTGGAGTCGTCCCAACCCCCCGAGGTTTAGAGCTTGCACTCCCCCTTCTGTATTGGATCACCGAACGACTTCGCCAACTTATTCATTTTTGTCATGCATGTCGCTGTGTCGACGACACCTTGCCGCCTGTGGCTTAACCCAAACCTCATATTATGACTTGGTTAATTATTCGCCTGACGGTGGTGCCGTGTGGCATCTCGTCTTTTGATCCATAGTACTATGATGTTTATCATTTTCATCGTGCCTGTTTGTAGACTACGGCCTCGAGGTATAAGTCACTAGCCGGTTGGCGAGGTACCTGTCCTACCGTTGCAATATCGCAGAAGCATCGATTGACCCTCCCAAGGGTACGTGCTAAGTGCAATTACGATGCCGTCTCATGTAGCGCGTCGGGTGGTGACATCTCGACAAATCCATCAGGAAGTGGAGGCAACCTGCTGATTCTCACCCTCGCTGCAAACATGGTCCAGTTGGCTTAGCCGTAGCTAGGCTTCCCGCCCCCTCGTCGAAGTTTCATGCCTTGGTGGAAACGTGTGGCTACCCATTTTGTTAGACAAGGGACGCAACGAACTGTAACAATGTCGTTATATCGATATCATTTTTAGGAATGCTGTGACATATCGATACTCCACGTTACCCCCCATACAAAAAATGTGGCAACCGAGTTGTTAATCGGTCACCTTGTAGCTCGTTGATTCATAATAAATGCCAAAGTTGTATTGTTGGACTGGTACGTTGTGCACCGAGTTTGTTACCTTGGTTCTAACTCACATACATCGTTCCTCAAGGCTCCTTATCGATAGTTTGCTTCCATCCGACAGATCCAGAGCACACGTTGACACGAGGCGCGGACCGAATATAGCAAGTATGTCATCTTTAGGAGGGCAACGCTACACCTCGTTGGCAGCTTAAAGTGACATGCTGGTGTGCGTCGTCGTGGGACGCAGGCCGAGTCGTGGTGTTCATGTCGTCCTGAGTGCGCGGCTTTGAGCTTCGCGACCACCTAAGGCGGAATAGAGGCACACGTCGCTGATGAGAGCGAGTCGAGTCGCGGCGCGTACGTCGTCCTTAGGGGCACGACGTTGGGCTTCGTGGCCACCTAAGGCAGAATAGTGGCTCACGTCACCGATGAGAGCGGGTCGAGTCGCAGCGTGTATGTCGTCCTTAGGGGTGAGGCATTGAGCTTCGTGGCCACCTAAGGTGGAATAGAGGCTCGCTCGGCCCATAGAACCCTACGCGATATGCTCCAACGATGAGGGATCTGGGGGCTAGGTGCGAGCCACAGAGCCCCTGGTGTATCTCCTTCAGCGAGTCTTTTTCCCTCTTTTATTGTGGAATGTCTTGCTTATCGGATACAATGTCGCCAGCCTCTCCACTTGCGACTTCCCTCCGCTTTGTTCCTGTCGATCCCTTCCAAGCTCGAGGCATCATAGTGTCAGTGTGGCAGTAGGTCGCAAAGACGTCACCTTCAGTCGATTGCCACGGTTGGTGCCAACTGTCGATGAAGTCGCCCTCGGACAGGAAACTTTAGGCACCCCGGATCGGCTGAACGAGGTGCTAAGGGGACGAGATACTTGGCCGCCCTTGCAATTGCTACTGCCTAACTGGAATTTCTACCGAAGATTAATCTCTACTACTTAAAAAAAGAGTAGCGTTCCCTTTCCTGTCGGCAGAGTGCGTTTTGACCATCAAAGTAATATTAACCATTGGATGCTTATGATCAAATGGTTAATATTACTTTGATGGTCTGCCACCTAAAAATTACCCACCATGCCATTCAATTAAAGTTGAAAGTAATTACCCACCATTGCCCTTACTTAAAGTTGATAGCAATTACCCACCATTACCACTTCTATACCCTCTAGCACCCTCTCCCCCGAATACACCACGCGTGGCCGCCGCCGCCCATGCCATGCTTTGGCCGTGCCCGTGCGCCACTGCTGTTGTCTCTTTCGATGCAATGCAGTTGATGGTCTGGCTATACCATCCGACGAAGCAATAATCCTACTCTACGTTGATCCAGGCCGTGCCACCGTCCCTTGATCCCACACTCCTCTTGCCACCCTCCCAGCGCATCGCTCGTGCATCACCGTCTCTTTTACTCTACAAGTGACACGGTTGCTGGCAAGAAGCTGACGAGCCCCGATAGTGGCAAAGGCATGCAGGATGCGCGGCACCAGAACACAGGGGCGGGACTATCTCCTCCCGCTGCCGCCCCTTTCTGCATCACCGCCGCCCCATTTCCTCCTACTTTTTTTACACAATCACATTAATATGGGCAGGTAAATCATGGGCTAACGTACTAGAATATTTGTACCCCGTTGCAACGCACAGGCAATTATCTATATAGGAAACATAGCAAGAAAGTAGCTGAAGATCACCGGAAGAATTTCTTATTGGTGTCTCCTTTAAGAGGGTGTGAGAACCCTAGTTTCTAAGTTAGAGTTAAGTGGCGTGAGGTGGAAGTCAGGTCAACTCACGTTGCTGAGTTGACCCGAATCTACCGAGGAGCGTCATGAGCTAAGTCGAAAGGGGAGGAATTGCTGTGCATTTGCATCGTTCATGGCATTCATCATTTCATCCGCATTTAAATACAAATAACATTGGAACTTTATTAATTAAACATTATCGTACAAATGTATTAGTACAACAATTGATGATTACAAAATGAATAAAGAAGAAGAAAATAAAAATTACATAAGGAAATTGCTACCTATACATCAAGGCTAAACCTAGTCGTCGACGTCTGGAGCTATAGAAGATCTTCTGAAATGTTGGTGACATCCGAGATCGTCGAGTATGAACACTCTAATTCCACCGTCGCTGTAGGAGGCAAGGGTTTTCGAAATTGAGGTTTTGAAATACGGGTGGTTTCACCGGCACAGTTCCACCGATATCCGCAGGTTTTAGCTGCGGGGGCAAATTAGTGCCGATGACCTAAATAGTTTTAATTTCAAAAATAAGTTGCAAAATGTTTTTGTTTTAAAAATGTCCAAAGGCCACGTGGCTAAGACCCTCATCGGACAAATCTAATATTTTGTATAGGGATAAAAGAGGTGAGAGGAAATAAAATAGTTTTATTTGTCCTATACTAAAATACCTCCATAATTTTGTTTTGAAAAGAATTTATAAAATCAAATAATGAGATAAATATCAATCCATCCAAAGCCATCCATCGGTATTCACAAATTGGACTTTACCAAATTTTCTTAGCTCATAAGGCAACTTGAGAAAACTAGGGAAGTAGCCATGTATCAAGCAAGCATGAGGTGGCAAAATAATTTCCACCGGAGAAGCCTAGAAAGGCTCTGTACAAATAGTGCTCAGGCAGCCAAATGGAACCATTTCCTAGTAGTAGTCGCCACCAGGACCAGCTTAGAGTAGCCGAAAGACAAGCTCCAGGAAGCCAGAACTCAAGAACACCAAAGGCAGCAGGGCGCATTGAAGAGGAGCTCAAGAAAACCGAGAGCTAGTAGATAAGGAGACCATCAGGATTAGTAGAGGAACAAGGAGCCGGGGACCATCAAGGCTCAGCCAGGGAGAGAAGGAAGCAAAGTCAACCACAAGCCAGGAAACAAGGCCAAGAAGCCAAGCGCTTGCCTTGTCTAATCACTACCTCAGAAAACACTTCTGCTACATGATCATCACTGACGGGAACGAGGAGACCCGTCGCTAATTAGAGGCAACACTGACGGGCGAGCTCGTGCCTGTCAGTAGAAGTTATGCGCAAGGCGAGGCATCCAACTTCTACTGACGGGCACAATATCAGCCCGTCAGTAAAAGTGGGACGAGAGACCCAACTTAGCATCTCCACTGACGAACAACTTCTACTGACGAGCGCACCTCGCGTGCCCGTCAGTGAAGATCGGATCTTCACTGACGGGCGCCGTTTTGTGCCCGTCAGTGATAGTTATTTTCTTTTCTTTTTCTCCATTTTCTTCCTCCAGCCGCACCCGACTTCTCTCTCTCTCTTGTGTCTATTCGGCTTCTCTCTTGTGTCTATTCTCCCTCTCCCTCCTCCACCGCCACCCCCTCGGATCCCCTTATCCCTCCACCACCGTCCCCTTCTCCGGCGTGTGCGTGGCGTGTCGGGCACCACACGGCGGCGGCACGAGGTCCCCGACCTCCCCGACAGCGGTGGCTGCGAGATCTAGCGACGGCGGGATCCACGAGGCCAGAGCCATCCACGACGGCGGCATCCACGCGAGGAGCAGCAGCGGCGTCCTCCTCTTCCACGCTGACGGTGGCGGCCTCCTCTTCCACGGCTACAGCGGCGGCCTCCTCAACCCTAGTCGCCACGGGTTTCTAGCTTGGTGGCGCCGCCGGTGCCGGCGTGGCTCCGCGTGCCCCAGCTCGGCCCTCTCCGCCTTCTCCTGTGCGGCCTCACCGTGCCGCAACCGCAGCGGCGATGGCTTCTTCCTCGACATCGGTTTGGTAACACCCTTGGTTCCTTCTCCTGCTCCCCTTGCTATGAGGTGCCCGGCCATCGTGCCGTGGTCGTGTTGTGCTCCCGGCCATCGAGCCGATGACTATTGTGCTCTGATTCTTGTGATGGTGTGATGGTGGTCATCTGGCTACCATTCTTCGAACTGTGGCTTAGGAAAAATAGGATAAGTTGCATGTTTTAGCTTGGTTATCTTAGGGGCTGCCCTCTGATCATGATCTGTGCTATGTTTAAGCTAGAACTTTGAAGAATGCTACTATTCTCACTATAAACTGCTACTGGATGTTGTTGTTGTGGTTAACCTTCATGTGCTCGCTAGGCTTTGGTTAATCTGCTTGAACAATGCAAGTACTTCATATATCTTATTGCAAGACTTGTAAGGGGTCATGAGAAAGTTCATTTTCTTTGTGTTCATGCTACTTCAGTTTGAGATGTGGACATTTCTTGGACCCTGTAAAATTAGTGAATAGAGTTATTTAGCTGTTGTTGGATAAATCTATGTGGTCCGATTATGCTATGGCTCTAGTTCCTGTTCATGATAGAATTTAGGGAATCCATGTGTAGTTGTTGTCAATTATGATCTTATCAGTCACTTGATTAATGAAATTCTTTTTTAGCCATGTGTATGTGTAACTTATATCTCAGTTAACTCATTTCAGGCTCCTCCATCACTCTCCACGGTCCCAGCTCTAGAGGTACAGCCAGCTAGAGCCACAGCGCCCTCTAGTGTTTGTTCTTATACTTGAACTTGTCTGAATCTGCTAGATTGTTAACTTGTGTGTATTCATGCTGTAACTGTGTTGTCAACTTGTCAAAAATGGACATGCTAAACTCTTAACTTGTGTGTATTCATGTATATTTTTTCTTAAACGTTGTCCGATGTTTGTAATGGTGGTTGTAATGGTGTATATTCTTTTGTAATGGTCTAATTTTTGTAATGGTGGCTGCAATGTGTAATGAATGTATTGTTTTCCAAAATTTATTTTTTTAATCCCTGAAAGATAACTACTGACGGGTAGAAAAACATTTACCTGTCAGTGGAAGGAGAAACCACTGACGGGCCATCGCCAAGGACCCGTCAGTGAAAGTATCTCTACTGACGGGCGGAGAGCCCATCAGTGGAAGTAGAACTTCCACTAACAGGAGCTTACTGACGGGCTCCGAACCCGTCAGAGAATGCCGTTTTGCACCCGTCAGTACTGTTGTTCCCTGAGGTAGTGAATTCTGGAGTTAGGTACATCCTTATACAAATTCATCATGGCTTTGCACAACCATACAAATGAAATTTTGTTAAAGGAAAGAAGGGACCCTCAGATTTTAGTAAGGCATCTCTATAGTATCTGTTCTTATTAAGTTATACCTTTCCCAAACCTTTTCTCAAATTCTAGAATCATCGTAGGGTTTTATTAGGCAACTTTTGGTAGCATCTGTTCTTACCATCTACCAGCGTACGCTATGCGCATTTTACCTCAGATGCTAGGCATCGTCATAGGTTAGCCGAGACCAAGTGTAGAACCTGTTCTTTCAGTTGAGTGAATTGACATGCATAGAGGAAACAGGGAGAAGCCAAGTCAAGTAAAACATTTGTTTTTACCAAAAAAATAACTAAGATCAAGTATAGAACATCTATTCTCTGAGTTTGCCAAATTGGCATGAATGGGTGCATACATATAGAAATGTAAGGAGCTATGCCCAGTACCTATTCTTATCAATGCAGAAAACACATATGTCATATGTATATATGTATATATGCTCTGTACTTCTTATAGTGAACATCAGTACCAGCTAGCTAAAACCAAGTGCAGTATATGTCTCTTGTCTAACATGGTTACCTGTTTTAAAAACCTTTTTCTCAAATAAAAACATCATACCAGTAAGTGAATTAGACCAAGCTAGCATTGCCCTTCACTTCGACAAACTAATAGACACATGTACATATGGGAGAAAATAAGAAGTAACCAAGATCAGTCTAGTATCTGTTCTTCTTAAATCAAGGGCTAAAAGAACAAATCTGAAATTCAACGAGAGCTTTAGTATAGAGTAAACCGAGTCAAGGTTGGCATCTGTTCATTCAACTTATCTAACCAGGTGAATAAGGGCAATCTATATGGGTAAAAGCAAGACATTGACTTAATAATATGGATAATAGTCACTCACAAATCATCACTAAACCCTAACCACTCACTAGCAACCTTAGAATCGAGCCAAGACAGAGAAAAATGGAAGAGCTAGAAAGAAGGAAGGGGAAATAGAACACTTACTGGTTAGAGGAGGACGACCGCTGAGCACCGTGGCGCGCCACCAGTGGGAGGTGGGCCGACGGAGCTCCGGCGAAGGAGCTGCGACACCGGCCACAGCCGTCCTGGGCGGCGGCCGAGGCAAGGCAACCGGAAGGGTGGCCGGGCCGTGGCATCGACCAGAGGAGGCGGGCAGAGCCCAAGCCTCAAGCCCGCGGCCGGAGTGACGTCGAGGGGACCGCCCCGAGGCAAGGCGGCCCAGGCGGCAATGGCATGGCCGGCGAGCCAAGGAGGCAACGGAACCGAGCCCAGGCGAAGGTCCATGGCGGCGGCGGTAAAAGGACCGGCCGCAGTACGGGTGTACTCGGTAAGGAAAAAATCGAGAAGGAGCTCAAGCGGCGCAGGCGGAGGAGCACAGTGGCATCGGTTACGGCACCGGACCGAGGGCAGCGGAGGAAAAACCAGCGGCGGCGACGTTTGAGACAAAGGGGATTTAGGGATTTCAGGTGAGGAAGAGAGTGAGAGGCAAAGAAGTCGAGTGCGGGTTAGGGTAGTTTATGATTTGGGCCATTTGGGCGTGCTTTAAAAATGAATAAAGAAAAAAATTAGAGAATTAAAATGAATTGCCACTGTTTTCTCTAAAACTGAAAATGAAGAGAAGTAAAATAATAAAAATGGATGTATGTATGTATACCTAGATTAAAATAATTTCTTCCTTCTTAAAAAGGAAGTAAAGCACATCTCAAAGTTATAGATTATTTAATTAAGTTAAATATAATAGTTTCTTTTAAGAAGAGAATTAAACACTAAGTTAAATTCTAAAATATTGACTTGATATCTTAAATCTACTAAAAAAGATTGAAAGGAAATGTTAAACCCTAAGCAAAGGAAGTCAATGGTTAAGATTTGAATGTTCTCTCAAATAATTCTAAATCTCCAAAAGAATGTCTAAAAGAATTACCTTATATTCCTTGGAATATTTTAATACACTCAACATCTCATGCATTCAATATTATGTCATTGCATCCATATTTGAAATTCTTCTAGAATTAGTCTTTATCGGACTATACTGTTTTCTTTCTTCAGAAGCCGAAGCTCAGTCAGCAGACCAGTCGAACTCCATTACTTATCCGTTACCAGGTAAGTCCAGTTTCTTGTTCATGTCCGTTGGAAATGTTTTACAAAATTTTCCTCTTGTCTACAATATACACAAAATGAAAACCTATTTTCTAAAGATAAATCAACTATTGTTTTATTTTTGATCGCCGGTTTTTGGGCATATCATGGTGGGTGATGAAATCCTGGAAAGGTGCCGGAGGCACATCAGAAGGCGGATTTCATCACACGGGTTTGTTCATATAAGGTTAAAGCAACAAATGATCGATTGTGCTTTAGCGCGGTAGTGATCGCGCAAACCGCATACCCTGTATGGGTGGGGCTGAGCCAAAGTACCTTTGTCCTAGGTTATACTCCCCGGGAAAGAAAAACCTCAATAGTTGGATCTAGAGTATCAACTGTTGGGAAGGTGGTGTTAGTCGTTGGCTATCCACAAGGCGTTGGACCCGTAGCATCAACGTGAGATCGGTAGTACTTGGCCTGTTGTGCGGGACTACGACGCGGGGTATGATTGAGCAGGCAGTGAAACGGTTCTGTGACTTTACGGTCTGGTTGTGCATGTGACGACATGAGCGCCACGACTATTTGGTCGTTTGTGGGTACAATTGCGCACCTCTGCAGAGTGTAATAAATTGTGGCTGAGTCACTCCACGTTCCTGGTTGGAACTGCGAACGCGGTAGGAAAGGGGTCCATCGGGGATCCTAGCAGCCTGTAAGACATGAGATCATAGTCTCTTAAATTAAAACTTGACTCTCTTACCTTACAAAACTGCATTGGTTTTGGGAGAACATTGCTGTTCTCAGTAGATAGTGCATCAAACACCTCTTTGCTATTCCTGGACTTGTTGAGTACCTTCTGTACTCATCCCTTTACTCTAATTCCTTTAATTAGACTGTGGGCCGACGACGAAGACAAATGTGGTATACATCGAGGTCGACGAGGTAGTTCCCGAAGAGCAAGCATCGACGAAGGAAGACGAGGGCGTCGACTACTACATCGAGTTCCGCGACGAGAAAACTTCCGAGTAGTATGTAGGATGGGTGAGTCGAGAGTTGTAGATAAGCCTTTTGCTGTAACCAAATGGAAACGGTTTTAAATTCTCCATACTTTTGGGGATCAGTTTGCAAGACTTCATGGTTTGTTGTAAGTTTGTAACTTCAGTTTGTAATATATGGACCGCTGCAATGCTTCTGAAGTACTATTCTGTACGATGTATTGTGAATGAGAAGACACTTTGTTCACAATATGTCACGGACCAGCATATTATCCAAGAGGGTAGTATGTGGGTCGCTGCAGAGGGGTTGTTCTGCCTTTATATAAGCAGAATCGACTTACAGGTGTATATACATTTCTGCCCTTAGGCAGCTTACGGTTCTTGTCCTATGTTCTACTACCAGGCCCTGGACCATCTCATCCTTTTCCCTTCACCACTACCTACTATATGCGCCGGTATCAGGAAGATGCGCTTCGCTAGGATGGAATGCCACCTTGGTGTAACCTCCTTCGATAGACATCCCGGGGTCCCTATTCGATCATGCATCTCACTTGCTCATGACTTCACCCAGGGACGACATGGTAGATTCCCCAACCGCCTTATTGGATCTCGCCCAAAGGCATGTCGCTTCCTTCACACAACCTCACCTCGCCAGTACGTCGTCTACGCTTCGGTTAGTCACATGTCAGCCCGGCACTTGGGAATGCTTCACCAGACCACGTCGCCCTGTCTCTGCAAAAGGAAACCTCAATGCTTTTGAAGTGCTACTCTGTACGATGTATTGTGAATGAGAAGGCACTTTGTTCACAATATATCACGGACCAGCATATTATCCAAGAGGGTAGTATGTGGGTCGCTGCAGAGGGGTCGTTCTGCCTTTATATAGGCAGAATCGACTTACAGGTGTATATACATTTCTACCCTTAGGCAGCTTACGGTTCTTGTCCTATGTTCCACTACCAGGCCCTGGACCATCTCATCCTTTTCTCTTCGCCACCACCTACTATATGCGCCGGTATCAGGAAGATGCGCTTCGCCAGGACGGAACGCCACCTTGGTGTAACCTCCTTCGATAGACATCCCGGGGTCCCTATTCGATCATGCACCTCACTTGCTCATGACTTCACCCAGGGACGACATGGTAGATTCCCCAACCGCCTTATTGGATCTCGCCCAAAGGCATGTCGCTTCCTTCACACAACCTCACCTCGCCAGTACGTCGTCTACGCTTCGATTAGTCGAATGTCAGCCCGGCACTTGGGAATGCTTCACCAGACCACGTCGCCCTGTCTCTGCAAAAGGAAACCTCGATTAGCTTATTGGCCAGGGGGTACCTCGGCCTAGGGGTCCCAGCAAACTCCTCCTACAACTACCGTGTGGAAGAGAGGTCCTCGCAGCAAAGATGGCAAAAATGGTGGAAGTGAGGCAATAGCAAACAAAAATAAAAAATAATAGAGAGGAAAAAGAGAAGAATAAGTAATTACATGTATAACATTATAATAAGTAAACTAATTATTATCCTTTATCACACTTTTGATAAATCTATTTTTACTAGCAAGCACGTATATGCAGTATACGTTTTTCATAATATATATTGCATGAAATATATATTCATATGGAAAACTCTCGAAAGAAAGACCGTTCATTAAGCTTGTGCTAAAAATGTGCTAATCTTTTCTATAAATAAATAACACGCTATAAACAATTTTTTAAGAATAAAAACCAACAATACTCAAGTATACAGATTGAAATTGAGGGGTAATAATTAACAGACAATAAATATATGAGTGAAAGTGAAGGGTCTAACCTTCGCCTATATTAGAAAGTTAGATTAATGATTTTAGACGGTTAAATTAAGAATATCTTTTAACTCGTGTTTTTTTCATATCTCTACTACTTAAAAAAAGAGTAGCGTTCACTTTCCTGCCGGCAGAGTGCGTTTTGCCCACTCTTCGTTCAACCTTCCTGTTTTGTAACCTTCCTACCAATAAATACTTACCAAATATGTGTTTACCAAATAAAATCCTACTATTTTTACACAATCACATTAATATGGACAGGTAAATCACGAGCTAACGTACTAGAATATTTATACCCCGTTGCAACGCATGGGCAATTATCTAGTATAATATAAATATAAATAGGCTCTTCTGTATGAAACTTTCGTAGTTCCGCACTTTCTACCACTGCATTGATGCACAACCCAGTAGAAAAGCAGCAACAGGTTTTTTTTTCTTTCACGTAGACAACTTCGTAAAAATGTTTATTTGACTAGTAACTTGGAAATTATTACGAGGGCACACGGAAGTCATGTAGCAGTGATTAAAAAACTCAGAGAAGCCGAAAATTAAAAACCAATTTTTTTTCTCGCAAAGGAAAAACAAAAATAAATTAGATTGGTGTCTCCCCTCTCGGTTGTCGTATGCGAGGCTGCCCCCACCACACGGATTACCACTGCATTTTCATTGGTCGATCACAAGTGAACCGCAAAATCTACAATTTGTTTGCCCGAATGGTCAGGAGAATCAGCGAGCTCCTTGGAGAGGGCACACGAAAGTCGCGAAGAAGTGATTAGAAAAATCAGAGAAGAGGAAAAAGGGAAAAACTAAAATTTTTTCTTACAAAGGAAAAAGAAAAATAAAATAGAGGGGTCTCTCGCCTCTCGGTTGTCGTATGCGAGCCTAAAGTCAGGAAGAAGTGATTAGAAAAATCAGAGAAGAGGAAAAAGGAAAAAACCAATTTTTTTTCTTGCAAAGGAAAAATAAAATAAAATAGAGGGGTCTCTCGCCTCTCGGTTGTCGTATGCGAGCCTGCCCCCACCACCCCCGCCCCCCTCCCCATCTCCCCTCTCTCATTGGCCATTTCGCCCCATAAATGAAACCCCAAACCCTCGCCGGCCTCGCCCAACCCGCCTAGCAGTCGCGCGCTCCCCTTGCCGGCGAACCTCGCCACCGATCCCGCCTCTCCCCGCGCACGTGCCCATCTCCCGCCGCACCCGATCCCGCCGGAATCCGCATCGCCGCAGACGATGAACGGAGCAGCGGCACCGGAGCCCACGGCGGCCGCCTCGCCCCCGCCCCCCGAGTGGAGGTTCTCGCAGGTGTTCGGCGAGCGCGGCGCCGGCGAGGATGTCCAGGATGGTACCGATCGATCCCTTCTCTGCTCCTCTCCCTTGTCTTGGTTTTGGTCTGTTCGGGGCTGGTACCAGCTGGATCTTACTGGTTCTCTGCTCCCGAGCTGGGTACGAGGCTAGGAGTCGTGAATGGGCGCTGATGATGTGATGGTCGGCGGGCTCCTGCATAGATCGAGCCACGAATTTGCGGCGGTAGCGGTGGCTTCGGACGGGTTGCGCCAAAGCTTGATGCTTTGGTATTGGGGATGTGGATTTTGCTGCTTCATCTCCTACAGATCAGTGATGCATCCTGCTGATGATGCTACATAGGTAGTTATTTTTTTTTAGCAAGCTACGTACTTGGGTAGTTTTGACCGGTAGGTGTGTAACATCGTGCCTTTCGGTAGTGCAGTACAGGTATTCCAGTGGGTGACAGAAGGGTATAGTGTGTCTTAATGGAGTTTAGCTGAATGACGTAGTTGCGATACATAGTATGTGACAATGCATGTTTTCAAAGTGAGCGTGCCAAACTTGGCATATCCATATCAGATACCGTATCCGGTACAGATATGCATCGGGTACGCTCTGGCTACGTATCCATGAAGTATTGGAAGAAATAACACTAAAAATAAAGACAAATGACTTGGATACATGCTGGATACATGATGGATACATAGTCGGTACGGTCCAGCCCAATAAAAGCCCAATAATGGCTTCTAACCCTCCCTGTCCCGTGTCCTCCTCTGTCCCGATTCCCCTACCTTGTGTAGTGGCTAGAAGATGGCAGCAACAGATGCAACCTCAAGTGCTCTATCCACCAACCTCAAGGGTCCAATGTGGGATCATGTTATCATTATACTACCAGGGTGTGAAAATACTAGATGGAATGCAACTGTTATGATTTTATCGTCTTTGGTAGCTACTCTAGAGTGCAAAGTCACTTGCTGAAAAAATCGTGTGGGGGAATCTAGCCATGTCGCAAGATGACAGTTGATATTTTTAATCAGCTTAGAAGTGAAGTTGCAAAGGAAATGACATACCCTCGTAAGTAAAAGACTATTCAATCCTTGCATGTTCCGTTTGAAAAAAAAGACTATTCTATCCTAATTTAGAAGCCCCTGATGCGTTACTTGACAGGATTTAGAATGTGGAATGCACTCTTTTTTCAGTGCTTTCATGTGCTTTTTTAAGGTTTTATGTGCTTAATATCATGTTGTAAAAGTATAAGCACCTTTGGACAATGGATATATCTAATACTTAAGATGCATTAGAAAAATTACAAAGAGAAAAAAAATGTGTTCTTGCCTTGTAATGCAAGTGCAAAACAGCATAATCACAAGGCAATTTGCTTTTCATACTATGGCATATAATTTATAATTTTTTTAAATAGTTAATGTATCCGCGTATTGGCATTTTTGAAAAAATGACGTCTTCTCATATCCGTATCATCTGATACCGATACACGGCACTAGAGCTTGGGGGTGGGCCATGCCTGTTGAATGCTGCATGCAATGTCGGTTCTAGCTGACAATTCTTGAAATGCTAAGCGACCAATAAAAATGTCCAACATGGAATTTCATGATGCGCATGCCTTGGATTCATCGATACGTTTTGGAACACAAGTCGCTGCTTTTCTGATGTTGTGTCAAGTACACAATGTGTTTCCATCTTGTCTGATAGCTGATGGAATATTCTGATAAAGATGGATGTGTGTTGGAACAAATGCAGATGATTTTATTCCTTTTCGTCTACACATCAATAGTTGATTATTGTTCTTCAACACCAATTTAGCTTGCTGCACAGTCACTAGGTATACACCTGAAAAGTCACACTTTTCATAGAATCTGAAGATATGCCCTGCAAATGTGTATCCTCATATATGTTTCCAATTTCATTCTCTACTCTGATATTCATATTTGTGAATCACATGAATATTCAAGTGCTTGCTCCGGAAAGCTTTCAAGCCCTTTCTATTTTCCATCATGTTGGTTATAACTGACAGAACCATATCACTTAGTTTAACACAATCACTTAATTTTGGTTAATGTTGAACCTCTATTTCATTATGTTTAGCTCTGCCGAGTTAATCTTGTCATTAGTCAATCTACTGCTTCAAAGTTACTGAATGCTTGCAACTACTTGATGAAAATGGTGCCATTCTTTCTACCCTTTCCTCCAGTTATGTCTTAGCCTCTTAGGCTTTTAGCGCTTGTTTGTATATGTGCTTGTTAGTAGAATCAGTAAGTATGGATGATTGTCTGCTTTTATACATGTTTCTCCCCATTTCTTCTTGTATCCTCAAATTATAGACCACCATAATGTATTATGGTTTCATACTAACTTAACCTTATTCTTTTTTCCTTGTTGTCTGCAGTTGACATCATCTCAGCAATAGAGTTCAATAAATCAGGACATCATCTTGCCACTGGGGACAGAGGGGGACGAGTTGTTTTGTTTGAGAGGACGGATGCCAAAGATGTATGCATAGAACTGATTATTTTTAGATAAAAATTGTCAAAGGATGCACCTACTTCTGGATTTCTTTGTTGTACTCTGATGAATAAATATTTTCTGTTTCTGTTTTTTCTTTAGCATGCCTGCAGAAAAGAATCTGAGAAAGCTGATTATTCTATCAGCAGGCATCCTGAATTTCGCTACAAAACCGAGTTTCAAAGCCATGAACCAGAGGTATACTTTTACGAGAATTGCAAGTGACAGCATTAGTTTTCTGCAGTATCTGCAATTTGACCAAGTGGTG
Source organism: Stipa capillata (assembly GCA_019208055.1). Classification (NCBI taxonomy): domain Eukaryota; kingdom Viridiplantae; phylum Streptophyta; class Magnoliopsida; order Poales; family Poaceae; genus Stipa; species Stipa capillata. The sequence goes on along the minus strand of JAGXJF010001217.1, from coordinate 67,994 downwards.
GTGTTATTTAAATAGTTCGATTACCTTAAAAGCTTGGAAATTGAAGAGAAGATTAACAAGATAAAGTGGTGCCAAGCAGCAAATGGCGCGTTGTTTCTTCTGTCAACAAATGACAAAACGATAAAGTTTTGGAAGGTATTCTTCATCAATCAACAATTATGGACAATTCCTTTTAAAGTTGACTGCTCCACGCCTTATGACCTGCAAATTATGTAATACTCAATGTGCCCCTCTTAAGAAATCACCTTCTATGATAATTTATTTGACTGATCTTGCTGGTGTACATCATTTCGTCCTGTACATTTGTTTGTGCAACTCATAAATCATTGTGAATTTTTTAATGTTCAAATTTTACATATTTCTCTTCCCAAAGACTTTTGGTTACTTTATTTAATTTTGAGGACTGTTTATTTGAGTAAGGTGCACCTTACAACGAATTAGTTTTGTACTTAATGGAGCTATTTTTCACTTGAGGATTATCCTGTTATTTATAGGTGCAAGAAAAGAAGGTTAAAAAGGTATCTGAGATGAATTTGAACCGGTCAAATGGTCTTGCAAATGGTAGCCCTGCTGGCAGTATGTGTGGTTCAAGCGGATATATTTCAAATGGTCCTGGTGGGACTGCCTTTACTTCGCCTGCCTGTGGTAGTTATACTCAACTCAAAATCTCATCTATGCACCACAAGAATTTTTTTAAAATTGATGAGACACTATAATTGTGCTAATTCCTTGTATACCTGTTGAGCTGAACATGATCTTCAATTGATTCTTATTCTCTTATCTGTCTTTATATGTGATCATTTCACCCATATCTTCTTGATTTGTTATATTTGCCTGATCTTTACTATACAACAGGTTACATGCCAAGAAACAAATCTCGCTGCGAGTTGCCGAAGAGTCTATGCTCACGCACATGACTATCATATAAATTCCATTTCAAATAACAGGTCTTTACAGTACTCACATTTTTACAGCTGGTTGTACCATAGATAATTTTTTTAAATTCACTAGCAAACCTTACAAAATCATGGCCCTAAAGTTTACAGAACATAATTTCATTTTAGGCATAGTCAACCCAAGTCATTCTCCACAGTATAGATGTGTAGTTGTACCATAATTTTCATGTTCTGAAAATTTTCTTCTGTAGAATTTGTGTGGTTTAGTTGTATGTAAGCAGCTACACCATTATACTTCCGATATTTTAGTACTCCATCTTCCACCTTCAAGGTGGTTACAAGGAGTATATATTTTGTGTATGTGCACCTCATATAGATGAACTACATGTCCATTTTTATGTTAGTGACATATATTGCTTCCTGTTCTTTTGTTCACAGTGATGGTGAGACATTCATATCGGCAGATGATTTGCGGATAAATCTTTGGAATTTGGAAATTAGCAATCAAAGTTTCAATATTGTTGATGTTAAACCTACAAACATGGAGGATCTCACTGGTATAACTTCCAAATCTACAAACTCTTAGCTGTGCTTACTAGAGGCATCTTGGTATAGCTCTATAGGTTTGACAATAAAAGGATGTACAGCTTCAACTCACATAGTGGGAAAAGCATACCCTCCTATACAGCTATAACAAGTGAAGTAATGTGACTTATGATTCACTGATAGTGTAGCTCTTCCGAGTACTCTACGTACATGTGTTAGACAGTCCTGCATGATGGTAACATTATTTCCTTGGATGCAAATTACACTATATTGAACTAAAAATGGTTTTAGTGAAAGGGATGTGTAGTTTTTCTTTTTAGGTGAAGCATGGGTTGGTAGTTGTTACGGGTCTATCCTAACCGACCTTTGTTGTTTACCACATGTTCTTTGAGTTCTAGAGGTGGAATCTGTTTGCATAACATGTTTGCTGGTAGTTATGTTTTTATTTGATGATCTGCAGAGGTGATAACATCTGCTGAGTTCCACCCTACTCACTGTAATACATTGGCATATAGTAGCTCCAAGGGCGCCATTCGACTTGTTGATCTGCGGCAATCAGCTCTTTGTGATACTCATTCCCAACTGTGAGCTTTCATTTGATACTTGCTCTTTACATTTCACCGTACAGTACTGTATTTAGAAGAACATCAGGTGGACATTGTCAGTCTGTCTTGAATTGATCATCTTGGAAGTTACTTTATACTGTTTAAAAAAATAGATATTGCTGTTTTATATTGTAGCTTTGAGCAGCATGAGGCCCCGGGTTCAAGATCCTTTTTTACTGAGATTATAGCTTCGATTTCGGACATAAAGTTCTCCAAAGATGGGAGACATATTCTGAGTCGTGACTACATGACTCTGAAGGTCTGTACCTGAAACCTCTGATCTGCGACAGTTTTGAATTTCATAATTTTCCGTTGACTTGTTGGCTTGTTGCACCCCACCCTCCCCACCCCTTCTGTTGTTTCCTTAGTCACTGAGAAGCTAGTTGGTTACACTGTAATATCTCATTGTTAAAATATGTGTCACTGGACAACGTAACCAATTAACATGGCTACTGTGGAGATATTTTTTGTTTTCTTTATGTGCTGACGTTCAGACGATCCAAACTTCGGTTCTGCTTTAGGTGAATGTATGTACATATTTGCATTGCACTATGTACTGTTTCAGGTGCAATTCATTCCTCACAAGTCAATCATATTTCTACAATTACCAATACACCATTGTTGTCTATATCTTTGTAATGCTCACATTCAATCTTGCACTTCATTTTTTTTTCAACTGGGAAGCTGTTGCTTTGTAAACTTATAGTATACTATTACATGTAGCTATGAGTTGTTTTCTGTCTGCAGTAAGTGAGTAGCAATAGCATTGCAAATAATTCTATTTTGGGTCCTTTTCCATTATTAGAATTTTTATCTGTTATTACAGCTATGGGATATTAATATGGATTCTGGTCCAGTTGCAACGTTCCAGGTTCACGAGTATCTAAGGCCTAAGGTAATTTCTTCCATGTTAAGAGAAATGATTGATAGTTCTTTGAGGACAAGGAACAACAAACATATTTCCTTGGAGTAACCCTTATTCATGTGTTTCTGTCTGAAACTGCAGTTATGTGATTTATATGAAAATGACTCAATTTTTGACAAATTTGAGTGTTGTCAAAGTGTAGATGGATTGCAAGTCGCAACTGGCTCTTACAGGTAGTTTCATGCACTCAGCTCAGTTGTGGTACAATTTGGTTACCTTCGTGGAACTAATTATTAATTTATCTGTGTTCCTTCAGCAATATTTTCCGTGTGCTTAATTGTGGTGCTGGTAGCAATGAGGTAACAACACTTGAAGCAACTCGAAACCCTACAAGGTAATGCCTCTTTTGAAAGAAAATGTTCATGTAAACTAGTTTATATTGTAGAAAAATGATGCATGTAAATCAGTGTTTATTACCTGCTGCACTCTTTTGAGTGTTTATGTAATCACCTATACAATCCGATTCACTTAAATGTAGTACTGTGGCACTAACCCTTTCTTGATTCTGTTAATTATTATTCCTCCTTGTGACACAGGAGGCAGCTCCAGAATCCCACACGGCCTGCCAGATCTCTGGGTAATCTGACAAGGGTTGTTAGACGAGGTTAGCTTCATGCTTTGACGCTTTAAGTACTTAAGCTGTAGAAGCTTTTCATTTCAACTACTAATGTGATTGAACTTATGCAGGTGCAGAAAACACTCGAATAGATGCCAATGGAAATTCCTACGACTTGAGCACAAAACTGCTCCATTTGGCATGGCACCCAAGCGAAAATTTAATTGCCTGCGCTGCAGCCAACAGCTTGTACATGTACTACGCATAAACACACGAAAGGAACAGAGGGACTGTATTTTTGGAGCTGCTCCCGGTGAGAAGAGGCGTTTTACCCCTGGTGCAACAAATCAGGGAGTTGCAGGAGATGGTGTATTTTGGGCCAGTCATATGCTGTTCTTTTGAGTTCCATATAGAGCTGTCCAAGAGTCCAAGAGGAAGTGACTTGATCATTCCCGGGAAGCAGCTTGATTCTGATTAATTTTTTTCCAGGGGAAAGGCCTGTCTTTACCCTATAGGTTCGTTTAGATTTAAAGATAAGATTCTAGTTCAACATTTGGAAGGAACAAAAACTATTGGGCATCTTCGGTAGGTGATAAGGGGATAATCTGCCATTGTATTCATGTTCGGATCATGGGCTTGTAACTTCCGGACAGCGGCGTTGATGTTTTTGATAATTTTGTCTTTCAAGGTGACCTTCCTCTTTTACTCCGATTGTCGGGACAGTCGTGGTACCATGTGCAAAACCGTCGCTCTAATACCACATATTCTGTCTGTCCATTTGTTGTATATACATTTTAAGATGAAAAAAAAGTCCACTTTACTATGGGCCAGTTCTTTTCGGCTTGGGCTTATCTAGAAGCCAGCTTAAGCTTCTCTACGTATAGAAGCTGCGGTGGGGAGAAGCCCTCAGAAACTGTGGTCCAGTTCTTTTCGGCTTCTGTCATCTGAGCTTGTTGTCTGAGTAGTTGGATGGAAAGTTTATAATGCCCATAGACTGTAATTTCATGCTGATTGTTTGATACTGTGTAATTTATTACAATAAAAATATGGTTTAGAGTTTCTTCTCAACAAGAAAGGGTTAAATAAAAGCACTATTTTGTAGCTACTAATTCTCAAGGTACGAGACTCGCGGCAATATCATCATGTATTGTGCCCATAGTACCATCATCTTCAGGTGCTACACTTGTAGTCCTTTTTGAGTGACTTCCACCTATTTTTGAATTGCTTGCACTTCTTTGATACACACATCAAGGAAAACCCTATGGGCAACGGCATCCCACGTAGCTTTGCCAGATTTACTTTCTCCATCTATAATATGCACAATACGAATGTAAAAATCCCCCACCGTATATCATACAAATACATGATAAATATGATAGCATTCCATAATCCACAACATTCAACATTTCATAGCATCCATTGCATTAAGATGACACTTATGTAAAGCCAAAGCTAAGGATAAGAAAAATTATCTCCTATTCAAGAACAATTTTTTATAATAGTTTGTTCTTTTGAGTGTGCTTTATTTGTTCCCTTATTTTGCCATAAATCAGTGTGTATGGGTGAACTGGTAAAGCCAATAAGCCATGCAATGGTCACCAGCAGTAGCAAACTAAAATGTCTCTTGTAGTTGTGGTGTCAAAAGAGTACTACTAACACCATGCGAAGAAGCAAAAGTATATCAGATTAATTGTTTAGGTTTAGGCATGAACACAGCACATAGCTCGAGAAGGCACTCACTCCCTTCTTTCCAATGCAAGCACAGAAATACACATACATGTCATATACACAACAAAATTTCAAATCGAAATTTTCACATTTTGTCAGTACCTTCACTGTCTATACAGAAAAATTAGTGAAAAAAACCCAACCTTTGCACAAGCGCTGGAGGGGGTTGGTGCCAGATGGAGCGTGGAGGCGGCATTGTCGGGTGGAGGAGCGGGCCGGCGGCGGCGGCGACGGGTGGAAGAGCTCACCGGCTGCGTCGGGTCGAGGGCGGCGGAGGGGGCGCGGCGCTGTCGGGTGGAGGAGCACAGCGACGATGGTGTCGGGTAGAGGAGTGCGACGACGTAGGCGGCTGCGTCGGGTGGACGGATCTTGGCGGCGGCGTCTGGTGGAGGGATCTCGGCGATGGCGTCGGGTGGCATCGGGCGAAGGGAGCTCGGAGGCTGCGCCCGGTGTAGGACGGCGAAGGGGGTGCGGCGGCTGCGTCTGGTCGAGGAGCACGGCGGGCGGCGGTCGAGGGTGCGAACCCTAGCTGCGTGTCGCAATGGTGAGAGGGAGCAGGGGAAATGCAAGGAGAAGAGGGCATTCTATTCTGGGAGTAGCGAAGCAGTACGCGGTGGCAATGGTCCGTAAATAGATGGACAAGTTGGAGGGCAAACTTCTAATTGGTGATACAAGAAGCTCGGGAAGCTGCCCTTGTGAGGCTTTTTTCTACCAACGAGAAATGGCCCATGAGCTGCCTAGAGAAGCTCGAAATTTTTTAAGTTCTTTTCGGCTTGAGCTTCTATGAACCTATAAGTCACTCTAAAAGCTGAAAAGAACTGGGCCTATATCTTGTTTGTTGGCTTAGTGTATTGGACTTTTTCCCAACCCAGACTACGATATTGTGTATGTGACCTGTTCTGTCACCGGTGCAAGTAGTTCCGTCACCGCTTGCTAGGTGACCTGTTTTGTCATTGTGTCATCACCCAAAGATGTCGATATAATCCTATGCACCTCCCTAGGGGCTTGTTTGTATACACTTTGAATAAGATCAATTCCAATCTGAAGGGTCCGAGTCTAATCCCTCCCTATGCAAAGAAGCCCTAAAGCGGATTTGGTGCACCCATGTGCAGATGCACCTATTGTGGGTCTGAGTACATGCGCATTTCGGGAAAATGTGTGCTTGGTGGAGCGGTTGTCACCGGGTTGCTATATGACCTGTTTTGTCATTGTGGCATCACACGTAGATGCTGCTGTCACATTCTACACGTCCCTAAGGCTTGTGTTGTATGGACAGTGATCTGACTTAATACCTAATACCTTCACGTATACAAGTATTTGAATAAGATTTCAATCTGAAGGGATTGGATCTAATTCCTCCCTGTCAAAGGAAGTCCTAAAGCGGATTGGATGCAGCATCATTTGTGCTTCCAAGGACAGAACCGGACGATAGAGCAGCCATGTGGTAGTTAAGCAGGCATATTTTAAAATGAACAACTAAGCATAAGTGTAATACACAAATTTCTAAGAATTTGAATATCAGCGTTGCTCCCTCTCTAAATAGAATGTCAATCTACATAGCAACTATAGATGTTTCATCGATGCAGCCTTGACAGAGAACGAAAATGCAGGGCTTCAGACCCCATCAAAATTGCCATCAAAGCGAAAGTATCAGGAATATCTTCTTCGTTGCAAGCTGAGGCCCTTGCTTCCATGTTAGCAGCTCATTTCGCAGGGGCACAAAAGTTGCAGCTAATATGCTTCGTATTATTATAATACAAATCTGCATGGCTGGCTTTTAGGCTCCTCGTCTGGTCCTAGCCAATCCAACAGTTTTTTCCGAGAAACTAGTAGAAACACTGTTTTTCAATTAGAAAAATTAGAGTATGATTTACAGGCCGACTTAAATGAGGGACAAACCACAAAAAACCCCAAAACGGCATGCAGACTACTCCCGAAGGAACACAATACAAGAGTTTCACAGAGGAATGTTCGCCAATGCCAAGGCCGCCACTTCCTGGTAAGTTTGCCTTTTCCCTGTAAATACATGGTGATTTCTCTCTTTCCAGATGTTTCACATAACCTATATTAGGTGCCCACTATGCAACCAGTTGTGGGTGTTGAAAGACACTGCCAGAATGTCCTCCCACCAAGTCAACGTTTGCGTAAGGTTTAGCCAAAAGTTCACCGCCCACCAAACCACTTGCGAGAAAGGGCAATCCTTGCACAGGTGGGAGATCGATTCATTGCTGCTCAGGCATAGGTGAGAATTTTTCCATGAAGCATAAGCCACGAGAAGAGCTTGCATTTGGGCTCAACGTGCGCCTTCCAGATCTTTCCAGGGTGGAAACTTTGCTGGTAGCCCAAGAATTGAGCCGTGTATGCAGAGCTGGCAGAGTATGCACCCGAGGCTGTCCATTTCCAATGGATGTATCAGGATGGGAAGGGTCCAGGCCTGGATTTTGCAGAAGGGACCAGAGATTGACATATTCCTGCAGCTAGATAGGGGTGCACAGCCTAGCAACGACAGTGACCCACTTGGCATCCAGGAGGTCTTGATGAACTGATATGTTCTTGCGGGAGGAAAACTTGAAGAGTTCTGGGGCACGCTCATAGAGGGATGCCCCCCAATCCAGTAGTCAAGCCAGAAGATGGTTTTCCTACCGTCACCCACTAAGATAATCTTGAAGCACGGAAGAGGGCCATGTTGGTAGCGTCCAGTCGGGTCCACTGAAACCACCGCTAGCACAGGCGAAGAGCTCTGCGAAAGCGGTCTAGGTCCGCAACCCCTAGGACCCCAAGCGTTTTTGTGAGCAGATTGTCTTCCAATTCACTAGGTTCACTAGGGAGTGCCCGCCGTTGGCGAGTTCCCCATCATCACCCTTCCAGATGAACCCACGGGGCATTCTATCAAGCTTATTATGCACCTAGTTGGGAAGGGGGATTACGGACATGTGATAAGTCGTGGATGCTGAAACAATAGACTTGACCAAGGTGACCCTGCTAGAGCCTATTTCCCAATTTGTTGATTAGGGGCTAGAATTCCACCTTCCTCAACATCTTGAAATGCAAGGGCAGACCCAAGTATTTGCCCGGAAAGGTCGCCAACCTAGCAGGGAAGAAGGCCAGAAGGTCATTCATGTCAATACCACCACATCTCACCTAGACGATCTCTCTTTTGTAGATTTATGTGCAACCCACTCGCGTTTCCAAAGGAAGAAAGGATATGGAGGATCGCGTCGAGCTCGTCTCCTGTCGGATTTTGCGAAGATACCCGCATCATCCGCATACAAGAAAATTCTCAGTCTCGCTGACCTTGGCAAAATGGTGTTGAGGATTCAGTTCTCACTTGCTTGCTGCAGAATCCGTTGGAGAGGATCAATGGCAATGATGAAAATCATTGGCGAGAGGGGGTCACGCCGCCGCAAACCTTGAGCGTGGCAAAAAAGGGTCCCCGGAGAGCCCTTCAGAAACAACAACACCTTGGAAGATGACATCGAAAGGGAGAAGGAAATCCAATCTGTGCAATGGTACCCAAACTCGAGATTTTGAAGAACCTCAAGAAGATGAGCCCAATTGACTGAGTTGAAGGCCTTGGAGATATTAAGGGCCTATTTGGTTGGGCTGTGGCTGTTGACAAAGCTACTGTTGGCTGGCTGTCTGAAATAGTTGCTGCGGCTATGAGAAAGTGAACATATGGCTTTTGGTTGATCCAAACCATCTACAACATTTTGGAAAATGAGCACTGAAGCTTCAGCACATTGCAAAAAGCTGGCAGAAGGTAGCTTTTCCAAACTGCTAAATTTGCACTGCAAAGCCCACAGCTACCGTTGGCAAAAACTGTCGAAAAGCTGGCCGTTTGGTTAGGCTGCAGCTTTTTCCAGTAAAAAGCTGCTGAAAAGCCCAACCAAACACCCCTTAAGCTTGAGGAACAAGCTACGCATGTGCTTGCTTGCAACTCTTTTTTTAGATTTTGAACAAGCAGGAAATTATCATGGATGCATCTCTTTTGGATAAATACGCTATGATTCTTTGACATAATTGTTCCCATAAGCGGAGCAAGCCTGTTTGCTAGTAGTTGGATAATTTTTTTGAAATTTTGTGGATGAGGCTGATTGACATGTAGTCTTCCACCACTGGAGGCGTCTTAGGCAGCAGGATAATATTTGCTGAGTTTATGAGGTTCGTGAAATCACCATTAGTTTCACAAGGTGCAAGATTGCAGTTGTGGCATCAAATTTGATGGTTTCCCAGTAGGATTGAAGAAAGCCTTGATGAAACTGTCCGGACCAGGAGCCTTGACGGACGAAAGGGAGAAGACCACATCTTTTATCTCTTGCTCGTCAAAAGGCTTGTCCAGCTCAAAAAGGTCAAAGCCCTGGTAGCCTAGGCTCTCCCATTTTAGGCAGCTAGATCTATTCACAGACGTACCCAGGTGGTTGTGAAAGTGCCTGTGCAATTCTTCCTCCTTATTATCTTTGGAAATGGGCACCCCGCCTAATGAAGTATGCAGGACCTGAATGGAGTTTTTCCGGCGTCTAGTGTTTGCAGTTATGTGGGACAACTTTGTGTCTATGTCCCCCTTCTTGATCTAGGTAATCTAGGACCACTAGCGCATCTTGGATTTCTGGATAGCATAAAGGCCAAGTAGCTTGCTCTTTATATTGGCATGAAATGCCCTCTCCGGCGGGGTGAGCTGTCTGCCCTCCTGAGCTAGGTCCAATCTCCAAATGACCTCTATTGCAATATTTATTTGTAGCTTTACATTCCCGTCATTTGCCCGCTACCTTTTTTTGGGCCTTCGCAATGCAGCACGGCTTGACATGCAGCCTATCGATGGGGTCTGTAATAGTGAGGGGTTTCTTCCGCACAGCCTACATGACCTCTTGGAAGGCCGACACCTTCAACCAAAATTCTTCAAACTGAAAAAACTAGGCTGTGGATTCTTGAAAGACCATCTAGGCCCCTAAGTTGGTTTTGATGGTTAATGGCAACCCAAACTGGAATCTAATGTTTACAATGAGTGTAAGCAGGATGAGTAGGTTCCAGGAAGAAGAGTCATCCAGGAAAGGATGACCACCCAAAAGTACAAAGGTGGTTTCCCAGGACAAGGAGATAGCTGCGCTAGGTAGCTGTGCCACAGTTGTGAAGAAGCCGGTGCTGTGCAAGGAGTTGCAAGCAAGGTGATGGTGGCTTGATGCGTCAAGGGCCGTGACTACAATTGGTGGAAGCTGAAGCCTAGATTTGCTAGTTTTCTTGAGTCCTTAGGAAACATCCGTACTATCAAGAGGGATGAAGTAGCACTGACTATTGGAGGTTCTTTTGCTCAATGCTCAGAGTGTTGGACAGTGGCACTGATGCCTTGAGGTCAGTGGTCCTGTAACAACAGTTTTGCACAAGTGTGAAACTGGGTTGTGCTAGCACACTGCTGTGCTAGCTTCCTAAAACCCTAGAGCTAAAGTTACCCGTATGACACAGCTGTGTCACAGGTGAACAACCGCTCTATGACTCAGGTACATCTCTGTGCCAGGGGAGAGCTTGAAAAATACTAACGGAACTGCACTGCAATGGTTTGTCTGCCGAGTCAGAAGACTGTTCGAGGTTTTCTCCTGACTAGGCATCAGAGTTAGTTGTGTGCTGAGGGCATGTAATGTGCCAAGACCGGACTAAGTAGTGAGGCTACGTCAGTTAGGGTTTCACCTGTGTCAGCCTCCGGTGACACAGGTGTCGGTCTGCCTGAGCCGTGTACCGTTGTGTGTTGTGATTAGCTGTTGCAAACCTCTTTTCTCCTGAACCAAATCAAAACTTCCTAACTCTTAGTTCAAGAGAGTTAGAGCTTTGAGCAAAGAGCACTGGTTCCTCCAAGAGTCTGTGTTGCTGATTCTGTTACTCTTGGAGTGTTTACTCCTAGACGGTTGTAGGAGTTGCTAGTGACCTCCCCAAGCTTGTGTGGGTTGGCTCAGTAGTCTGTGAAGGTGATCTGAGGTCTACTTGCTGCAAGGCGAAAAGACTTCCACAAGTTAAAGGAAGAGACCTGAAAACTAAGGTACTCGGAGAAAAAGCACGATTCAGTGCTGGCTATCTCTTCGGAGTAGCCTCTCTAATGGAGCCGTACCTCTCTGAAAAGAGTGAGAACTTCGGTGAAAAATCCTTTGTCTCCCAGAGTGTTTTATATTCTGCACTTACTTGTTCATCTTGTTGCATGCTTGTGTGAATCTCTGATATACTCTTTGAAAGTGCATCCACTCCCATGGAGCTTGGAAGGATGGCTATCTTGCCCCAGAGTTTGGTTTTGATGGTTATTGGCAATCCTCACCTGTGTCTAATGTTTTGCAATGAGTGTGAACAGGGATTAGATGGACAGGTGAAAGCTGAAGTGAGACAACTGTTGATGATGAGCCCTAAAAAGAGCAAAGAACTAGGAAGGTCAGAAGGACTAGCTGAGCTAGGTTCCTGAGGCACAGTTGCGAGGAAGCCGAGGCTGTGCTCGAGGGCAAGCGAGGTGATGGTTGCTTGATGGAGTTCAAGGGCCGTGAATGCAAGCTTGATAAGTCCTGGAGGAGCTAGGAAGCTGGTGGATCAGGACCAAGGGTTCGCTGTGCGTCTACAAGGGCAGTCGTCTTCGGTGAAGAAGCTTGGAACCAGTGCCAAGGGTCTGAGCGAGCTGGACAGGGACTGTGGCGAGGCCATTGCTCTCTGATCAGTTTTAGGCTTGTAGTGAGCCGGCCAGAGTTGTGCTCAGGTGCTGCCTGAGGCAACCGAGTCCACCTGAGTTTGGCATCTGAGACTCAGGTGGGTAGCTCAGCCGCGGCTAGTAGGTTACTAGAGGTGCATGTTAGCTGAGTCTCAGATAGGTTAGGTCTGGTGGCTCTTTGTCTGACGTGGCATGAGGGTAACGGCTAGCTGCCAGGGACCCTATAAATAGGGAACCTGGGGAGGTTTTCAACCTCGAACCTTTACCCAACCTTTTACCTCTAACCCGAAAGCAACCTGTTGAGAAAGAAAGAGCTCTAGGTCTCCAAGTGAGTGTTGCCTGCGTGCATCCATCGTGAGAGTGAGTTACTTAGTCCTTCAGGTGTAGCATTCGAGGTACTGGTTCCTCCAAGAGTGGGAGTGCTCTTGGAGTTGGTGAGCAAGCCAAGTCTTGTGTGGCTGCCACCAAGAGTCTGTGAAGGCGATTCGGGTCTGCCTGTCTTGCAGCAGCAAGATAAAAGGATTCCACACAAGAAAGGTACTCGAGGAAAGAGCACGATTTGGTGCCGGCTGTGAGAACAGCTTCCTCAACGGAGACGTACTGCTTCGCAAGAAGTAGGAACTTCGGTAAAACAAATCATTGTGTGCTTTACTTTCTATCTTGTGATCTGCTCTTACTCATTCTGATATCTATGCATGCTTAGATCACTAGAGCACCTTTATTTGTTGCACACTAACTGAGTTTTCTCACCTGAGACTCAGTTAGCTCCTGCTAAAGCTAGTACCTTTCCTGTTCACGTCATCTGATGCACTTACCTGACTCTCACACCTGAGACTCAGTTAGCTCCGAATATAACTTGTTCTACATCAGCTGAGTTTGCTATCTGAGTGTCTGGTGTTTATCTGATATATCTTTCTGAGTCTCAGTTACCTGCATCAGTTGCATATATTTTCTCTAGGATTGACCTGTCTCCTGAAGAGAAACCCATTAGGCATTATAATTTCTAGAGCCGACCTATTCACCCCCCCTCTAGTCGACTCCTGAGATCCCTTTCACTCTTTGCCTATGTTAGTTTAGTTGTGTCACAGTTGCTTCATTGCTTATCTTATATCTGTGCCAGTTATCTGTTACACAGCTATTTGTCTTACACATTTGCTTAGGGTTGTTAGTTCACCTGTGTTAGGCACCTGTGTGACAGCTGCGTGTTAATCTTCATATCAAATACTGCCTGAGTAGTTGACCTGTCACACAGCTAGCTAAACCTTGCAACCTCTTAAGTCTTAATCTTGATAATTTGAAGTAATTGTTGAAAAATTTGTTAGCCTCCTATTCACCCTCCTCTAATCGGCACCTCGATCCTTTCAATTGGTATCAGAGCAGGTTGCTCTTTGAATTGGCCTAACAGCCAGAGTTTAAAGGATGTTGGGCTATGAGGGTAAAATCCCTGTCTTTGATAGAACTAACTATGCCTTTTGGAAAAGAAAGATGCAAATGCATCTTATCGCTATAGATCCAGATGTCTGGGAAGTTGTGAATATAGGTTACAGGTTGGAGGACACCATCATGCCTAGCATCAATGACAAGAGAAACATTCAGAACAATGCTAGGGCTGCCACAGCTATATTCATGGGTCTCCAAGAATATGATTTCAACAGAGTCAGCACAATGGACTCTGCTAAGGAAATCTGGGATACCTTGGAGCAAATCTATGAGGCCAACAACACTCTGAAGAACTCTTAGAGAAACTTGCTGGAATCAAAGTTTGAGAGGTTTGAGTATGAACATGGTGAAGACATAAACTCCCTATTCTTAAGACTCACCATCATCACCAATCAGCTGAGGGCTCTTGGATCAAACCGAGTAGATGATGAAGATGTGATCAAGAAGTCTTGTGCTGATGTTGAAAGAGAAGGATGGTTTTCATCAGATGCAGCCCACTGAAGTGTTAGGAAGGATACTAACACATGAGATGGAGATCAAGCAGGAGAGCAAGCACAGTCTACCCTCCTCACTCAAGAAGAACATTGCACTGAAGACCACTGCCTTAGCTTCACAACCAGAAAGTGAAAGCAGTGAAGACCTTGATAAGGAGATCTCCAGTGGAGAAGAAACTAAGCTAAACCTGCTCACAAGGAACTTCAGAAAATTCTATAGGAAGAAGAAGCAGTTTGGCTCAAGTGACAGATTCAAGGAAAAGAGGCAGGTCAAGGACAACAAGTGTTTTGAGTGCAGGAAAGAGGGTCATTTTGCTGCTGATTGTCCAACCAAGAAGAAGGACAACAGCCAGTATAAAAAGAAGAAAGACTTCCATGGGAAGAAGAAGACCTTCAACAACAAGCATCCAACCTATGCCAATAACAAATCTACTGCAAGAGCTTATGTTGGACAAGCTTGGGTTCAGATGATTCAGGATCAGAAGAAGAGTCTGAAGATGAAGGTCAAGTTGCTGGGGTTACTATCAGCATGACTGATGCGCCCAGCTGTGACACAGCCAAGTCACACAGTTCTAACATCAACACCAAGGCCGATCAGCTGTCATCCATCTCTGCTCCTTTGTGCCTCATGGCCAAAGAATCAAAGGTACTTACTGAAGATGACTTTCCTGATTATGCTGAACTAATGGGTATCTTGGAAAGAACATATAAGGCCTATGGCAAGGAGAGGAAGGAGAACATATCCCTGAGGGATAAGCTCAGAGAGCTCAGAGAAACCTGCAATGAGGTTATGGATGACAGGGAGAACATCAAGCTGGACTTGGAGAACCTAGAGATTGCTCGTAACAAGCTCAAGCTAGGCCATGAGCTTCTCCTCAAGGAGCATGAGGAGCTGAAGGCAAAGCATGCCAAATGCATTGATGATACTAACTCTCCTGTTGCTTCTGATATTATATCTTTGCCTGCTCCTACAACTATTGAAACATGCTTAAACTGTGCTACTCGCATAAATATTCTAACATCCACAGGTGTTGTAACTGATAACTCCAATGAGGCTTCAACCTCCATTGCAACTAACTCTGTGGATGCAGCTGAGCACAACAAGCTCAAGAAGGAGATGGAAGAGATCAAGAGGCTAATGAGAAAAGGTCTTTGCACTGCCAATATTGGCATGCAAAACAATCAGTTGATTAGAGCTGAAATGCTCAGGAAAAACAATGGCCAGAAGGGCCTGGGTTATATTCCTGTCATGAATAAAGATAAACTGCCTGCTGTCACTAACCCTAATCTTGCAGCAAAATTCGTGAGACAGGCAGGTACAAATGACAGCAATTTTGTTGGTCATAAGCACAAAAACAGGAATGTGATGAACATTCCATCTAACCCATCCTATATTCTGCAAAAGGACAGAAAAGGAAGACAGTGGCCAAGTATGTGGGTCGTAAGCATCTGAGAAAGTGGTCACCTGCCATCTGGGTACCTAAGGCTATTGTTGCCTATGTCACTGGTACCTCACACAACTGTGGGTATACCAATGTCACAGGTGGCTTGCACAGCTCTCTAACTATTATGCCTAAGGTTGCAGGTGATAGTCAGCCGAAGAGGATTCATGTTATATCATCTATTGCTAAGGCTGTGAACACTAGAAATAAACTTGCTAATCATATTACTGCTGTCTCTGCTTATAATAAAACTACTAAGGGAACCAAACAAGTTTGGGTCCCTAAGTTTCATAACTAATCTTGTAGGACACTGTCTCTAGTGGAACTGATTGGGTTGTGGACAGTGGATGTACACAACATATGGATAGAGACAGGGAGGAGTTTGTAGAGATCATCAATGAGAATCTGCCAAGCAAATATGTGATCTATGCAGACAACTCCAAGGGAAAGGTAAATGGCATTGGTAAAGTAGCCATATTTGAACATCACTCTTTATCTAATGTTATGCTTGTGGATCAGATAGGCTATAGTCTAATATCTGTGTTACAGCTGTGTGACACAGGTATGAAAGTCACTTTCTATCCTGATGAGGTTATAGCCTCTAAACTATCTGATGATTTCTGATGCAGGTCTGGAAAATTATACATTGTGAATTTCAGTGAACAGCTTGCAGCAGCTCCATGGTGTCTCATGGCCAAGACCAGTGCTGGCTATGTCATAGACTTGGAGAATGTGAAGTTTGAGAAGGACAAGCCTTGCAGTTCATGTTAAGCCGGCAAACAAGTTGGAGCTGCCCATCGTCCCAAGACCATCATGACCACCACAACTCCATTTGAGCTCATACGCATTGACCTCTTTGGTCCGACAACATATGAGAGCTTGGGAGATAACAAGTATGGCTTTGTTATTTTTGATAATTTTTCTCGCTATACTTAAGTGTTCTTTTTGAAGGAGAAGACATAGGTTTACAAGAAATTCAAGCACCTCATTGTTAGAGTTCAAAACGAGTGGAAGGTAAACCTAATCAAGGTCAGGAGTGACAATGGGACTGAATTCAAGAATTCCAAGGTGGAGGCATTTCTGGACAAGCATGGAATCAAGCATGAGTTCTCAAGTCCATATGCTCCACAGTAGAATAGAGTAGTGGAAAGGAAGAATAGAGCGTTGATAGAGATGGCAAGGACACTACTCAATGAGTACAAGACTTCACCAAGATTTTGGGCTGAAGCTGTCAACACTGCCTGCCACTCAATCAACAGACTCTATCTACATCCACTGCTCAAGAAGACTCCATATGAGCTGCTCACCAACAACAAGCCAACTCCGTCATACTTCAGAGTATTTGGTTGTAAGTGCTACATTCTTAGAAAAGGCAAACGCCTCTCTAAGTTTGAAGCTAAATCTGATGTTGGTATATTCCTTGGTTATGCTACTAACTCCCACGCCTATAGAGTTTTTAACACCTCCACAAAGGTTGTTGAAGAATCTATAGATGTGGACTTTGATGAATCTTATGGCTCTCAAGGAGAGCAAGTTGCTAATGATGTAGGGAGCAGGGACATTCTCAAGAAATCCACTGGTGAGATCAGACTTACTGTCAAGGAGGAATCTGCCTCATCAAGTGATCATGAACCACTTGCTCCACCACCGTGTGAAGACACTAGAGAGCAAGACATCGAGTTTGAGTACAACCCAGCCAATGATCAATTGGATGCAGAGGACCTGTCTCAGCCAGCTGTGTCGCAGGAAGAACCAGTTGTGTCACAGGCAACACCAATAGCTGTGACAGGTGGTTGACCCCAAACCCCTTGTGATTAGCAAGTTGCAGAAGGATCATCCTGTAGATCAAATCATTGGTGCCATTAATAGGGGAGTGACTACTCGTTCTCATATTACAAATTTTTGTGAACATTACTCTTTTGTCTCCAATGTTGAACCCAGGAATGTCAATGAAGCTCTCAAGGATGCTGATTGGATAAATGCCATGCATGAAGATCTGAAACTAGTTTGAAAGAAATCAAGTCTGGTCCCTAGTGGAAAGACCCTATGACCACAATGTCATTGGAACCAAGTGGGTCTTCAGGAACAAGCAAGATACAAATAGACTGGTAGTAAGGAACAAAGTCAGACTAGTTGCTCAAGATTTCACTCGGGTGGAAGGTCTGGACTTTGGTGAAATATTTGCTCTCGTAGCAAGACTTGAAGCCATCAGGATCCTACTTGCATATGCTGCTCATCATAATATCAAGCTTTACCAAATGGATGTGAAGTCAGCCTTCTTAAATGGTAAACTTTCTAAACTAGTATATGTTGAGCAGCCACCTGGCTTTGAAGATGCTAAAAAACCAAACCATGTCTACAAATTGCACAAAGCACTTTATGGTCTAAAACAAGCACCTAGAGCATGGTATGATACATTGAAAGAATTTCTGATCAAAAATGGATTTAAAATGGGCTTAGTAGACACAACTCTATTCACTAAGTAAAACAGAAAGGATTTATTTGTGTGCCAAATATATGTCGATGACATAATATTTGGTAGTATTAACTATTCAATGAGTGATGAGTTTAACAAGATGATGACCAAAATATTTGAGATGTCTTTGGATGGAGAACTCAAGTACTTGCTAGGACTTCAAATCAAGCAACTCAAGGAAGGGACTTTCATATCACAAGAAAAGTTCACCAAGGACATCATCACCAAGTTTGGCATGAAGGATGCAAAGCCTATTCACACTCCCATGCAAACTAATGGTCATCTGGACTTAAATATTGAAGGTAAATCTGTTGATCAGAAAGAATTTAGATCCATGATAGGTTCCTTGCTATAATTGTGTGCATCTAGGCCAGATATCATGTTCAAGTTAACCCCAAGGACTGTCACAGAGTGGCAATACGCAGGATTCTAAGATATTTGATTCAAACTTTAGGGTTTGGTCTGTGGTACCCTAAAGGTGCAAATTTTAAGCTAGTTGGCTATTTTGATAGTGCTATGCAGGGTGTAAGGTTGACCAAAAAGCACCTCAGGTACTTGTCAATTCCTAGGGCACTCCTTGGTATCCTGGTCATCCAAGAAACAAAACCCAGTAGCCCTTTCCACTGCAGAAGCTGAGTATATAGCTGTTGGTAGTTGTTGTGCTCAGTTATTATGGATGAGGCAAACCTTGAAAGGTTTCAACATATCTTTTAATCAAGTACCCCTCTTCTGTGATAATGAAAGTGCAATTAAGTTAGCCAACAACCTAGTACACCACCAAAGATCCAAACACATAGAAGTGAGCCACCACTTCCTTAGAGACCATGTGGAGAAAGGAGATATACAGCTGTGCCATGTAAGGACTGAAAAACAATTAGCTGATATTTTCACCAAGCCTTTAGATGAAACTAGGTTATGTGCTCTGAGGAGTGAATTGAATATTATTGATGTCTCTAACTTGCAATAAGAGTTTTGGCTTGATGTCTAGCTCATATATTCATGTTGTTTATGTTGTTTGTGTTTACATCTGGGTTACCCACCTGTGTCACAGGTGTGTATTATGTTAAGAGTTAAGGGTTTTCGCTGAGCTGTTTGTGCATATCCTTGTGTACATGTTTTCCTATCTTAGTTGGGTTTTCCAAATCAACTCATGTCAGTTTTAGCTTTGCTTGTTTGACTTTCTGGCAAACTGACATTGAGAAGATTTCATAAGGACCCACTGATAGTGCTCAAGTGCTTTCTCTTATCAAATTCTCTCTATCTTGGTGTTTCAGATGAAAAACTTGTCACCTGAGTCATCCACCTGTGTCTCAGGTGAACGCTTTTGAACTCCGTAGGTCATAGGGACTCTTTTAACTCACTTGTGTCACAGGTCATCCACTCAGCTGTGACATAGCCACCTTATAACCCTTCAGCCTATATAAAGCAACGTCACGTTTCCACTGAAACCACATTCAACCGCGAAAGCCCAAACTTCCGCCGTGCACCAAAACTCTCGAGTTTTCATCGAAATCGTGAATTCCGCCCCTCGATAACTCACCAACTCGTCGGAGAAGCTTTCAGAGGTGCTCCAGCATCGTTTCATCCGCGTCTTGTGAAGTTTTCAATCAAAGTAAGCTTCAGCCAACCCTTCTTTGCATTTAACATAACTTCATGTCAATGCAATCACTCAAAAACTTAATCTCTTTGCATTTAACATAACTTCATGTCAATGCAATCACTCAAAAACTTAATCCAGTAGTGCATTATCCTTGATTAGGGTTGGTTTAGTCTTTGTTTAGCTTTCTGATCTCATCTAGCTCGAAACCTAGCGGCAAAATCTTGTTAAACCCTAGTTTTCATAAATCTGCCGTCCACCTCTGTGCATAGCTGTGTCACCGCTAAGGTCTCACCTATCACACAGGCATGCCTATTCAATAGGCAGATATCTTAGTTTGGTTCTAAGTCCTCACCTGTGTCACCTTGCCCTCACACAGGTGGCCAACACAGCTACTATCCTCTGCATTTGGGAAAACCCCTTTCCTTACTCTTCCTTATCTATCTCATTTCTACAGATATCTTTAGGGTCAGACAGAGAGGACAGTGCCCTCAAGTGGTCAGATCCAGAAGAGTCCAGCAGAGTGATCATTATCTCAGACTCGGATCAAGAAAGAGAGAGGTTGAGACAGAAGGAAGAGGCTGTTCAGAGGAGAAGAGCTCAGCAAAGAGTTTATAGGCAGAGAAAAGCTACTGCAAAGAAAGCAGCAGCTTCAGCATCTCAGGTTGGTCAGTCCAACTCAGCACAGCCTGCCCCATCCAAGAGGACAAGGTCCTCATCAGATGCTAAACAGACTGCTATGGGTTAGCAAGCTGCTAAGAAGCTCAAGGGCACAATTAGAAAAGTGACAAAGAAGTCATCCATCTCTCAAGCAGTGCTGCCAAGGGGAACACTCAAAATTCAAGAGCCTATCCCTGAACCACAGGTGTCTGAAGCAGACTTAGAGAATGACAAGCTCATTTTGGAGGAGATGGACAAACTGGCAGATCAGATCAGTGCAACAACTGAGAGACAGTAAAGAAGCAACTTATGATGATATACACTGCCAAGAATCTTGAGCTCAGCACAGTCCAGGCCAATTTCTTTTGCTATTCAAGAGCCTACAGCTACAGATAAAGCTCTTCTGAGTGAAATAGTAGAATTGCATATTCAAATGTACGCAGCCACCTCAGAATCTGCCAAGAAGGATTTGAGATAGAAAATTCTTGAGAAGCAGAAGGCATTCTCAACTAGCTCTCAATCAGCTTCTGCATCAAAACCCCTTGTGGTTCCATGCTCAGATGTCAGAGATCGTAACCTTCTTCAATAGATTAATGAGCTGATGGCCAGAATAAAGAACTTGCCAAGAGGACTCGAGAAGAAAGCTTTGCTAGCTGAGATCAAAATCAAGCGAAGCTTGCTCTCTCCTGACCTCAGACCAGAGACTGCAGCCGCGCCCGCACCAAGCTTCAAGAGGAAGAGGTCTAAAACTATAATTGTTACTGATGAGCCTCAAGTCAAGAAGCAGTCAGAGGCAGAGGTCACAATTGTCTCTGAGACCTCACAGAGCTCCAAACCATCCCTGAAAGATCAGTTGGTTCAACAGAAGGAGGCTCTGAAGGAGTTGAAGAAGGAGATGTCACCACCTGTGGCACAGGTGGCTGACCTAGCTAAAGCAAGCATGCATACTTAGCAGAGAAGGAAGAAGAGTTCCAGCTCAATCAGTACAGAGACTCTTTCTTCTCTGGGTGTGCATAGACCAATCTCTTCTTCACAGTTCCTTGTCTTTGAGACAAAGGAACAGGCTGCAAAAGAGGCCCAAGCACCCACATCTTCACCAAAGGCTGGAACAGATAGGCCTACAAGATCTGCTCAGCTTACAAGTCCACAGCTGTCTCAACTAGCTATGTCATAGGCAGCAGATGCCCCAGTGAAATCTCCACAGCTGCCTTTCCCATCAGTGTCACAACCAGTTGACACTGAAGTCACCTCACCTGTTGCTCATCCCTCACAATCCCCACCTGTGGCACAGGGAAGTGACTCAGCTGAAGAAGAAGAAAGATTAGAGAGCTTTTCAGATGTTGGCAGAGGTGTCTCTGTGACCCCTCCAAGAGCAAGGGAGCCTCAATCAGACTCTGACAAAGAGTATGTAGCTGAAGAAACTTCTTCCAGCTCAGAATCTGAACAAGAGGCAGAAGCAGAGGCAGAAAAAGAGGATATGTCTCCAGAAAATTCTGATGATGAGGAGGACTTGGAATCCAAGTATAGCCATGTGTTCTCCTTTGCTCTCAGGACTGAACAAGGACAGATGGATTTCCTATCCAGAGCTGCCATAAAGAAGCTACCAAAAAGTGACCCTAAGAAGTCCAAGAGCAAGGTTGCATCTCTAAGCTCCAGTACTTACATTAAAATGAGATCAACCTGTCTTTACTTCTCAGTTAACAAGGAGTATATTGAGCCAGCTTGCTCTGACCCCAGGTTTCATAATGACAATTAGAAGGGGGTCTATCATGAGATCCTGACAACCAACGGGTTTGTTGACTGCAAAGCTATAGACTGGGATGCCCTGATAGACTCTAGGCTGCGTGCTCTTCCTTCTTTGATTCAAGCAGCAGGCCTTGAGTCCATATGCAATATTTAGCAAGGCTATGATCCTGAAGTAATCAAGGAATTCTATGCCACTGTGTGGGTAGAACAAGAAAATTAGGATATAATAATCTAGAAGACAAGAGGCCAGCTCCTATCAATCACAGCTCCAAAATTCAACAGCCTGTTTGGAGCACCAGTGGAGCCAAGCATGCCTAATCTGTTCAAGTTAGAGTTAGTTCCAAATGAAATCAGAAGAAAATTCTACCCAGGGAACTTCTCTTTCCCTGCAAATGCTCCAGCAGATCATGTATATTTCAAGGGCATCACCATCACTGCAAAGCATCTTGTGAAGATCATCAATGTCACCTTTCAACCTAAAGGAGGAAACACAGATGCTGTATTTTCACCTGTCTGGCAAGTGCTAGTCCACATTGTAAAGAATCAGCACTTTGACATTGCTAGATATATCTTTCATGAGATTGATTGATGATGACATGGCACCCGAGTATCATCAAGGAGGACGAATCCGGCCCTCTGGCCATAGGGTGGGCCGGATCGACTACTCGGAGTCTGACTCCTACACGGGGACGCCTCATCAGCGTGGAGTACAAGGCATGGACTAATACCTGCCCGGCATACCCGGAATCTGTTGTAACTAGTTAGGAAATCAATCTGTTAACCGATCCGGATTCTTGTAACTCTATCCCGGGCGCCTATATAAGTCCTGGTAGGGGACCTCCGATCGGTAAGCTTTTAGTCATAGACAATCTCCATTGTTTCCTAGCTCAAGCAACCTCAAGATCGGTTCTCGAGGGCTTGCGGCACTCGGGATTCAAGCTATACTAGCCACCAAACACAGGACGTAGGGTATTACCTCTCCGCAAGGGCCTGAACCTGTCTAAATCCTATCTCCCGTGTGCACCTATCTGGATTTGCTGTGCTCACACCGTCCCATATTCAGTATTGCTGGAATAATACTCCGACAGTTGGCGCGCCAGGTAGGGGAGGTGCGCATAGATCCATCTACACAAATCTGGATGGGTTTCACCAGCAACAACAACGTTTTCACCCCAGGAAGTGCCATGAGATTCGCTTCCATGGACGCTACTCTGGACCCTGGACAGCTTTTCCAATTTGAAAAATTGAACTTCATCGCTGACAAGGTCGGTAAACTTCACCTTTGCTACTCGGCAGCGCGTCGATCAGCAGAGGCTCCATCAGCTTCTCGGCGCGGACTCGCCCCTGAATCCGCGCCTTTGGCTCCTCTCCCCACGAACGAGGTTACCCCGAAGTCGGGTCTGCTGTCCGTGTACGGGTTCACACCCGTCGAACAGAGATCCTGACTGGTGGGCGCCATCGACTCTCTCCTCCCCGTCCTCGAGTATAACTCGGACGAGTACGAGAGCTCCGACAGTCACCACCCGTCCCGAGAGGTCTTCATGGCCAACCCCGATTCGCTGGACAACGGCGGAGGCCGATCAGTCCCCATCGGGGATAGCAAACGCCGACTGAGCTTGAAGCTACTCGACTTCGTCTCCTCGCCAAGGAGGAGGAGTTGATTGAGCAGCAAACCAGGCTCGCTCGTCAATGTGACGAACAACTGCGCAATGACAACATGAGGGCTCGAGGACGCCAAGTCCATAACGAGTCCACGATGGCGACACGCGCCATTGATATCCCCGAGGGCACCCCGGGACACGACGAATTCCGGCGACTCCGCGTCCTCCTAGAAGAAATAGTTCTTCAGTAGGCTGAAGCCTCAGGGGATCGCGCGGGCTCTTCAGCAAGTGCTAGAAGCCGGCGCTCTACTCCTCCGAGAAGCCCACCCACCATGGGCGGCCACCGTTCAAGCCCTGACCGTCGTCAGTTGGCCGGAGCGGTTCACAAGCGACTCGGGCCCAATCGTGATGCTCGGGGTACCATAGCCGCACGGAGCCACGCCCGTCAGGACGCGGACAAAAACGCTCGCCGAGTCGGGCCGGTCCATAGCCGACTCGGATCGGATCAGGATGCGCGGAACCCCGCTGACGCCGGACGGAGTGCCCATCGAGGTCCCGAGAGGGATGACCGTGGCAACCACCACGACGACAGCGGCGCCACCAGCCGTGGCCGTTCGCCGACCTCCTCCGGCATGGGGTATGCGGGCCCGAAAGCATTCGGCACCTGCATCCATAGGGTCATCTTCCCATCGCGATTCCGAGTCACCAGCATCGACAAATACATGGGCGAGACTCGGCTAGACATTTGGTTGGCTGACTATCACACGACGTGCAGAACCAATGGTGGCAACGACTACGTCGCGATCCATTATCTGCCACTGTTTTTAGCCGACTCAGCACAAGCCTGGCTCACCAGCTTACCTCCGGATTGCATCCAGTCATGGAGTGACCTCGAGACCCTCTTCGTGAACAACTTCCAGGGCACTTATAACAGGCCCGGGAATGCGTGGGACCTCCACAGTTGTACCCAAGAGGCGGATGAGACTCTCCGAGAGTATATCCAGCGTTTCTCCAAGAAAAAGAATTCTCTACCTGGGTCCGAGAGGGTGATGTCATCACCGCCTTCTCCAAGGGAGTTCGAAGCACCAACCTCATCCACAAGATAGTGCGCAAGAACCCTGAGACTACGCGCGAGCTCTTCGATATCGCCAATAACTTTGCCATTGGCGAAGAGGCCATCCGCAGTGCTACCAGAGACGACAAGGGCAGGAGCAAGGGCAAGGCGCCCGAGTCCCCCAGTCGGGATGCTCACCCCGAGTCGTCCAAAAAGAAGCACCGGAAGCGCAAAGGGAGAGATCTCGTTGCTGCAGCCGAGCGCGCCCCGCCGCGCCGTCCTCAGCGCACCAACGCGACCTTCAAAGAAATGATGAGTCAGCCGTGTCATTTTCATGGACCCAAGTCCAACCACCTGACACGTGACTGCAATCTCTTGAAGAATTTGAATAAGCCCTACGTCCCCAATCGGAACAAAAAAGAGCCCCCTCAGGACGAAGCTGACGAATTCCCAAAAGAGACCGCTTGTCTGATGATCTTTGGCGGACCCAACGGCTATGAGTCCAAGCGTCGCCAGAAGATCACAGATCGAGAGGTCAACGTAGTGGAACCAGCTGTGCCCAATTACCTGCGATGGTCGCAAATCGGCCAGAACGTACAAGCCTATGTCGACGATGTGGTGATCAAGTCCCAGAAAAGAGAAGACCTCCTAAGTGACTTGGGAGAAACCTTCTCAAACCTTAGGAGATTCAGCATGAAGCTCAACCCCAAAAAATGTGTGTTCGGGGTCCTTTCGGGCAAGCTACTCGGTTTCATCGTTTCCGAACGGGGAATCGAGATCAACCCAGAGAAGATCGACGCCATCGTCAAGATGGGCCCTCCAAAGAGCCTCAAAGATGTTCAACGACTAACCGGGTGCATGGCAGCTCTCAGTCGATTCATTTCCCGACTCGGCGAGAAAGCCATGCCCCTCTACAGGCTCATGAAGAAGTCGGAAACCTTCACTTGGACATCCGAGGCCCAGATGCCCTCGACGGCTTGAAGAAGTTCTTAACCACTCTCCCGATGCTGGCATCCCCAACGCCCAACGAGCCACTGCTTCTTTATATCGCAGCGACTACTCAGGTAGCCAGTACAGTCTTGGTTGTGGAACGCTCCGAGCCCGGTCATATCCAGAAGGTCCAGCGTCCCGGTCTACTTCATCAGTGAAGTCCTCTCCGAGTCCAAGGTGCGGTACCCTCAGATCCAGAAGATCATCTATGCGGTATTCATAACATCACGGAAGCTAGTCCACTACTTCCAAGGACACCCCATCACGGTGGTCAGCTCCTTCCCGATCGCCGACGTCATCAACAATCGTGACGCCACGGGCAGGATTGCCAAGTGGGCGATGGAACTAATGGCCCTCAGCATAGTTTATGCCCCCCACACGGCCATCAAGTCCCAGGCTCTCGCCGACTTCATGGCCGAGTGGATAGAAGTCCAGTCTCCACCCTCCGTCATCGACCTCGAACATTGGGTACTCTACTTCAATGGTTCTCTGACGCTTCAGGGCGCGGGGGCTGGCATCGTGCTCATATCCCCCAAAGGCAAGCGCTTCAAGTATGTATTACAGATCCACTTCCTGGCATCTAACAATGTTGCCGAGTACGAAGCTTTACTTCATGGTCTTCGCCTTGCTGCTTCACTCGGAATTCGTCGCCTCCTGGCCCGCGGAGACTCCAAACTATTGGTTCCGCAGGTCACGAAGGACTGGTCATGCAGAGACCCCTGCATGGAAGCCTACTGCCAAGAAGTGCGCAAGCTCGAAGCCAAGTTCGATGGTCTTGAAATTATGCATGTCCTACACCGAGACAACGAAGCAGCGGATGCACTCGCCAAGCTGGGGTCCAGTCGGGACATCGTCCCGGCTGGAGTTTTCCTCCAGGAGTTGCATACCCCCTCCATCAAGGCGGAGGCAACGTCCGAGACCGAAGAACAGCAAGTCCAGGAACCCGACGCCACTCAGTAGCCCTCACCAGAGGTCCTGATCATCGCTCCCAATTGGACAACGCCTTTCCTCGATCACCTCCTGCGGGATGTCCTCCCGCCGAACCAGACCAAGGCGCGCCGCATCGCGCGACGCGCCAAAGCCTTCGCCATCACCGATGGCAAACTTTACAAAAAGAGCACCTCCGGGTCCTCCAGCGATGCATATCCCAAGATCAAGGAAAGCAACTGCTGCACGATGCCCACTCGGGAGTGTGCGGACACCATGTGTCACGCCCCGAATTTCTAAAACCCGAAAATTAGGGCTTTCAAAAACTTTTTGATAAATAACACTAACTGAAGCACATTGGAATAAAACTTTATACCAAATCATTCTAACCCTAAAGTTAATCAGGCCAAAACCATTCGCCCTTATGTCCCCTCCACGACATCTAACAGCAGCTACCGTCGCTGCCATGCCTCTGCCATGACAACCCCTCTCCTGCCGCGGCAATGCCACGCCGCTGTTCCTTTCCGCCGCGGCAGCCGATTCCCACCGCGGCAATTCCTTTTCCCTACCGTGGCAGTACCGCGGCAACAATTTCTGTGATGCGATAGCCCTTCTCCCCGCCACACACGCACAGACTCGGAATAACCTAGACCGCGACTACGGCTAATTACTACACGATACCCTGGCTAAATTTAGACATATACATGCCCTAAATTTGCTCCGAACGACATGATCTTTTGCCACCTACCTCGCCAAGCCATATCGTGAATATATGCACATATATACTGCTTTTGGTTTAAGCGCTAAAACCCTAACGCAATAATACCCTAGTTCCACACCTGCGCAGTATACGCTGATGTGTCAACGGTACCCCGTCACCAACACGTCCCAAGCCGAGATAAATGTTTTATCTCGAGTTCCATGACCCTGCCCCATCCTGTCGCGCTCTGAAACCCTAACTCTGAGCTCCCGATCCCTTTACTCCCTATTTAATCTAATTCCCTCAAAAACTCTAACCGCGAGACCTAGCGCTCTTCGGTCTACCTAAATGTATCAGGAAAATTCTTGGAACAACATAATGATATCTTTAACCCAAATATGACATAAAATATTGATGTCCAGTACAAAGATATTTGTATACGAAATTAACGAACTTAATGAAAAAAAGGAGCGCTGAACTGCACCTCTCCGTCACATCAAATCACGAAGATTCATCCGCTAAAATCCATTAACCAGCTTGTGGAGTTTTCCCTCGGTCTTCCCATCGTATCTAACCCCCCATGACCCCCGTTGGCAACCCTCTAATTGTCCCTTTGCACATAATCTTGGACATGACGACTCCTGACATTTAAAGACCTATACAGTCGTAGTACCACACAGTACCACGTGTCATCCAATCAGTCTACAGCTCTCTACATTGTGAAACACACTCATCTCCCCTACTCATCACCACAGCTGCCCGTGCCCTATTATTCCTTGACACGCCAACCAGCTAGTACAAATATGGTGCCTAACTTTTCCATCATCTCTTCCATCAGTAGTCAGCATCAGCTACACTATTGCTCCATGGCGCAGTTGCTACCCCTACTTTGACCACGCCTTTGCCAGTACTGTGCTCCACTGCCATCTCTCTGCTCAAGCTTCAGCACACGTGCTCTCCGCTAATTCCATCGCCACCTCATCCTCTCACTACAGCCGGCGGTGCCTAACCACACTATTCACCTGCCACACCAGCAGAAGCTTCAGGCCACGCCGCCTGCCACAGCACAGCAACCAGCCCGCTAGCTCTCTCCGTTAATGCCTCCCCATTCCTACTCCCTGGATACAACCCGAACCATCTCCCCACTCTCCTCACCCATCCGAGCAACCATCCTCCATTCCCGAGCTGCTGATGCTTCACCGACTTGGCAGTGAGCTTCTTTGCAGCCCGCCGAGCGGCTTTGCCTCCTAGATGCTTCTCCTTCCTCCCCCTTTTCTTGCCGCAGCTCCGCCCGCACGGCTACCCAGCTAGAAGCCAAAGCTACCTTCCCTGACCGGCGCCTCCCCATCGCCATCTTGCTCTGGACATCAACAGCACCGTGCCACCACCGCCAGTACTCTGCTCGGCGCCCGCTTTGACTAAGAACCAACGCCGAGCTCCCCTTGAGCAACCACCGCTGCTGAGGCCGCCAACGAGCGTCGCCTCGGACCAACCGAGCTTGCTCCCCTCCTGGTTCCTCCTCTCTCTCCTAACTTCCTGCCATTGCTCCAGGCACCGCCTCCACCATTGATGCCGGAGGACGTTGCCGCTCACCTCAGACCACCGCCGCCGGCCAGATCCACCACGGGTTCTACCCTCGCTATGAAGAGAAATCCCCAGCTACAGAGGCACCGCCGCCATCACCTCAGCCAACACGCGCACCCCGTCCAGCACGCCACCGCTCCAGCACCTTCTTCCCTTCGTGTTTCACCCGAGCACCCCATTCTCCTCCACTCCCTTCAACCGAGCAGCTCCACCGCCCCTTTTCCCCTGGCTTCTTCACCACAGCCGGCTAACACCCCAGCAGCTCGAGAAGCCACGGCCATAGCCCCGTGAGTTTCCTCGCCGCCGCTAACGCCGGCCGCCAGGGAATCCCGTCACCGCACCCGAAAACCGTCTGATGAAGAGCTCGCCGCGCCGCCCTCGCAGCTGTCCCGGCTCCGACGTCGGCCGCGCCGCCAGCCCAAGCTCCTCTCCAGAACCACCGCCGACCGCCCGTGACGCCGGGTCAAGGTGCTGCCGCCCCCCTCCTGCTGGTCCCTGGCGCCGGACCTCCACCCGCCAGATCTGTGCCGCCATGGGTCCCCGGTGAGCCACCCCGTCGGCCACGACAAGATCCCCGGCCACCAGTCCCTCTTCCCGACTTGGCGCCGCCGAACCCGCCGGTGAAGACCCAACCCGCCGCATCACTCTTCTATTCTCTGTTCTTTTTTTTCTTTTCCCATTAAATGAGCTGAGTTCAGTAGCTTGAGTAGCTCATACGCGCACGCACTCTACTAACTGCCACTGACCACTAATTTGTTACTAATTGCATGGATTTCAAATCCCTTAGCACGGTGCGACCAGTGAAATCCACGTCTAGTATTGAGGTTAATCACGTGAACTCCATCTAATTGGTGCAGCCAGGGTTAGACTGTTGAGTGCTTTCGGACAGCATACTTGGTGTGAAACGAGCAGCTAATTGGAGCTAAGCATGTTTACGACAAGGGAATACTTTAGTCCGTGGCATTCGATGCTAGAGATGGAGCTGCCATGTGTAACATGAGGACTAAGTTTAATTGAGGACCCTACCCAGTAGCTAATAACCACTGCTGTTAATTCATGGTTGGTTTAGTCGCCCACAGACATCAACAAGGTTTTGGCATCTACCATACTTCTCTAACCATAACCAAACCTGATAGCTAACTGATTCACTATGTCATTCTAGACATAGCTAAAGAGCAGATGAGTTTAGGTTAACATCAGTGTCCCTAACTTACCCCTAACCACTTGGAAGTATACGTATATACATATGTATATACCTTCGCTGATATGGATCTCAAATAAAAATAGACCTTGTATCTATCATTTAAAAATCAGGAGCCCCATCTTGTTCCAATACAACCTCAGTCCGAAGGATAATTCCAAACTAAGTAGTACGAAACCCTTAAGTAAAATACCCGATATAGATTAACCCTAGCGGCACCCTGCGTTCCCAAAGTATACCTAAACTCCGCATTGTGTCCCCAGTAATATAACGAAAATAAAGAAACCCTAAGCGATGAAGTGCCATGAGCGGATATTTCCCGCCAAGCTAACGCAGGGCACAATCAAACACGTTATGATTTCATGTGTTGAAGTTTCTAAGTCCACATTCGGTGTTATTTGGTTCTTCCTCGCAACGTTGATTTATTCGTCGTTCTCTCGACGTGTAGATACCGACGTTAGGAGTACGGCGCAAAGGATTCGAACGATTGTCGTACCAAGTTCAAGACCGAACTCCGGCCAATATTGCCAGGCAAGCATTCCCCCTTTGACCATGTCGAATCCTATATTTGCAAAATATTTCTAGGTTGTTTGCGAAAGTGCAAGCTATGTGTTAACACTGATATTTTATGTAGAATAGTTACACCCAGTAGCTGCAGTAGCCTAGGTTCGTTAATCCTATCCTTGTAGCCCTAGTATTAACTGTCGATCATTGGAGTATCGGCAAAATAATTAAGGTTATAGGCGTTAACCCTGCTTAGCCCTGCTTAGAAGTTAAAATCGTTTTGAATCAGGTTACTTTACACTCCCTTCGGGATTTGGGAATAAAACCCCCGGCCCGGAAGTGCCGTCTAGGGTGATGATTTGGAAATTGTTATTTTTGAAACCCTAAGTGGAAATGGAGATGGCTTTTGATTCGGGCAAGAAATGTAAGGGTGTATGGGTGATGTTGGAGTAGCCGGAAGCTACATAGATGCTGTGTGATGGAACGGAGTCTTGCTCGAATCGCTTAAGGACCGAACCTAAGTGCCGCTAAAC
This sequence comes from Stipa capillata, assembly GCA_019208055.1. Classification (NCBI taxonomy): domain Eukaryota; kingdom Viridiplantae; phylum Streptophyta; class Magnoliopsida; order Poales; family Poaceae; genus Stipa; species Stipa capillata. The sequence continues at coordinate 37,116 of JAGXJF010001217.1, read as the reverse complement.
CGGTTCCTTACCGTACGTCCACATGACCTTTATGGGAAGGTCTTGGTGTAGTAGCCCGGCAAGTATTAGAGTTTGGACCCGTGGGAAGTATGAGAATGTGCTAGATGGATGAGTCTCTCTAGAGGATCTCTACACGGTATGGGGGTAGAAATCCGACACAGAGATGAGTCCGCTCCGGGTTGTGGTGTCAGGCTGCCTGGACACAAACGGAGTTGGGTAGACCTTGTCTAGCGGGGCCAGCTTTAATATGGAAGCGGGTGAAAGCCTCGTTGTAACAGCCCTGCCAATACACCTCGTGAAAGTGTATCAGTAAGCGCTTGGCAACAAGGGGGACTTACATCTTGTGGGTAAAGCCGTACAACCTCTGCAGAGGGTTAAAACTATTCGAATAGCCGCGTCCTCGGTCATGGACATGAACTGGTGAGGCCACACATTGGTTAGACCAAGTTTTGTTTGTGAAAGCTGGGAAAAGGGGTTAAGGACGTGGGCATGATGTGCCCACAGTGTGCAATTAAGGCCACACTGCGGTGGCAAGGAATTGCAGGTGAAATGTTTCCAGCCGTACTGGTCGAATGGTGAAGGACCATACGAGCCGATACTGTAGAACCTAGATGCCGGTTAGATGGAGCTATCGATTGGCGGATGGAGCTATCCTAGGGATAGATGGAGCCCCATCGATAGGTGGAGCTAACGGCATTAGGAAGATAGTTGAGTAGCGGTGTCTACTCCATGAATTGAGACAAGTTGTTATATTTACCGTACCGTAGATTTCGAAATGCTTTTACAATCTACTATTCTAGTATTTAAATTCAAAACTTACATTTCTGCACAACCAACAACCTAGGGTAGAGCTATCCCTTGATCTATTCCCTGCATGAAATATTGCCGTATATTTCCTCCTGTGGGAATAGCTTGCGAGTACATTCAATGTACTCACCTGGCTTGTTGATTGGCCAGACGAAGGAGACGGCAATTCTGAAGAAGCAATTACGATCGCAAAAGCTAGGGCGTAACCCCAGTCAGTTGCCTGTTGGGAATGGCATACTGATGGGCCACATCTCCACTGGATTTCTGCTGCAAGTTTATAGCCGTTGGGCTACAGGTATCAGATTATCGACCTTAACGGTCTATTTAATTGTTTACGCGTGTATGACAATGGTATACAGGTTAACTCGTGTGTATCCGCTACTGATCCAGGGACCGGTACAGTGATCACGAGGAAGTATCCGGCCTTAAAACCGGGTACGCCACACCATGTAGCGCCCAGGTCGCTAGTCGGGAAAGCCTTCCGACAAGGTTTCTACTGGCCAACCGCCGTATCAGACGCCGAACACATCGTCCGCACCTGCGAGGGATGCCAGTACTTCGCCCGGCAGACACACTTGCCGGCTTAGGCCCTCCAGACTATCCCGATCACCTGGTCCTTCGCGGTCTGGGGTCTGGACATGGTTGGCCCTCCAGACTATCCCGATCACCAAATGGATTGAAGCCAAGCCGGTGGCCACGATAACTACAGAAAAGGCCGTCGAATTTTCTCAGGACATTATCTTCCGTTTCAGCGTACTCAACAGCATTATCACAGACAACGGCACCCAGTTCACTGGGTGAACTTTCCTCCAATTGTGTGACGACTACAACATCAGCCTTGACTTTGCCGCCGTGGCACACCCGCGCACTAATGGGCATGTCGAGCGGTCCAATGGTCTGATCATGCAAGGCCTCAAGCCTCGGATCTTCCAGCGACTAAACAAATTTGCAGGCAAATGGGCAGCCGAGTTACCATCAGTGCTTTGGAGCCTACGGACTACGCCCAACCGATCAACCAGATATACACCCTCCTTCATGGTCTATGGAGCCGAGGCCGTCCTCCCGACTGACTTCGAGTATGGCTCCCCACGCGTCCGCACCTTCAACGAGGCCGAGTCAGAGGAAGCAAGACAAGATGCTCTCGACCAACTCGAAGAAGCACGCGAGGTTGCTTTCCTTCGGTCGGCTAAGTACCAACAGGGCCTACGATGCTACCATAGCCAGCACGTGCGTGGCCGCTCGTTCAATGTTAGGGACCTGGTCCTACGCCGAGTCCAGTCCAGCAAAGATCAGCATAAACTTTCACCACCATGAGAGGGTCCGTACGTAGTTGCTGAAGCACTGCGCCCGGGGGCTTACCGGTTGAAGGACAGCGACGGCAATGTCTTCACCAACGCATGGAACATCGAACAGCTACGTCGTTTCTACGCTTAAACCCTTTTTTTCTGATATCTCGGAAACATGAATAAAGACACTTTTTCTCTTCACTTGAAACAAGTTTCTTTTCTCGACTGCCCTGCTATGCACGTTCGTGGCGGATACTCGGCACCTACACGGTTTCCCCCGTACCCGTAAACTATTTTAGTACTGTGTATACAATCTGACGTTAACTCTTTAACTCCAATCGCCGGTTTACGCTGCAACCTTATGCTACACGGGACACACGCCCACGGCTAATCCCTACGTAAAGGAGGCTACGACGGGTTGGCGAAGAGCTGAAACGAACGACCAACATACACACGAACAAAAAATTTTACGACTAAAATAACATTACTTGCATATCGCAGTAGTTTATACAAAAATCACTCGGCATTCCCGAGTCAGTACAAAAATCACTCGGCATCTCCCAGTCAGTACAAAAGTCACTCGGCATCCCCGAGTCCTTAAAAAAGTCACTCGGCATTCTCTAGTCCTTACAAAAGTAACTCGGCATCTCTGAGCAGTTCACAATCACTACTATTTTCTATAGGCCCGCGCGATCCATGAGGGAGCTCGCCGTAGACTCGACGATGTTCATCATCTCCGAAATATCCTCATTTGGGACGTCAGCGGCATACCCCTCCCCAATCGCCTGCATATCCAGCAGCGGATAGTGGGACCGCACCACCGCCAGGGCTACGATGGCCCGCGACCGCGAAGCTTCCGCCTCTGCTTTCTTCACCTGGTCGGGTGCTTACCTAAGGCGCTCCGCAACAGCCTCTATGGAGTCCGGGGCCGGCTCCCCTTCTCAGAGGGTGCCGCATGCTGCCCGTCCCGCCGCGTGCAACGACTCGGCCAACTCACGGGCCTTCCTGAGGCGCGCTTTAAACCCTACAATGACAAAACACAAACGTGAGCCAAAACGACGGATGGGCCCTGATAAGCTCCAAGCCCAAGTCAAAAGGCTCACCAGCTTCGGTGTCCACGGCTCTCTTCTTCGCCGCTTCGACAGTCGCCATCGAGTCGGTGGCCCTCTTGGTCATCGACTCGACCGTCTTCAGAGCATTCCGCAAACTGCCATCCAGCATGTTCGCCCTGCTCTCGAGACTCTCCGCGCGGGCTTTCTCAGCCGAGAGCATCTCCTGGAGCTTGCCGGCTTGGTCCTTGGCAGCGTCGAGCTCCTGGGTGCGGGCCTTCACCCCCTTGAGCTCCGCCCTAAGCTTCGCGGCCTCTTCTTCGGCAGCTGCAGAAGACAACCCATCAGTATGCCAAGAGGCAAAAAGGGCAACGAGCGCAAGTCGGACTCCTCACCTTTGGTTCGAGCGATCTCCTGGGAAAGGCCCGCCTACAGAGCAGTAATTTCAGCCCCGTGCTTGCGGGCCATGTCCTCCGCCGCCTGCCGACTAGCAGCCAGTTTATCCCACTCGGCCTTCCGCAGGTCGAGTCGGTCGAGGACTGGCAGCCGGTCCCTGGAGGAATGCGGTCTTGTCTTGCGACCGTTGATTCAGTTTCTACAAAGAGAAGCCGCGAAAGTTAAGCCACCCGGGAAGATTATCAAGACACTCCACTCGGTCCCACGGACCCAGCGGAGGCTCGGGGGCTACACCCTCCGGGTGCACTGTTCGTGCACCCAGAGTCAAACCTACAAGGAAGGCAAAGAACCCTCCGCCCGACTATCCTAGTCAAACGCAGGCTCGGGGGCTACACCCTCTGGGTGCACTGTTCGTGCACCCAGAGTGAAAACTACATAAAAGCTAAGGGTCCTCCGCCCGGGGGCTACTCCCTACGGACACACCCCTCGAAAGCAGAGGTGACTCACCTGCATCAATGGACGCAACCTGTCGTTCAGCAGGTTGGCTCCCTCCTTCATCGTCTTCAGCAAAGCCGGGAGCATCTCGCCGAGTTGAGTGGAGACATCCGTCGCGTCGCTCCATTCCTCCTCCTCCCGGACGTCATCGATCTCCCGGATAGTCATGGTCGGTCGCGCCAAGCCTGATTGCTGGACCCAGAGCGGCCGGAGCGCCAGCTCGGAGGACGACTGGGGAGGCGAAGCAGCGCTGAACTCCTCGACCGACGAGGGCAAGTTGAGATTGCCCCTACGGTCCTGCGGGGTGGTTCTAGCCGACTCGGGGCCTGCTCCTCCCGCCGTTTCCGAGCTCGGGCCGGCGTCCGTAGGCGCACCCTGAGCCGACGCCCGGGCAGAGGGCTCCTCCCCCGAAGAACGGTAGGCGAGGTGGGTTGTGCACTAACCCGCTCAGGAGACAGTCGAGGAGGCGACGATGTGGCCACACGCGGAGGCGACGAGGGCCGGGCGTCCAACCCCGGCAGATCCCCACTTCGGCTGGACCCGGGGCGCTTGATGGAGCCTTTGGGATGTCTCCCGCCATCTGCGCCCTGCAAAAGAAACCCGGACCCATCAATATTCGAAGAGCACAGATGAACAAGCAGTCACCGAAACACTTACTTGGCCGATCGAGGGACGGGGACACGCTTCTTAAGCCCCGAGGCTTGCCGCCTGGACGTGGCAGCAGTCGGGGCCAACGATGTTCCTGATCCGCCTTGATCCCCGAAGGCGGTGTCGGCTTCTCTCTTCTCCCCCCCGGCCGGGGAGAACGTCATCTTCGGCCGCCCGAGGAGTTTCACTCGGGGCGGTAGCCGGTGCCACCAGGTCGGGGCCAGTGGAGGAGCTGTCCTGCTCCACCGGAGCAGTACCCGTGGCGGGCGGAGCCGCCAAGTCAGGATGGGCAGGGGAACCACCCTGCCCTGACGAAGTGGTGCCCGTCGCAGCGGTCGTCACCGAGCTGGGACCGGCAGCGGAGCCGCCTTGTCCTCCCAGGGTAGAACCCGCCGGTGGCCTTCGCCTCTTAACACAGAGTGGAACATCGTCGTCATCCTCGTCCTCCTCCGGGGCCGGCGCGCTCGGCGGGGGAGGACGGGGCAACCGCAGTAGCCGGCGTCTTCCCTTGGAAGACCCAGCGCCCTTCGGGGACCCGACGCCCTTTGAAGAGCCGACGCCGGAAGAAGACGCTCCGGCCGCCCCCCGCGGTGGCGGCCCGCCGCTCGGGACGTCGGCGTACCACGGCTGGTTCCATATCTCGTCCTCCGGGATGGGAGCGTTGGAACAAAAGCCGAACAAAACCTGCAAAGACAAAAAGACAAACCCCGAGTGAGACTCGGCAAAGAACTAAGAGAGAAAGGTCGGGGTATTGGTTACCCACCTGACTCAGCGGATTCGCCCGGCCGAAGGGCGGCGTCCGCCCAGAGAAGTCCAGACTCGTCCCCTGAGCCAGGAGCTTCTCGAGTCGGCTCTGGACTTCCCCCTCCGTAATCCCTTCGGTGGACTCCCGAGTCGCGTCGTCCTCGCCGGTGTACTCGAACATGGGGTGCGCCCGTAGCTTCGCAGGCTGCACCCGCCACCGGACGAAGGTCGCCACAACGACTGCTCTGGTAACTCCAGACTGGATTGCCTCGGCGAGCTGCGCCATCAGGACTGCAATGCTGTCCTGTTTCCCTATCGAGCGGTGGTTCTGACCAGCTCGGCTTGACCTCCGGCGGATGGCCCGAGAAGGCCGGAAGCGACGGGTCAGGATTGGCGCAGTAGAACCAGTTGGCATGCCAACCCTTGTTCGAGGACTGCATCGGCGGGGCCGGGTAGCGCTTCGCCGCCCTGGACCTTAGCTGGAACCCGGCGCCTCCCACCACAGCCGGGTTGTCTCTACTTGGCTGCGGCTTCACCATAACAGGTGCTTCCACAGGACGAAGTGCGGTCGGATGCCGAGGTAGCACTCGCACAACGTGATGAAGCACGCAATGTGGAGCATGCTGTTGGGGTTGAGGTTGTGGAGCTCCAGCCCGTAGAAGTAGAGCAGCCCCCGCAGAAAGGGGTGGACCGGCACCGAGAACCCCCGCTCGAAAAAGGAGCTGTGGATGACCAGCTCGCCGGTGTTCGGAGTGGGGACGGTTTCCCCCGCGGCGGCGCGCCATTCGACCAGCTCCCTTGGCGGCAGCATCCCTAGCCACACGAGGGTTTCCAGCCGCGCCTCCGTCGCTGTCGACTTCATCCACGGGGCCATCGGGTCAGCAGGGGAATCTTCTTCGCTCAGCAGCTTCCACACCAAAGTGTCTTCCTCGGCTTCGGTTGGATCAGCTTCCCAATGCGGGGCTTGCATCCGAAGTGGCCGGAGTGGGAGTTAGGGTTTTGGGTGGAGTGGCACGCACGAGTCAATTTGGGCGAAAGGAAGACGAAGGGTTCGGGCGCAAAAGGAATGAGAATGAGTGTGAAGGCGTGAACCGATCCCGCGACCTCCTCGGAATATAAAGGGGGACGGATTGAGCGGTTCGGCTTCCCCACGTCCGCACGCACCCAGATTCTCTGCGCCCACGATGCACCCCTTCGGATTCCACTACGCGCTTCGGACAGGCCACGTCGCGACTCTTCCGCGCCCACGACTTAACGGCGCTGTGATTTGTGTCGCTTAATTGAAAGGGGATCCGAAGTTTGGCCTTCTGGGGTTAATAGCCATTCGGAATATACCCCTGCAAACAGCAACTGCAACGTGTTTCCCGCAAGCCACTAGCCAGTTACCGGCAGATTCAGGACCGGGCGTTACAGTTGTGAAGGGTTTCAGTGGTTGGCCTCAAGCAGGAACGCAATCACTTGAATACACCCGAGTGAAGGGCAGTAATGGCGTGCCTTCCGTAGGCCACAAGTTGGATGTCGAGCAACTCGGAGCTACCGAATTCTCCACCTGGACCTTCCGAGAATGCCATTCTGGAGGCTCCGGGATCCGGAATTTCCAGATTCAGTGGAATGACTCGGTGTAAGGCTTCGTCACTCGGGAACCTATGTGCCAAGGCTTGTTTCTCTGGTTCTGACGTGAATTTTGGAGGCATTCCTTCAGGGGACACTAGCTGGACTTTACCCACCTGGGAAGGCCAAGTGCTACTCGGAAGTTCAGTTGGGATTCATGGAGTTCTATCAGTCCTTCACAATCTCCCTGCAAGCAGGGGTCACTCGGGAAGCTTGTCCAGAAGAGGAGGCCGATAGCAGTAAGATCGTGAAGGACTTGGGGGCTACTGATGATGACATGGCACCCAGGTATCATCAAGGAGGACGAATCCGGCCCTCTGGCCATAGGGTGGGCCGGACCGACTACTCAGAGTCTGACTCCTACACGGGGACGCCTCATCAGCGTGGAGTACAAGGCATGGACTAATACCTGCCCGGCATACCCGAAATCTGTTGTAACTAGTTAGGAAATCAATCTGTTAACCGATCCGGATTTTTGTAACCCTATCCCGGGCGCCTATATAAGGCCTGGTAGGGGACCTCCGATCGGTAAGCTTTTAGTCATAGACAATCTCCATTGTTTCCTAGCTCAAGCAACCTCGAGATTGGTTCTCGAGGGCTTGCGGCACTCGGATTCAAGCTATACTAGCCACCAAACACAGGACGTAGGGTATTACCTATCCGCGAGGGCCTGAACCTGTCTAAATCCTATCTCCCGTGTGCACCCATCTGGATTTGCTGTGCTCACACACCGCCCCATATTCAGTATTGCCGGAATAATACTCTGACATTGATGCAGTGCAGAAAGACAAGAAAACCAAATTGAGGTATGGCTCATATCTCATGCATATGATCCTTCAGAGGACAGGTCTACCTGAGTCAGAGTTTGATATCTCTGTGAAGACTTCCAAGACTCAGCTTAGACCTCAAGCTGATGATCATCCTGATGAAGTTGTTGTCCCTGCACTATTTGGAGATCTTTCGGACACAGCTGTGCCAGCCTCCAATGACACAGCTGCTCCCACAGCAACTCAGATGTCACCACCTCAAGTCCCTAGCTCTCACCGCCAAGTGCCCACCGGTGTCACAGTTGATTCTCCTGCAGCTGACCCAGCTAAACTGGTATCTGTGACACAGGTCGCTGATGATGGCTCTCTCTCTTCCTCAATGATGTCTCAAGCAGTTGCCAGAGCTTACCAGAACAAGATCATGCCTGTACAGTTTGCAACTCTGCGCAAAGAGAATCTCCTGCTCCGAGAAGAAGTGACAAGTCTGCACTCCAAGGTTGATCAAATGCAGGCTCAAATCTCAAAGATTCTTCAGCTCTTGAAGACCAAGTCATCCTGAAGCTTCTGTTCCCTATCCCTTTCTAGTATTTAGTGTCAAAGGGGGAGAGAAGCAAGGGGAGAGAAGGGAGAGAGTCTTTAGGGGGAGAGTAGCTAATATGGGGTACATATATATGGGGAGTCATAAGTTTTGTTGTGTATCAAGACTTGTTCTTCTGATTCTGATTCCTTACGTCTTGAGCACACTAAGTCTTTTCTGAAATGATGCAAATTACTTTATGTTCTGAGCTATGCTATTTTGTCATGATCATGCGCTGATTTGTGTGGATGATCTTTGATGATCTTTGCTCTGATCTGATTTATGCTCTGATTCTTCATACATATCCTGCTTCATATATATATATATATATATATATATATGTTTGCTTTGATCATAACACATGTTAATGAATGATCTGAACATCTTTGAACATGAACATGCTCTGATCATGAAAATTGAGGATTGCTCTGAACATGCTAATCATGAAATGCACAAATTTATGCTCTAATCATGCTAATGGAGCAATGCTCTGATCATGTTAATTCTTTCTATGCTCTAATCATGCTCCGAGCATGTTTTAAAAGAAAATTTAAAACTGCATCTTTATCAGTTCAGTTCAGTGTATTACTCATGATCCATTTAACTCTCTGAACTGATGAGGTGCAAGTTTTGAGAAAATACTACTCATGTTTTCAACTCAAATCTGTGCATTTGCATTCCAAAAGAAAATGTGTTATGCACAGCTTCAGGGGGAGTATATTCTAACAACTTGCTTGTCTACTAGTCATTCATATCTTAAAGTGATAATGTTTAATGGGTTGCCACTAACCACCAAAAAGGGGGAGATTGAAAGAGCATCTAGGCCCCTAAATTGGTTTTGATGGTTAATGGCAACCCAAACTAGAATCTAATGTTTACAATGAGTGTAAGCAGGGTGAGTAGGTTCCAGGAAGAAGAGTCATCCAGGAAAGGATGGCCACCCATAAGTACAAAGGTGGTTTCCGAGGACAAGGAGATAGCTGCACTAGGTAGTTGTGCCACAGCTGTGAAGAAACCGGTGCTGTGTAAGGAGTTGCAAGCAAGGTGATGGTGGCTTGATGCGTCAAGGGCCGTGACTACAGTTGGTGGAAGCTGAAGCCTAGGTTTGCTAGTTTTCTTGAGTCCTTAGAAAACACTCGTACTATCAAGAGGTATGAAGTAGCAATGACTCTTGGAGGTTCTTTTGCTCAATGCTTAGAGTGTTGGACAGTGGCACTGGTGCCTTGAGGTCAGTGGCCCTGTAACAACAATTTTGCACAAGTGTAAAACTGGGTTGTGCTAGCACACTGCTGTGCTAGTTTCCTAAAACCCTAGAGCCAAAGTTACCTGTGTGACACAGCTGTGTCACAGGTAAACAACCACTCTATGACTCAGGTACATCTCTGTGCCAGGGGAGAGCTTGAAAAAATGGTAAGGGAACTGCACTGCAATTGTTTGTCTGCCGAGTCAGAAGACTGTTGGAGGTTCTCTCCTGAGTAGGCATCAGAGTTAGTTGTGCACTGAGGGCATGTAATGTGCCAAGACCGGGCTGAGTAGTGAGGCTACGTCAGTTAGGGTTGCACCTGTGTCAGCCTCCGGTAACACAGGTGTCGGTCTACCTGAGCCGTGTACCATTGTGCGTTGTGATTAGCTGTGTCACTGGTGCCTGTCACTGGTGACCCATTTAATCCTACGTGGCATGAGTGTAATGGTCAGGTGCCTGAGGACCCTATATATAAGGGACTAGGGGAGGTATTTGACCTCAACCTTTGCCAAATCTTTGCAGTCCTTTTCGACCGTTGCAAACCTCTTTTCTCCTGAACCAAAGCAAAACTTCCTAAGTCTTAGTTCAAGAGAGTTAGAGCTTTGAGCAAAGAGCACTGGTTCCTCCAAGAGTCGGTGTTGCTGATTCTGTTACTCTTGGAGTGTCTACTCCTAGACGGTTGTAGGAGTGGCTGGTGACCTTCCCAAACTTGTGTGGGTTGGCTTAGTAGTCTGTGAAGGTGATCTGAGGTCTACCTGCTGCAAGGCGAAAAGACTTCCACAAGCTAAAGGAAGAGACCTGAAAACTCAGGTACTCAGAGAAAAAGCACGATTCAGTGCTGGCTATCTCTTCGGAGTAGCCTCTCCAACGGAGACGTACCTCTCTGAAAAGAGTGGGAACTTCGGTGAAAAATCCTTTGTATCCCTGAGTGTTTTATATTCTACACTTACTTGTTCATCTTGTTGCATGCTTGTGTGAATCTCTTATATACTCTTTGCCTGTGTTAGTTTAGCTGTGTCACAGTTGCTTCATTGCTTATCTTATATCTGTGCCAGTTATCTGTTACACAGCTATTTGTCTTACACATTTGCTTAGGTTTGTTAGCTCACCTATGTTAGGCACCTGTGTGACAGCTGCATGTTAATCTTCATATCAAATACTGCCTGAGTAGTTGACCTGTCACACAGCTAGCTAAACCTTGCAACCTGTTAAGTCTTAATCTTGATAATTTGAAGTAATTGTTGAAAAATTTGTTAGCCTCCTATTCACCCCCCCTCTAGTCGGCACCTCGATCCTTTCAATTCTGATGACGCCCCCTAGATGAAAAGCGAGCAATGCTCAGAGCACATGGTAGGCAGTGCCTGATGGTAAGCGGCTGGGAAAAGCATATCCTAGTCATCCGAGCAAAAGTGTGGTCAATCTTTGTGAGCGTAGGGTGATCCTGCTCATTTGACCAAGGAAAATACCAACTGTTTAGTTGCATCTCTTTCAGTTGTAGGAGGTCGAGGGCTGCCTTGAAATTCCCAATTAACTGACGGTTTATTCTGAGGTTGTTCTTGTCAATCGCCTTGATGATCAGGCACTACTACAGAGCGGCCCATCCGAGACGGGCTAAAACAAGCATCCCAGACGGTTGGCCGCTCCGTCTGAAATTGGTGGTCTGTGATGACACAGGTCATCGCACCCGTCTGCGATAACCAATCATCCCAGACGGGTCGACTCAATGAACCGTTTGCGATAACCACCTATCCCAGACGGGTCGACTCTACCACCCGTCTGCGATAACAGTTCATCCCAGACGGTCGTGTCTCTGACCCATCTCGGATGACAGCTATCACAGACGGATTCAACTGTTGACCTGTCTGGGATGGTTGTGTACAGAGGGCATAACACTGTCTGTTTTGTGGCTAGCCTCAGGAATTGCTAGCCATGCCCTCTGAAACAACAGATATATATTGCACAGAACATTCACATATTTAACACAGATACAGATACATACATTCACAAACAATACACTGAAACAATCACATACTTCAATGTATAAAAGGAAAGTTGCAAGAGAGTCACACCGCTAGCTAGATATATTCACAATTGTTAGCTAGAAATGAGTCACATGGTTCAGAATTGAGAGCACAATCGCTGCCAACAACCACATACTTCAATGTTTAAAAGGAAAGTTGCAATAGAGTGCTAAGTACATAGATGAAAGATAATGCTACTCTGCTAAGCCGCCACCATAGAACTCGCCATCGGGATTGATGATTTGTGTATTGATGAAAAAGGCAAAAATCCCTCGAATGCGCTTGAGTTGAGCTTCATCAATTATGTTAGTTTCAATCTTCCATGCCTCATCTAGTTTTCGCTTAGCGAAACCCGCGATTAGCTCCATGTGGTAGCAAACGTAGAATCCACAAAGGTTTGTCCCCATGGGTTGTTGTTTGCACTAAAACAAGAGACAAATATATGTTAGCTAAGAAGAATCTATTATGAAGCATGTCAATATGCTATATTAACATAGTAATGGATATATATGTACCAAAAAGTCAAACTTATGTTGCAACTTGGACCCTTTGCCACTTATCCCTCCACGAGCTTTGTAATCGATGAACGCCTAGTCAAGTATGTCGCGAATCAGCCCGAAGTCACGTGAAGGATCTCGCGAGGAATCAACGTATATAACCCTATTCCATTTTGGTACAAGTACGACCAAAACCCAATGGTAGCTGCATATATATAGACGTACTACCAAATCATCTTTGTGATATATGTATAATGGTGAAATTATAAGTATTGGATGCGATGCAACACTTACTCTGGGTTGAAGGGAAATACGATGTACTCTTTATCCTTTTGGGACAATATTGCATGCTTAACATACTCCAGAACTTGCTCTTTGTTGTCTCTAATATTTCTCCAAGTCACCCTTACCGGGTCAATGAACCCGATAGGTTCCTTGTTAAGTCTGGCTTCAGTGTGCATGTATCTATGCAAAATGGGAAATCATGTCACGGCTTAATTAAGTTGCATAGGTATGGAGAAAATAGATTGACTGAGAAGTTGTAGACTTACAATGTCCAGCATCTCAACAGGTTCTGCTCCAGGGCGTCGATGGTGAAGAGTTCGAATAGGTCTTCAAAGTACACGTAGAACAACCCGCCCATGTCCTGGTGGAAAAGGTGTTCCTCCTTGAAAGCGACTTTGAGGCATCGTGGCATGGTTTGGCCAGGCTGTAGGTTGTTCGTCGCCATCATATACCAATCATGCAACCTCTGACATGCCATTGAGGTCGATATGTCCTCTGGCGTGACGAAGACTTCTCCATTCACAAATCGACGAGCCAGAGGCATGAAAGGGAGATCATCCACTCTGTCCGGGTCAAACCCAAGTTCTTCCACTATCACTAGTGCCTTCGATTTTTGGCTACCCTTGGAAGTCTTGGGGGCACTACTACGACTCCTGCCCTTGCCGGTTTTGCTAGTCCCCTTAGCATAAGTGTGCTTCACCGGTGAAGGAACTGGTCTCATCTGTAGCACCTCCTTAGTCCCTATGGAGGTAGCGGGTGCTGGCTCTGCCGGCTTGACCAGAGATGAAGCTGGGTTATCAGCCCGTTGCACTACCGCTACTAGCTCCATCGGGGTAGGGTTAACTTTGGGTATCCTAGCTGACTCAGCGTGTGATGCACTCTGAGAGGCAGGCCGGACGAGTAATTTGATGTCCCTCTTTGGCCACTGGATAAAAGTGCCAACCGCCTAATGCAGCACCGTGATCTCGTCATTTCGTGGCATGGCAAGCGGGAGCTCCTTGAAACCTTCAACCACGTCGTCCACATGCACCTTTTGAAAGTTTGGTGCTATGGGGCGACCATGCAGTAGAGTCCCCCGCCTCTTTGGGATATGCAATCCCAAATGTAGCATCGAGGGAGACATCTCTGGCTACCCTTGCCAACAACGTGCACGGAGTCGTCTCCAACAAAATTATTGAGTACGTACCTTGTTGATTAAGTCCAAAGTTATGTACTTGCTATTGTAAAATTATTGAGTACGTACCTTGTTGATGAATGGGTTGCCACTAACCACCAAAAAGGGGAAGATTGAAAGAGCATCTAGGCCCCTAAGTGGTTTTGATGGTTAATGGCAACTCAATCTAGGATCTAACCTTTACAATGAGTGTAAGCAGGTTAAACAGATTCTAGGGAGAAGGGTTATCAAGGGAATGATGACCACCCAAAAGTTCAAAGGTGGTTTCCAGGACAAAGGAATGGTTGTGCTAGGTAGCTGTGTCACAGCTGTGAGGAAGCCAGTGCTGTGCAAGGAGTTGCAAGCAAGGTGATGGTGGCTTGATGCGTCAAGGGCCGTGAATACAGTTCGTGGCAGGTAAAGCCTAGATTTGCTAGTTTCTTTGAGTCCATAGGAAACACCCGTACTATCAAGAGAGATGAAGTAGTAATAATCTGTGGAGGATCTTTTGCTCAATGCTCAGGGTGTTGGACAGTGGCACTGATGCTTTGAGGTCAGTAGCCCTGTGTCAACAGTTTTGCACAAGTGTAAAACTGGTTTTTATTAGCACTCTGCAGTGCTAGCAGTAGAAAACCCTAGGGTTAGAGTCACCGGTGTGACACAGCTGTGTCACAGGTGGTCTAGCGCTCTATGACTCAGGTACGTCTCTGTACCAGGAGAGAGCTTGTAAATGCTAAGGGACCTGCACTGCGATGGTTTGTCTGCTGAGTCAGAAGACTGTCGGAGGTTCTCTCCTTATTAGGGATTAGAGTAGTTGTATGTTGAGGGCATGTCATGTGCCAAGACTGGGCTGAGTAGTGCTGCTATGTCAGTTAAGGGTTCACCTGTGTCAGCCTCCGGTGACACAGGTGTCGGTCTGCCCGAGCCGGTTATAGGTTGGGCGTAGCGTGTAGCTGTGTCACCGGTGCCTGTCACCGGTGGCTCACTTAATCCTACGTGGCAACAGTGTAACGGTCAGGTTCCTGCAAACTCTATATATAGGGGACCAGGGGAGGTCTTCGACCTCAACCAACCAACGAACCAACCATTCAAGCTAGCTCAAACCAGAAAAGCACATTCTACTGTTGCAAGCCTCTTTCACTTGGAACAAAAGCAAACCTTCCTAAGCCTTGAGCAAAAGAGCATTTGGTTCCTCCAAGATTCGTTCCTGCTGAATCTATTACTCTTGGAGTGTCTACTCCTAGACGGGCATAGGAGTCGCTGGTATCACCCAAGCTTGTGTGGGCTGAACCAGTAGTTTGTGAAGGTGATTTGAAGTCTACCTGCTGCAAGGCAAAAGGACTTTCACAAGCAAAGCAAGGGGCCTGATCGTCAGGTACTCGGAGAACAAGCACGATTCAGTGCTGGCTATCTCTTCAGATTAGTCTCTCCAACGGAGACATACCTCTCTGAGAAGAGAAGGGAACTTCGGTGAAAAACACCTTGTCTCTGAGTACTTACTGCATTTCTTAGAGTAGTTGCAATTCTTGCATGCTTGTGTGATCTTAGATTTATTCTGTTCATCTGTTGTAGATCACTTTTTACCTGTGCTACCTTAGCTATGTCTCAGTTGCTATTGATCTTATCTCACACTTGTGTTAGCTACCTGTTACACAGCCAGTTAGGTTGCACATTGTTTCTGGGTTTTTTAGCTCACCTGTGTTAGCCACCTGTGTGACAGCAAAGTGTTAATTCATACATAATTTCTTGTCTGTGCTGCTCACCTGTTACACAGTTAGCTCATCCTGCAACTAGCTAAGACTTAATCTGTCCAACAAAATTAAAATAAGTAATTTTAATTAGCCTACTATTCACCCCCTCCCCCTCTAGTCGGCACCTTCGGTCCTTTCACACAGGACCGCACATTTTGATCTCTCTAACTAGGTGAGTCATGAGGTGCGGCATGATATCAAAAAATGACGGGGGGAAGTACATCTCAAGGCGACAGAGGACAACCACGAGCCTTGCCTCTAGAGCATCCAGTTCAAGTATACTTATCGCCTTCTGTGATATTCTATCGAAGAATTGACATAGCATTATGATTGTATCCCGGACATCACCAGGCAAAATCCCTCTACTAGCAATAGGAAGTATCTGCGTCATCAAAACGTGACAATCGTGAGACTTCATGCCAATTAATTTCAACTCCTGCATTGAAACTAGCTTCTTGATGTTGGCGCAATACCCGCTTGGAACTTTCACATCATGCAAACACTGGCATAGCTCAATTTTCTCGGCTTTAGAGAGTGTGTAACATGCAGGTGGGAGGAAGGTTCTGCCTTTGTCGGTTTCTATCGGAGCTAACTCAGGCCTGATGCCCAGTTTCACATAGTCTTGTCGTGCCTTCACGCCGTCCTTTGTTTTATCAGGGATATTCGACAAGAGGCCAATTAGGCTGTCAAACACGTTCTTCTCTACGTGCATGACGTCGATACAGTGGCGAACATCTAATTTTTTCCAGTAAGGCAAACCCCAAAATATTGATTTCTTTTTCCACAAACCCTTCATTAGTTTACGGCCCTTTCCAAGAACAACGTCAACATCTTTAACCATTCTGTATACCTGTGTCCCGGTTAAATGAGGTGGAGCCGATCCTTCTTCGATGGTTCCATTGAACTCAGCAACCAACTTGCGGTAAGGATGATTTCGACACAAAAACCTACGGTGCCGCATGTATACGGTTTTGCGTGATTTCTCGAGGTACAAACTGGCCGTATCTTCCATGCATTGACCACAGGCTGTTGCTCCTTTAGTATTCTGGCCAGATAGGTTACCGTACGCAGGGTAGTCATTGATGGTGCAAAATAGCAATCCTCGTAGGGTGAAGTTCTCTCTCTTGTCTGCATCGCACGTCTCCACGCCTTCATGCCACAATGTTTCTAGATCCTCCTTCATTAAAGACAGGTATGTATCTATGTCATTTTCGGGTTGCTTCGGGCCTTCGATGAGCATGGCCAACATGATGTACTTCCTCTTCATGCACAACCAAGGAGGGAGGTTGTACATACAAATAGCCACAGGCCAAGTGCTATGACGAGAGCTCATGTTTCCAAAGGGATTTATTCCATCTGTACTCATCCCGAACCGTACATTTCTAGAATCCGCACCAAAATTTGGGAATTTCCTGTCGATGTTTCTCCACTGGATAGAGTTCGCTGGGTGCCTAATCAAATCATCAACTTTACGCCCCTCCGTGTGCCACCGCATTTTCTTTGCATGTTCAGTATTTGCAAACAGACGCTTCAGGCGAGGAATGATAGGAAGATACCATACAACCTTGGCCGGAATGCCCTTCGGCTCCTCATTGCCCTCGATGCCATCGTCCGTAGCATTGTTGCGCTTCTTGTATCGGGAAGTCCTACAAACCAGACATACATGTAGATTCTCGTACTCTTTACGGAAGAGGATGCAGTCGTTTTTGCAAGCATGTATTTTTTAGACATCCATTCCTAGCGGACAGAGAATCTTCTTAGCTTTGTATGTGCTTTTTGGCAACTCGTTCCCATCGGGAAGCATGTCTGCCAAGAGTTGTAAAAGTGCAGTAAAGCTCTTGTCAGACCAAACCTGCGCTTGCCCTCAATTTGAGCAGTTCTAGAATAGCTGACAGCCAGGTATATTTTGCCTTGCAACCATAGTACAATTGTGTCTTCAAGTCCTCCATTAGACCCAGAAATTTGTCAAATATTGCCTGCCACCAAGGTCATTACCTTCAGCATCACGCAGCATTTGCTCGAGATCGTTGTCATTGGTACGCATCTCGGCATCCTCTTCATCAGACTCAGAATCAACATCAACCTCCAGATTCAACTCTTCGCCACTCATTCCTTCATCGCTCCCCTCTATGTGTTCGCCATGATGGATCCAATTTGTATAACCAGCTACGAATCCCCTACAGATCAAATGATCTCGTAACTGAGCCGTGTTCTTCAACATCTTCTCATTCTTGCAGTCATAGCACGGACAACACATATGAACAGACTTCCTACTGGACATATCATCCTCAGCCTCTCTTAAAAATTCATTCACGCCACTGATATACTCAAGGCTCATACGATTCGCATCATACATCCATCTTCGATCCATCGGCACTATGACATACATATAAACATATGTTGACTAATTAATTATCTATGTGATTTAAAATAGAAATTAAACTCATCGCTCTCTCTCACTTGTCCAATTATGCAGAAAACCATCCAAGCTAGAGCCATCCAAGCATGCGTATATATTACATGTAAACCAAAATTAATAAACCATCCATCCATGCTTATACATCTATTAAACCAAAATTATCTTCTAATAGAACACAATTACACTAGATCTAGGGTTAGAGAGCAATTAAACTAACTAAATAACCAAATCTACTAACCTATTGCCATACCAAATCAATTATGTCCTTGCAATCTTCTTCTCCTCCCCCAAAATCGCCTCAAAATTGCCTCAGCAGCCGCCACCAGCCCGACAGACCTAGGAAAGCCTAATAGACCTGGGAGCACTGGTTCTGTTATATAGGTGGAGAAGTCATTCCAGACGGTTTAGCCACTTGAACCACCTGTAATGCACCAACACAGACGGCTGAGCAGAAAATCGCAGACGGTTAGTTTGCTGACCGTCTCTGATGTGTTATCGCAGACGGTTCGGTTTCAAGCCGCCTGTGATAACTAGTTACATCGCAGACGGGTGATACCGAGAACCGTCTGCGATGATGTTTTCCAGACGGGTGGGCCACGACCCGTCTGGGATGATATATCAACCAAGACACGGGTTTCAGGACAAAAGTCATCGCAGACGGTGTCGTTTTCCTACCCGTCTGGAATGTCTTCTATCCCAGATGGTCTATAGTAATCGTATGCGATGTGCCGTCCAAGATGAGTCGTTTTGTAGTAGTGAGGTTGAAAGCTCTGAGGAGTATGAACTCCTTTTTTTACTACCGGTTGTAACAATTTTAGCTCCTCAATGAAGGCAAGCTTATCTTGCTCCCCCTGCGGGCCATAGACCCCCGTCAAAGTCCAAGAGGACTAGTCGCACAACATGGTGATGTTTGCAATAATGGAGTTTGCTGTGAGGTGACGTTTGACATGGTGAAAAAGGAATCTAGTATGATGATACGTGCTAAATGCATTGTCTTTTATTCCAACATTTACATTGATTAAGGCCAATATTTGCCTGATTAATTGCCTGATTCTTATTTATTATATCACTATTGGCAAAACTTGGTTTTTTAGCTTCTCTGCGGGATAAAAGGCGAATCCCACCAATTTAGGACCTATTTTGCATAAAGGAAGGGATTTGGAGCAACTATTACAATGTATTACATGTTATAAATTTATCTCAGAAATATACGAAAATTTTATGGGCTCATAAATATTATGTTGAGATTATATATAGATTTTGAAGATATTATGTAAGAACCTATATTTTAGTAATGTTGTGAGAGTCAAGATTAGTGTTTGCATTGTTGCATGAAATTTAGGCTAAATTTAATTTTTTGATTTAATTTCTTTAAATATGATTAAGCAATGTATTATTAAGAGAATATACATTTAAGATATCACATAAGTAATGATATAACTAAGAAACAAGCATATATTTTATAATATGTATACACTCTGAAATAAATAAATGCAAATGAAGCTCAATAGAAATATATAGACATAAATGAATACTATTGAGAACTAAAAGAGGTTACAACAAATAGTTACATGAGTTATATTATAAGGAACTGAAACCATAACTATTACAAGCTGAATACACATATGAGGCACAAAAGAATATTATAGGAAATTCTTATTACATACACAAATAAACTCAAACAAGAGTTGGTGAGGGTTAGTAATAGTAATGTTTGCACCTCTTGTGAAGATGAAGTTTTGTTTTTGGAGGTTAATTTTGGGAAACCAAATATAGATTTAGCTTCCTATTCAAGCAAATCAGGAACCAAGGAACGAGATTAAGATTAAGAACTTCCTTCTGGAAACGAGCCCACACAAGTAGTACTTTTAGTGCATCCATACAGGTCAAAGCAACACACACAGCTGTTATGTCTCAGATAAGGTAGCCATTAGATTCACCAAGCTGAGCAAGACACCATACCCAAAACTAGAGGAAGATAGCAGCGCAAACAAATTAAATTAACCTCCATAATTAAGCTCACCTTGATCCTACTAAACCTTTTCAAATTATAAGTATTTCGAATTTAGCCAGCTAAAACATAATAGTCAAGTCGCATGGCAAAAGGCAACACATTAGGCACCACAAATAAAGGGGAGATCAAATAAGAGCAAACTCAGGAATCAAGCTGCTGTCGGTAGCTAGTAAAAATTTCAAATGCCACCACCAACCTAGAAGGATTACTATCAACTGCACAATGCCAACTAAGCTATTGTCCACGAAAGATGAACAAGAGTCATCACATAGGTGCAAAACACACCATGATAGCTATTTGCAATCAGCTAGAGAGAGAGAGAGAGAGAGAGAGAGGGGCTTCCGACCCTATAAATAGAGCCCCATAGGTGCATTACCACCTCACACCACAAGTACCAAATCACACACACAATTAGTGGTAGGAGAAGGAGACCTCCAGGAGAAGAAGGCCAAGTCTAGGAGCTAGGAGGAGAAGGCAAGAATATGAGCTAGGTGGAGGAGGCCAAGAACTAGGACCAAGAAGAGAAAAGGAAGCCTCAAGATCAATGGCTAAATAAAACCTTAGGAGTGCCCCCTAGATAATCACCTGGCAAAGCATTCTAGAGTAGCAAAAGCAAAAGAGAGGAGTAATGATAGGCAAAAGAGAGGACCAAGAAAAGAAGTAATGCCAAATTTAGGAAGACATATTCTGCGTTAGGAAAAATTAACACCTTCAGATTCAAGCTTAGTAAGTATGTTCTATCAGTTCATCACTAGCAATTAAAGCTGAAATAAAAGGAATATATGTTATTCTCAGTTTAATAACTTGATAGCAAAATAAATAAGGTTAAGCAAGTAGAGCATGTTCTTAAAATTTTAATAATATAAGGAATAAACACAGTATATGAGCATATACAATATATTAAAGGAATAAATGAATGCATTTGTATTTTCATTCAATTTGGACATGTTAATGACCAATTAGCACCAGCATATGCACTTCACACATGGTATAATGATTCATTCCTACTTTACTATTATTGAATTAAGGATCAGATCATGCTAGTGTGCATTAATATGAAAAATAAAGCTGTGCCATGTGTAGCTCTTGTACTGTTAAAATATGCTTCCTTGGGGATAAAGAAGGGATAGCTATTTACCAGAAAGAACTGATAGAGGGTAAGGCAGCAGAAGAAGAATAGTAGCAAATATAGTACTATTTGCCTTTATAAATTGTCGACAATCGGTAAACTGCCGATCTTACGGTATTCGTGGAACTGCGATACTTGGGGGGTAGGGACCTCTGGGGCACAAGGCCAAGAGATCTGACAACAAGGAAAAGCCCTTTTTATACAGGTTCGAGGTGGTGGATCTTCTCGTAGGAATAGCTAGGGCTTCTGGATCTGGAAAGGCTTGTCCTCCCCTAAGGGATTGCTGACCCTTTTATAGGGGGTTCATCTAGTCGTACCGGTCATGGACTTTGACTTGGGTAAGACTCTGGCTTCCTTAAACATCGGGATCACCTCCCTAGTTTAAAGGGTATCTTCCCTTCTTATGAGGGGTTACCTTATCGTCCTAGGCTCCTTACCTGGTACGTGCTACACTCTGGTAATCCAGGGAATCGTATATGGATATTTCCTAATATATGGGATACTGTACTATCCATCGTCAAGCCCCCCATCAGTACGTGAAGTGAGGTCATGACTGTTCTGTAAGAAATCTGCCCTTGTCGGGGTACAACTCCGAGTAGGCGAAAACGAGTACTTCTTCGACAACTTTCCCGAGTAGGCACTATCTCTACCGGGTAGTCGAGATGTTCTAGTCGGAGTAAACTTCCGAGTAATTCGAGGTATTTTCTGGGTTTTAATCTGATCCACTGATCATAGACACGCGTTCGCCTGGTAGATTTCTAGGAAACCGAACCGTCATGGCGGAATTTTCGCGTGGTGATGAAGAATCTTTCATTTTTCTGCGTTACTGCCCCGCTGACGTTAGCTTAGGCATTACGCGCTCAGCGGGGTCGTGGGTTGTCAGACCCATGTTTTTCCCGTGCACGTCGTCTCGCTTGCGCGAAAAGTAACTGTTCCGCATTTAATGCGATGGAACAGATCGTGCCGTTAACCACACTTTGGTCAGGCGCAATTCAAATCTTTTAAGGGACTGAGAATTAGGGTTTTGCCCGCATTGCTCTCTGCCTCTTAGCATTCTTGTCTTCTTCCTTGTGCTCCCACGTTCAAACTTCCGCCTCTCCATTTCCGGCCATCGTCAATGATCATGGCAGGGTCTCTTCCGTCTGGGAGCTCATGGCCGCGGTCAGAGCTAACTTCGGCGAGACTTGCGTCTTCAATAGAGCTGACCCTCATTCAGTCGGCTTATCAAACCGAATTTTGCCCCGTCCGGAACAAGCCGATTCACGTGCCTGACCCTGGTTGGTTGGTCATTTTTCCTAATTTCTTCCAGTGTGGATTTTTCTTCCCTCCGTCTTCGTTCTTGACCTCTGTTCTTCATTTTTATCAGATCGAGATGGTGAACCTTAATCCGGCCTCACTCACTATCCTTAGTTTGTTTGCCCACCTGTGTGAAGCTTTCATTGGAACTCGTCCCTCTCTTGACCTTTTCAGATGTTATCATTTTCTGGAGAGGACCGGGGGCCACGTCATAGGCGGTGCCCGAGTCCAGTTACGAGAAGGGAGGAAAATTGAGTATATTGATGTTGGCGAGATTAACTCTTTTCCGGGATGGGAAAAGGAATGGTGTTATTGCCGCCCACCATCCGCCTTGGGTGTCAAGTATTGGGTTTTCCCACCTGAGTTGACACCCGCGTGGTCCGATGAGACGGTGCTGGACTTTCGCCTAAGAAGTCTTGTCAGGGAGATAAGGGTTCTCAGGTCACACAACCTGACATCCTTCAACGCTGCTTCCGACTTCCTCAGGCGCGGACTTTGTCCCTTGCAGTCGATGGAGACGGGTGCCTGCGTGATCACCGGCGACCCGTATCATAGGCACAGGAAGATGGGTATGATTCGTAGATTCTCTAAGCTTCTAGAATCTGTGTCACTCTGATCCCCTTTCTTTCTCTTTGAATAGCTCTTTCGGAGGATGAAGTCTTCGAGAAGACGATGGTTCTTTTCAAAGGGAGACCTCCTTCAGGGCGTCAGGAAGTCCCTCTGTCGTTGCCCCTGTGGCCTCAACAAGAATAAGAAGAGGTTCTCGCAGTAATCTTTGCTAGTTTTAGATCTCTTCTGTTTCTTCCGAGTAGTGCTAATAACAGTACTACTCGAGCAACTGTCTCCAGCACGAAGGGCGTGGGATCACGGACCCCGAAGCGGGACCTTCTACCGATCGTTGGGGACCGTCCAGTGCTGGAAATCAACTAGACAGGGACGTAGAAAGTGGCCCTGAGTTGATCGGGGAGCCCCCGCGCGATGGGTCGGAGGCCCATGTGCTTCCTCCGGAGCTAGTCACGCGGGTTTCTCTGGTAAGCTTCTGAGCTTTTTTCATCTTTCGACAATACGTTGGTTTCCTGATCAGGTATTCTGACCTAAAAGGAAAAGATGCATGGAGCTCCTTCGGCAGGAGCCGCGACCCTCCCTACTCGGGGGGCAGTGACTTCCTCGGCATGGAGACCACGCACGGTTCTGAAGAGAGTGAGGTGACTTCATATTATTGATGGGATTCGTAGCATAGAAAACAAAAATTTTCCTACGAGATGCAAACGAAAACCTAGATCCAATCTAGAAAACCAAGATCCAATCTAGAAGAAGCTTGCAACGAGAGACAGATCATATTTACATACCCTCGACGAACACGTCAACGCAGCGGAGAATTTGACCGTTGTCGATGAAGCCCGCAGCCTCCCGCAGCTAGGTTATACCTCCCAGCCGCGAGAGGGATCTTCTCGTGTTCCAATCCGATCAAGCACCGCAACGAGCGGCACCTCCGAGATGTGCACACGTACGGCTCGATGACGTCTCCTCCTTCTTGATCCAGCAAGGTGAGGTGGAGAGGTAGATGAGATCTCCAGCAGCACGACGGTGTGGTGGTGGATGTGGTGGAGAAATTCCTGCAGGGCTTCGCCTAAGCAGCTGCTGGAGAGGAGTAGATGGGAGAGAGGGAGGGGCTGGCGGCTTGGGTTCAAGGGGGGCTGCGCCCAGCCCTCCCCCCTTTATATAGGCTCGGTACTGTTCACGTGAACAGTAACTTGCCTCCCAAGTTCCCCTTTTTCCTTTATCTTATCTCTCCTATTTTTAAGGGATATCGATCTTATCCATCTAGGAAGGGGGGTTACTGTTCACGCGACACTATTCACGTGCGTACTGTTCATGCAGTACCCTTGGTCCATGTGGACCCCTCCGGGATAAGTGGGCCCTACTCCAGCCAAGTCCCGTAAGTGCCCTGACCGCTTCGTCTTGCGTTGTTCGAACTTGCTGGTCGTTGACTTTGTCCTGACTTCGTCGCCTGACCGGTTGCGCATTGCTCTGCTGCTGCAGAGTGGAAGGGTCGGCTCGAAAAATCCCAAGGGATGATCGAGTCGCTGCTGAAGGCGGGGCAGGCGGCATGTGGCGTCGTCTGGTCGGATGACCCGGCGCTGGACTCCGTTGCAGCGGTCGCCGAGCGGCTGCACCAGGTCCCCGACCAGGTGGCGAGCATCGAGGCGGAGGCCGCGCGGACAGGGGCCGGCCTGGTCTTGGCGGTGGCGCGGTCCCATGACCCCGAGCTGGACTTGGAGGTGATCGGGGAAGGGTACGCCGCGGACTTTCCGGATGAAGACATTCCAGAGATGATGCGGATCGTCGAGCCCACCGTCGAGACCTTGCTGAAGCGCTCGGGCCTGTAGGAAAATAGAGTAGGTGTAAACTGCTCGGGCTAGCCGAGTAGAGTTATAAAGGACTCGGGAAGGCCGAGTTGGCTTTGGGTTCACTCGGTATGCCGAGTGAATTGGTTATGCACTCGGGGATGCCGAGTAACTTTTGTAAGCACCTGTCCAATTAATCAAGTAATTTTTATGTCAAGCGTGAAACGGACTTGTGTTCCTGTGTATGTGAGTCTGTTAGCTGCTGCTCTGTGCCGACCCGTTGTAGCCTCCTTTGCGTAGGGATTAGCCGTGGGCGTGTGTCCCGTGTAGCATCAGGGTACGGCGTAAAACCGGCGGTCGGGGTCACAGAGTGAACGTTAGACGTTGTACACAGTACTTAAGTATTTCACGCATGAAGGGCGAAGTCATGTATGTATCGAGTGCTCGCTACGAGCGGGCGTAGCGGGCCAGTCGGGAAAAGACTTGCTTTGAATGGAGCGAAAAGGGGTGCTTGATTCATGTTTCCAATACACTTAGAAAAAATTTTAAGCGTAGAAGCGACGTAGCTGTTCTATGTTCCAGGCGTTGGTGAAGACGTTGCCGTCGCTGTCCTTCAATCGGTAAGCCCCCGGGCGGAGCACTTCGGCGATGATGTACGGGCCTTCCCACGGCGGGGAAAGCTTGTGCTGCTCTTTACTGGACTGTACTCGGCGTAGGACCAAGTCACCGACGTTGAAGGAGCGGCTTCGCACGTGCTGACTGTGGTACCGCCGCAGGGCCTGCTGGTACTTGGCTGAGCGAAGGAGCGCGACCTCGCGTGCCTCCTCAAGTTGGTCAAGGGCGTCCTGCCGTGCGTCCTCTGACTCGGCCTCGTTGAAGGCGCGGGCCCGCGGGGAGCCGTAGTCCAGGTCAGTCGGGAGCACTGCCTCGGTGCCGTAGACCATGAAGAACGGCGTGTAGCCGGTTGACCGATTAGGTGTGGTGCACAGGCTCCATAGCACCGAGGGTAGCTCGGCTGCCCATTTGCCGGCGAACTTGTTCAGTCGTTGGAAGATCCGGGGCTTGAGACCTTGCATGATCAGGCCGTTGGACCGCTCGACTTGCCCATTGGAGCGCGGGTGTGCCACGGCGGCGAAGTCGAGGCTGATGTTGAAGTCGTCGCAGAACTGGAGGAACGCGCGCCCGGTGAATTGGGTGCCATTGTCCGTGATAATGCTGTTGGGTACGCCGAATCGGAAGACGATGTCCCGCACGAACTCGACGGCCTTTTCAGCAGTTATCGTGGCGACCGGCTTGGCCTCGATCCACTTGGTGAATTTGTCGACTGCGACGAAGAGGTGCGTGTAGCCCCCGAGCGCTTTCTTGAGGGGACCGACCATGTCCAGACCCCAAACCGCGAAGGGCCAGGTGATCGGAATAGTCTGGAGCGCCTGGGCCGGCAAGTGTGTCTACCGGGCGAAGTATTGGCACCCCTCGCAGATGCGGACGATGTGATCGGCGTCCGTGACGGCAGTCAGCCAGTAGAAACCTTGTCGGAAGGCTTTCCCGACTAGCGTCTTTGGAGCCGCGTGGTGACCGCATACGCCCGAGTGGATGTCGGACAACAGCTGCTGTCCTTGCTCCTGAGGTATGCACCGTTGGAGGATCCCGGAGGTACTCTTCTTGTAAAGCTCGTCGTTAATGACGACAAAGGACTTGGCGCGCCGCGCGACGTGGCGTGCCTCAGTCTTGTCGGACGGGAGGACGTCCCCACAGCAGGTAATCCAGAAAGGGCGCTGTCCAGTCGGGGGTGACAGTCAGGACCTCCGGAGAGGTTTGCCGACTGGATTCGCCTTCGGGGACCTGCTGTTCGTCGGTCTTGGGTGTTTTGTCCGCTTTGATGGAGGGGGTGTGCAACTCGTGAAGGAAAACCCCGGCCGGGACGACGTCCCGACTGGATCCTAGCTTGGCGAGTGCATCCGCTGCCTCGTTGTCTCGGCCTAAAATGTGGGTGATCTCCAGACCGTCGAACTTGGCTTCGAGCTTGCGAACTTCTTGGCAGTAGGCTTCCATGGAGGGATCTCGGCACGACCAGTCCTTCATGACCTGCCGCACCACCAACTCGGAGTCTCCACGTGCTAGGAGCCGGCGGATCCCGAGTGAGGCGGCGAGTCGGAGACCGTGGAGTAGAGCCTCGTACTCGGCAACGTTGTTGGACGCCGGAAAGTGGATCTGCAGCGCGTACTTGAAGCGCTCGCCTTTAGGCGAGATGAGCACGACGCCAGCCCCCGCGCCCTGGAGCATCAGTGAGCCGTTGAAATAGAGCGTCCAGTGCTCGAGGTCGACGACGGAGGGCGGAGACTGGACTTCTGTCCACTCGGCCATGAAGTCGGCAAGAGCCTAGGACTTGATGGCCGTGCGGGGGGCGTAGACTATGCTGAAAGCCATGAGTTCCATTGCCCACTTTGCAATCCTGCCCGTAGCATCGCGATTGTTGATGACGTCGGCGATCGGGAAGGAGCTGACCACCGTGATGGGGTGTCCTTGGAAGTAATGTACTAACTTCCGTGATGTTATGAACACCGCATAGATGATCTTCTGGATCTGAGGGTACCGCGCCTTGGACTCGGACAGGATTTCACTGATGAAGTAGACCGGTCGTTGTACCTTCTGTATGTGGCCGGGTTCGGCGCGTTCCACGACCAGAACCGTACTGACTACCTGAGTAGTCGCTGCGACGTAAAGAAGCAGTGGTTCGTTGGGCATGGGGGACGCCAGCACCGGGGGGTGGATAAGAACTTCTGCAAGCCGTCAAGGGCGTCCTGGGCTTCGGGAGTCCAGGTGAAGGCTTCCGACTTCTTCATGAGCTTGTAGAGGGGCATAACTTTCTCGCCGAGTCGAGAGATGAACCGACTGAGAGCAGCCATGCACCCGGTCAGCCGTTGGACGTCCTTGAGGTTCTTGGGTGGGCCCATCTTGATGATGGCGTCGATCTTCTCCGGGTTGACCTCGATTCCTCGTTCGGAGACGATGAAGCCGAGTAGTTTACCCGAAGGGACCCCGAAAACGCACTTCTCGGGGTTGAGCTTCATGCTGAATCTTCGAAGGTTAGCGAAAGTCTCTCCCAAGTTACTCAGGAGGTCTTCTTTCTTTTGGGACTTGATCACCACATCGTCGACGTAGGCATGCACGTTCCGGCCGATCTGGGACTGAAGGTAGCGCTGTATGCACCGTTGGTACGTAGCGCCGGCATTCTTGAGTCCGAAGGGCATGGAGACGTAGCAGAAGGCGCCGAACGGAGTGATGAAAGATGTCTTGATCTCGTCATCCTCCTTCATCTTGATCTGGTGATAGCTCGAGTAGGCGTCGAGAAAGCATAAAATTTCGCACCCGGCCGTGGAGTCAACCACTTGGTCGATGCGAGGGAGGGTGAAAGGATCTTTGGGACACGCCTTGTTAAGGCTAGTATAATCAACACACATCCTCCACTTTCCATTCTTTTTGCGAACAAGAACTGGGTTCGCTAACCAGTCGGGATGATACACTTCTTTAATAAAGCCAGCTGCTAGAAGCTTAGCTATTTCTTCTCCTATAGCCTGACGTCTATCCTCAGTGAAACGGCGCAAGCGCTGTTTGACCGGCTTGGCATCCGGCCGAACATTGAGGGAGTGCTCGGCAGCCTCCCGTGGAACCCCGGGCATGTCGGAGGACATCCAAGCAAAGATGTCCCGGTTATCCTGGAGGAAGCTGACGAGCGCGCTTTCCTATTTGTCGCTGAGTGCAGTCCCGATCTGCGACGTCTTGGAGGAGTCTTCTGGGTCGAGTCGGATCGACTTGGTGTCCCGAGCCGACTGGAAAGATGTCGACGTTGAAGCCTTCTTGGATGGCGGTGCTTCCTCGACCACGGCCGACTTGAGATCAGAGAGGGAGGCCTCGGCGATCTGGGCTGCGGCGAGGTTGCAGTTCTCGAGATCACATGTGTAAGCATGCTGGAAGCTGCTTTGCACTGTAATAACCCCATGGGGGCCCGGCATCTTGAGCTTCAGGTAGACGTAACTGGGGACAGCCATGAACTTGGCGTAGCAAGGACGCCCCAGGATGGCATGGTATGACCCTGGGAAGTCGACGACCTCGAAGGTGAGAGTCTCGGTCCGGAAGTTGTCGGGAGTACCAAAGGTAACGGGCAGGCTGACCTGCCCGAGTGGACTCGCCATCTTGCCGGGCACCACCCTGTGGAAGGGGGCACCAGTCGGCTTGATCTCGGATCGAGGAATCTTCATATCGTCGAGGGTTTTGACGTAGAGGATATTAAGACCACTCCCGCCGTCCATGAGGACCTTGGTGAGGCGGACGCCGGAAACGATCGGGTCCACCACCAAGGGAAAACGTCCCGGCTGGGGTATGTAGTCGGGGTGGTCCGCACGTCCGAATGAGATCACGGACTCGGACCATCGCAGGTACTTGGGCACGGCCGGTTCCGCTGCGTTGACCTCTCGGTCGATGATCTTCTGGTGACGTTTGGACTCGTAGCCGTTAGGGCCGCCGAAAATCATCAAGCAAGCGGTCTCTTTCGGGAACTCATCACCCTCGTCCTGAGGGGGTTCCTTCTTGCCCTTGTTGGGGGCGTAGGGTTTGTTCAGGTTCTTCAAGAGGTTGCAGTCGCGCGTCAGATGATTGGACTTGGGTCCATGGAAGTGACACGGCTGACTCATCATTTCCTCGAAGGTTGCGTTGGTGCGTGGCGGACGGCGCGCCGGGGCGCGCTCGGCAGCAGCAACGAGATCTCCGCCCTTACGCTTTTGGTGCTTCTTTCTAGACGACTCGGGATGGTCGTCCCGACTGGAGGACTCGGACGCCTTGCCCTTGCCTCTGCCCTTGTCGTCCCGAGTAACACTGCGGACAGCCTCTTCGCCGGTAGCGAAGCTGTTGGCTATATCGAAGAGCTCGCGCGTAGTTTGAGGATTCTTCCGCGCAATCTTGTGGATCAGGTCAGTGCTCCGAACCCCTTTGGAGAAAGCAGTAATCACGTCGCCTTCCCAGATCTCGGGCAAAGAATTCTTCTTCTTGGAGAAGCGTTGGATGTACTCACGGAGAGTTTCATCTGCCCCTTGCGTACAACTGTGGAGGTCCCACGCGTTCCCGAGTCGATTGTAGGTGCCCTGGAAGTTGTTCACGAAGAGGGTCTCGAGGTCCTTCCACGTATGGATGCACCACGGAGGTAAACTGGTCAGCCAGGCTCGCGCCGAGTCGGCCAGGAAGAGCGACAGGTAGTGGATCGCGACATAGTCGTTCCCACCGTTAGTTCTGCATGCTATGTGGTAGTCGGACAGCCAGATGTCCGGTCGAGTCTCCCCTGTGTATTTGTCGATGCCGGTGACTCGGAATCGCGCCGGAAAGACGACACTGCGGACACGAGGGCCGAAAGCTTTCGGACCCGAATATCCCGCGCCGGAGGAAGCCGGAGGAGAACGTTCCTGGCCGGTAGCGCCGCTATTATTGCGTTGGTGGCCACGATCTTCTCTCCTGGAACCGTGATGGGCGCTTCCCTCAGCGTCCGCGAGGTTCCGGGGTCCGAGTCGATTGTGGACCGGCGCAACCTGGCGAGCGTTGTTGGCCGCGTCTCGTCGGGCGCGGGTTCTGGCGTCGATGGTGCCACGTGCGTCTCGATCGGGGCCGAGTTGCCCATGGACGTCGCCAGTTGGCTGACGCCGGTCGGCGCTTGCTTGTTGGCCATCCATGCGTGATGGACTCTTCTGAGGTGTAGAGCGCCGGCTCCTCGCACCTGCGGAGGAGCCGGGGCGGTCTTCGAAAACTTCAGCGTGCTGGAGGGCGGTTTCCTCCAACAGAACGCGGAGCCGTCGAAGTTCGTCATGTCCCGGGTTGCCCTCGGGGATATCAATGGTGCGGGCCGCCACGGTGGCCGCGACGATATTGTGACTCGGGAGAGGAAATATCGGGACTCCTTCCCTTTCACGCATGCGGAGCTCATTGTGAACCTGGCGTCCACGAGCCCTCATGTAATCATTGTGTCGCTGGTCGTCACGCTGGCGGCCAAGCCGAGTCTATTGCTCGATCAACTCTTCCTCCTTGGCGAGGAGTCGGAGCCGGGTGGCCTCGAGCTCGGCTGGCGTTTGTTGGTCGATGGGGACTTCTCGGCCATCGCCGTCAATTTTCGAGTCGGCGTTAGCCATGAAGACTTCCCTAGACGGATGGTGGCTGCCAGAGCTTTCATCCTCATCCGAGTAGTATTCGAGGACGGGGAGGAGAGATTCGATAGCGCCCACCAGTCGGGATCCGAGTGCGAACTCGTGCGCGACAAACGGATCTGGTTTTCTGCGAAGCCTCTTCCCTGGGGAGAGGGGCCGAGTATGCGGGCTCCATGGGAGGCCTGGGCTGAAGAGCTGATGAAGCCTCTACCAATCGGGATGTCGCCAAGTGGCAGAGGTGAAGCTGGCTGACCTTGTCGGCGATGAAGCTTAACTTCCCAAACTGGAGAAGCTGGCCAGGATCCAGGACAATGCTCATGAGGGCGAATCTCATGATGCACCCCGGGACGAAGGCGTTGTTGCTGTCGACGAAAGCCATCCCGACTCGTGCAGATGGATCTATGCGCACAGCCCCCTACCTGGCGCGCCAACTGTCGGAGTATTATTCCGGCAATACTATTTATGGGGCGGTGTGAGCACAGCAAATCAGGATGGCTGCACACGGGAGACAAGATTTAGACAGGTTCAGGCCCTCTCGGAGAGGTAATACCCTACGTCCTGTGTTTGGTGGCTGGTATTGCTGTATCCCGAGTGCCGCAAGCCCTAGAGAGTCGATCTCGAAGGAGCCTGAGCTACGAAACAATGGAGATGAAGCTAGATGAAGTGTTCTCCCGATCGGAGGTCCCCTACCGGGCTTTATATAGTCGGCCGGGGTAGGGTTACAGAGTCCGGATCGGGTTGACAGATATGTTTCGTATTCGGTTACAACCAATTCCGGGTAAGCCGGACAGGTATTAGTCCTTGTCTTGTACTCCACGTCGGTGAGGCGCCCCCGTGAGGTAGTCGGACTCCGATTAGCCGGCCCGGCCCATCCCGTGGCCGGGAGGCCGGATTCGTCCTCCTTGATGGTACCCAGGTGCCATGTCACCATCAGATTCCATTTCGGATTTCATGGCGTCTAGCCATTTCTTGGAGTCTGGGCCCATCATCGCTTCCTCATAGTTCGCGGGTTCGTCGTTGTCCAACAACAAGACATTCATGACAGGATTACCGTACCATTCAGGAGCGGTACGTGTCCTAGTCGACCTGCGAAGTTCAGTAGCAGCCTCGTTTGAAGTTTCATGATCATCATCATTAGCTTCCTCTCTAGGTGGTGAAGGCTGCACTGGAACATCTTCCGTCGCTGCGCCACTCTCCAATTCGAGAGAAGGTTCATCAACCTCGTTCAGCTCTACTTTCCTCCCACTCACTTCTTTCGAGAGAAACTCCTTCTCAAGAAAGGATCCATTCTTGGCAACAAAGACTTTGCCCTCGGATCTGTGATAGAAGGTGTCACGGACCCGGAATTGCATATGATTAGGGGAACGCGAAGTCGCCAAGGACCGAAGGACTCGTCCGCCCGGTGGCACGGTACCTGCGCCGTACGCACCAAGGTAGAGCGATCCGACACCCGCCACGTGCGAGCCGGCCGGAAGCGACCAATCTTCCCAAAACCACATACGATTCCGTAATCCGGTGAAGAGTCAGAGCCGTTCCCGAATCCTACCACGACAAGCAAGGTCGGAGGAGCCCGGCAATTCTACCCACACCCTAACCTAGCTCGGAAGCTAGTGGGTCGCTCGAAAGCCCGGTAGAACGCCCACACCCTGCCTGGCCGGCACAGCATCTCAGCCAGCGGGTCACTCAACCAACACCTGCTCGACTTAGTAGAAAATGGTACGGCCTCGATCCTTCACGGCATACCCATACACTTCATACCATTCACGCATTGTGCAGGGGCAGCCTGAATTTAACAACTCGGATATCATCACAAAGCTCTACATTACGATATTACTAATACCAGTCCACGATGGGACAACATATTACATCAGTCGGTTTTCACCGGAAACATATCCGAGTACGGAGAAACTTAACAACAGCGGAAACAAAATAAGTGAGTCCCACAGCGGCACAGTGACCGCTGAACAAAACACCAACTATCCCATTGTTCGAACACTACTGAGGAAACCAAGTTTAAGCATCGTCAAAGTAATCTCGACCACCGGCTCACCTGCAAGCTCCAGGAGTAACCTGGGTGAGTACGAACGTACTCGCAAGACTTATCCGTGCTTGATTAAATGTCCTACACATACTAGTATAGCAGCAATTAAACATGACCTAACTCAAGCTAGAAGGGTACAAGTATACAAATAACTCATTGACAGAAAAGGAGGTCAACCATAGATAATAAATCATAGCTTAAAATTCACGAATGAATATAGAGACACTCACTTGCCATTTCCTACTCACTTGGGACAACCTAGACCACAATATTGACACTGGATGGGTATAGAGACACTCACTTGCCAATTAGACACCTCGATGGATAGACCACACGGCACTCACTTGCCACTTCCCACTCACTTGGGACAGTCCACATCGCACATTGACACTAGCCACTATGACGCACATTCTCTAAATCTCTCGGATCGTTACCGGCAAATACATCCCCATGGAAATAACCAGTGCTCATCACCCGGAGGTAGCTAATCTCCACGTGATCGAGGCTCACCATACGCAACGTCCATGGCGGAGATTTCCGCTAACGTCCACGCGGTGATAAGGGAGTGGTACGATGGAATCACCTCAGGATGGTAGAACCTATCAACCGTATCCGTCGAACGGAATCACCTCAGGATGGTAGAACCTACCAACCATATTCGTCGAGCGGCATCTCCTCAGGATGATAGAACCTACCAACCGAATCCATCGAGCACACCCTCGGCTCTCACATCTCACATTATTAGGTTCAAGTTAGCAGAAGCACCGGATTAATTCTCAGCCATCGCTGGACACAACAAACGACACATCCTAACATGCTAGTTTACTGAAGCGAAGTACACATTCCAAACAGTGATCCACACACAAACATATAATCAAGTAAAGTATATAAATAACAATGCAAGGATGCAACAAGCTCTGCTTGCCTGGCCGTAGGATTCCTGATCTTGCGTGAGGTCGTGAGCCGGGTGGCCTCCTTCTTCGGGCTCTTTTATAAATAATACGGAGAACCGGAAAAGAACGGTAAAAGGGAAAAATTAAGATTCAGCATGTATGTATGGTAGGTGATGATAAACATGTATGACTAAGATGAGGCAATCCTAGGGATATTAGGGGTTTGGTGTTACGACAACTTCTTAGGTGACGTGAGTAGGGACTAGGGTGTTATCCTAGTAGTGTAGGCAGGCACGAGACATGATGCCAGTGCTAGTAAAAGGGTTTCTAGGATATGTTAGTGGTGTCAGGGTCTTACTAAGGCGAGCATTG
Organism: Stipa capillata; assembly: GCA_019208055.1. Classification (NCBI taxonomy): domain Eukaryota; kingdom Viridiplantae; phylum Streptophyta; class Magnoliopsida; order Poales; family Poaceae; genus Stipa; species Stipa capillata. The sequence continues at coordinate 3,089 of JAGXJF010001217.1, read as the reverse complement.
CTCCGGCTAACCTAGTGGAAGTAAACTTGTAACCCTAATTATATGCATGTATGCAAGGTGCGAGCTGCATGTGCCTAAGGTGTACAGTGTGTGTCGAGAAGTTATGACTACGTGCATGGTGTTAGGCTAACTTGTCGAAGTTACGGGGGAAACCCTAATCATGCATGCATGCCAGGTTAAGGGGTTTCGATGCGTTAGTGTGGCGCCGCTAGTGGCGGGGCATGGCGAATATGTTCAATAGGTTGGTATAGTGAAGAGTGACCTAAGCTATGTGTTCAAAGTAATTAGAATCGCGCAGGTTAGAGTCTCGATCATCAAATTAGGGTTTGTGCCGATTTGCGACGAATGGGGCTAACGAACGCCTTATCGGGTGACCTATGTACAACTTAACTCCGGGTCCTACCCTAAATGCATGTTATGTTAACTTTTATAGTCGTCGTTGGGTGAGAAAATAGTTACTCTCAGTAATTGGTCTTGCTATGAAATATGTAAGTTATGAGAATACTCGACAATATGAACCTAACGCGACTGAAAGCACTCGATTTGGAGCTACTACCATCGAGATACGACTTATCGAAGAACAACGCTCGAAAAGGGATGGACTATCTTGAGTTCAAATTGGGCTGTAGTGCAATTGCTCAAATTAGATTTTTGTTTCAGCCAAAGTGTAGGAAATTTCCTAAGGTTTCCAGAAAGTCCAAGTTTGCTAAAATCCGAGCTACAGATCAAAAGATATCGCCGTTTGAAATTCATCGCATTTTTAATCGAAAACCCTAACCCTACTGTACGAAAATCTAATTGCTAAAAGCCACCCGAACCAACCCCCCTCTCTCTCTCTCTACAGAACCAAACCACTAGATCCACCCGGGAAGTTTTCCCCCTAATCTTTCCTCATAACCTGCCCTACTGACAAGTGGGACCTGCCTGTCATCCGGTGGAGAACCCCTCAGCCAACCAAAACCCGCCACGTCACTCCTACACTCTTCTCTCTCTCTCTTGCGCAGTGGAGATGGGCGGCGCCCTCACCGGAAGTTCACCGGAGGTGCTCCGGGTGGTGCCCTAAGCCCGGCGAGCCCAAGGAAAGGGGCGGCACGGCAGCCGCAGCTCACCTGGAGGGAGGTACACCACCGAGGGGGAGCAGAGAAACGCGGAGGCGATCTTGCGGCGGTCGGAGGCGCGGCGGTGGTGCGCGGTTGCCGTCGGCGAGGGTGCTCCGGTCCAAATCTACGAGGGATAAGGAGGGGAGGAGGTTAGCAAGGTGGAGGGGAGCCTCGGGGAGAGGAGAAGGGGGCGAAAGGCTCACCGGGGGCTCGGCAATTGCTCGCCGGAGCAACCACCGGCCTCGGGGAGAAACGGCGGCGCGCGGGGGAGCTCTAGGGTTTTGGGGGGGGGGAGGAGCTGGGGTTCGGACCAAGGGAGCGGGCGGTCGGGACGGCATTAAATAGGGGGCGGCGGTCTGGACCGGGGAGTTGGGAACCGAGGGGCGCCGCCCACGCCAGCCATCCCGCACCGGCGACGTGGGAGATGAGTGCTGACGGGTGGGTCCCGGTCGGCAGGTGAGGGGAGAAGGCGGGATTGCCCCGGGGACGCTTTCCAGGGGAGAAAACGGGAATGAGGAAAGGGGGAGGCGGGATTGGTTGCGGGCCGGTTAGATGGGCTGGGCCGAGCGGGCTTTCGGCCCGAGTTAGTTAGGGTTCTCTGCTCCTTTTGATTTTTTTAAATACCAGCGCTGTTCCCGGCGTCATTTTATGTACAAATTTTACTCTAAAAATCTGAAATTTTTACAGGGTCTTCCAACATTTTAAGAAACCTACTGTAGAAAATTGAACTGGTTTGGAGCTAATTTGACCTGGGTTCTAGTTCAACCCTAGTTTTGCCCTAATCCGGAGTTTAATTTGCAACTAGGTTTTACTCATCTTCAAAAATTCTGAAATTTGGCCGGTAGCTAGGGTTTTCACCTTCGAAGCTATTTATGAAAGTTGGGGATTCTTCACCTACCAGAGCTCCCACAATCTTTCAGCCCTAGGTCTGTCACGTTTAGGGTTTGGAGTGGAATACTTCGATCGGGCTAGCAGTTTAGTAACAACTTGGGGATGGCTCGGAAGGGATACAAGTAGGTGTCGGTACTAGTTAGAGGGTGCTAACTCACCGCACGTGACATTGCTAATTCTGATGTTTTTTTTTGACCCGATAAGTTGATTGGTGTCGTAATAATCTCCACGGGGATGAGATATGCACATATTCTATAAAATACAGTCATGTCTCATTTTAGTTTAAACAAGGTGGGTGTTTAAATGCATGATATGATGATAGGTATGCATGAATGAGAGGAAAACTCTAATCGTCTAATTTGGGTATACAAAAACCTACCCCCTTAAAAAGATCTCGACCCGAGACTCTACGTTCGACAAACAAAGATGGGAGCTCGGTCCTGAACCAATCTTCATGTTTCCCACTTAGCTTTCATCTCCGGTTGGTTGCTCCACCGGGTTTCGAAGAGCTGAATGGTACGGTCCGGGTTTTATGCTCCATTCCGTCAAGAGACCTTCCTATAGTTCTTCCATTGTGGGGTCAAGGAGGGGTACAACATATCGGCGGTCTCTGATGCTGAACCTTGACTAGGTGTTCTAAGTTGTACTTTGTAACACACCGGCAGGCTCCGATCATTGGTGCGTCAAAACTGCAACGAAGGTTTTTTGGTACATTTTTATGCTACGGACTAGATGGATAGCGGGATCTAAGTGTTCATGGAAGATTAGGTCTTTGCGTTGCTGATGGCAAATCATGGATCACTGTTGACTTCTACACCAGTTCTGGAAAGAGAAAACCAGATCAAGTTATTATTTTCAATAATAACCGTACTCTGGGAGAAGAGGAGTGTAAGGACCTTGTTAGTCCTGCAAATTCAGATTCAAGATCGTTGGTTTGAGTGAGAGGGGATTACTATGACCAGCTATCTCTGTTCCAACAAAGGCTGGCCAAGATAGTGAGGGTAGAGACTCGAAGCAATTGAAGTATCTGTTTATGATTACTTGGGAAGAAAGATCAGGAGTAGGATTGGGCATCTGAAAGCTTTTCAGGTTCCATAT
>JAGXJF010001216.1:0-198296 GCA_019208055.1 Stipa capillata | reverse complement strand
CCTTCACCAGTCCTTCATCACCTGCCTGACCACCAGTTCGGAGTCTCCACGGGCGAGAAGCCGGCGGGTCCCGAGTGAGGTCGCAATACGTAAGCCGTGTAGTAAGGCTTCATATTCGGTGACATTGTTGGACGTCGGGAAGTGGATCTGCAGCACGTACTTGACGTGTTCTCCTCTCGAAGAATTGAGCACAACACCAGCCCCCGCACCCTAAAGCATCAGTGAGCCGTCGAAGTAGAGTGTCCAATGTTCGAGGCCGATGATAGAGGGTGGGGACTAGACTTCTGTCCACTTGGCCATGAAGTCGGCAAGAGCTTGAGATTTGATAGCCGTGCGGGGGGCGTAAATTATGGTGAATGCCATTAGTTCCATTGCCCATTTAGCGATCCTTCCTGTGGCATCGCGGTTGTTGATGTCGTCAGCGATGGGGAAGGAACTGACCACCATAATTGGATGTCCCTGGAAGTAGTGGACAAGCTTCCGAGATGTTATGAATACCGCATAGATGATCTTCTGTATCTGTGGGTATTATGCTTTGGACTCAGAAAGTACTTCACTGATGAAGTAAACCGGGCGCTCAACCTTTTGGATGTGACCTGGCTCGGGGCGCTCGACGACCAAGATAGTACTGGCCACCTGGGTGGTTGCTGTGATGTAGAGGAGCAACGGTTCATTGGGCATCGGGGAAACCAGTACCGGGGACGTGGTCAGGAGTTTCTTTAAACCATCGAGGGCGTCTTGAGCGTCAGATGTCCATGTCAACTCATGTTTTTCGGTAGTTGACATGTAGACCTTGTTTCCTGCACCGTCACTAGAACAAACAAATGATGTGTATGCGTGGTAGATAAACACATCATACGTCATGACGTATTTCTTCTTTCACACTACACCATTAGCACATAAAATGTATAGCATGGTATATGTATACGTCATCCATCATGACATGTCCCTTGTTTTGTTCAACACTAGAAGTGCTAAAGATGCATGGCAAATATGTAGCGTGTATCCCTTTACTCATGGCATCCCTAGTGCTATGCGTCATGGTTTCCCTAATGTTATGTGTGTTCTTTATATTTTCTCCATCATGCTCCCCACACATGGTCAAAATTGTACAAACATTTTATATGCGCTTGACCTTTGTTGTGTAAGCAAGTCATACGAGCATATTTCACATTCATTTTATCAAATTCTCCTAAGGTGTATGAGAAAGTTTTAGGGACCTTCCTATTTTCAAGCATATTATCCTTGTTGCAGACAAATCTTCGAAAAGAGCAAGTGGTCAACATATTTGTTGCAAGAAAAGGAGAAGTTTGACAATGTTCATTATATGGCTCATTGAAGATATGGACATAGTTGCAAGAAATCTTTTGGAAAGAACAAGTAGTCATCATGTTTCTTGCAATACATATGGCATTGCGGTCAATTGGCCAGTTAAATTGTTCATGACATGGCATATAAGATGGATTGCCCAAAGTATGCAACTTCAACATGGCAATTTCATTACAAGTGATACTCATGTCACACACCATAAATTTCTCATCTAGGGCATATTCACCAATCAAATGGAACTTGTAATGGTAAGCATATGTGCTATTAAAAGATTTCAAGGATGTGATTTTGCAAATCTTATCCATAGCACTAGACAAAGTAATGGGATTATCAAACATGACATGACATATGGATTGATCAAAAGATAACCTAATAAGCACTTCATTATGTCTAACTAGCTGCACATGATCAACATGATTTGCAAGCAATTTGTCACATGGAAGAATCAAATTAGCATGAGAAGAAACAATAGGTTCATGCACGTCATGCAAGCAATCAATATTGTACATGCTCTGGTGAAACCATCACAACAACTATATTGTTACTCTTGATGTCCTTCTGGATTGAAGTATGAGTGAGCGGTGATTCTGCCTCCTTGGGGCAACATTCCTCATCTTGACATAACCACAGGGTGGCAATTTCTCCATCTCCCATCGTGGGGAGCTCCTTTAGCTCCAATGGTAGAGCCGGCTTGTTGAGAAAAGGTGCCGGTTGGACCTCCAAATCCTGCACCAAGTGAGAAATACTAAAAGTAGAGGGTAAGTCGTTAGCTTTAGAAATGGCCTCACTTGACCTATTAACTACTTCCCTCAACTCTTGTGGTGCTTCCCTCTCACTCTCAATGGGGATGCACTCAATCTCACGTTTGGTGGAGTCACACAACTCTTGCTTTTTACCACTCTCACTCAGGATGGTTATGTGGCTCTCATCCTCACATAGGATCATTGGCATCTCTCGTCGAATGCAAGTGGATATTGTGGGGGTATCATTGATGCATTCATCCCCATGCGCCTCCTTGATCGAAGGGAAAATCCCACGCTCGATCATGTGCTCATTCGCCTCACCTCCAAAAAGTGCAAGCACCATCTTGGATAACATCACTCGCCACCTTGGTCGAAGGGAAAATCCCATGCTCGACCATCTTTGTACTCGCCTCCATAGGTTGAGCCATGAGTGGCTTCGCTGTGCTACTCTGACTTTGCTTCTTGAATGGCTTCAATACATTCACTGTCTCCTTTATCACCCCCAAAGGTCACATCTCAAGAGACTTGTTCGCCATCGCCTTAACGCGCTTCTCTGCCTTGAGAGCACCCTCCAAGCGGTCTAGGAGGCTTTTGAAGTTCTTGAGAGGAAGTGATGACGCGATGTCGAAGTTCAATACATCCTCAAAGTACTCCAATTCCATTCTTGTACTCAAACCACCAGTTCGTCACATTGCATGCTTCATTTCATTGAAGTAGACTTGGACCGGTTGGTTCCTTGCTTGGTATGCTCCACTTGGCGAAGTAGCTCCCTTGAGTACCTGGGTGGCACAAACTCATCTCTCATGAGCATCTTCAGACTTGTCCAATCGGTGATGAGCTCCTTCATGGGAAGTAGACGCCACCATCTTGAAGCGTAGTCATTGAAGTCCATCATGGCTCACTTGACATCTTCAATTGGGGTTACTCGTTGAAGCTTGAAGAATTTCTCCATCCGCCATTCCCATTCAAGGTACTCCTCCGGGTCTTGAGTTCCATGGAATGGAATCTCTATGTGATCTCTAGGGGACTTGGGCATGGTGGACTTCGGCTTATCGAGCTTGTCCTCTTCACCATCTTGGCAACCTTGTCTTAGAGGAGCTTCTTAGCGGTGTGTGCTTGTACGGCTGCCTCCATCCTCATTCGTCCGTCAATGATGACTTTTCCTCAAGCCTTTGGGGCTTCGGACGTCGAGGTTCTTGTCAGTAAAGTCCCTTGATGGAGATGAACATGGATTACTCGCCTCATTCATTGAAGACCACGAGACTCGCAATGGCATTGTAGTGTATCGTGTTCCCCCTTGTCCTTGTCTTTCCTTCTTGGCATCCATTTCGTGGTCAAACCTAAACATGGTTAAGATGCAAGCACAAAGGATATGTATGTGGTGTATGTGGAAGTTGAAACCCTACACTTTTTGCTCACCTCACTTACCACCAAAGTCCTTGCCTCCTTGGATTGAAGGATCGACGGGCCGTGGAGGGAAATAGATGACCCTCAAGAGTAGGTTGAAGAGGTTCCATAGTCCCAAACACTATCTCATTCAAAAGCTTTTATGGATCTCAGAAAAGGATTAGCACAACACACTAGGCAAATGGAATTAGAGATATTGCAATGATTAGTAATAATCCACAATGAAACAATGCAATAAGAGTTGATCTCAAAGGATATAAGCGAAGCACAAGAAAACTCACAAACAAGGATAATGTGATTTGTGCAACCAAGAAATGAGCTAATACAAGATTGTTCCAAGCAAGACTAGAAGCTCATGTTGCACAAATACTAGGAAAGACGCTAGCTCGATTGCAAATTTGTAGGGCAAAAGATTTGTGCACTTGACTACTCTCCCTATTTGGATTTACTTTCAAGCTTACGTTTTCCCTACAAGAAAGTTCAATGGCATTTGTATGTTTCTTTCTCTTTTTTTTATTCCTTTGATTCTTTTGATTCTTCTTCCTTTTTTTTCTTTATGCCAAGATCTTATGAGACTAACGTTGTTGATTGCTTGGGAAAGATATTCTACGTAGCACAAGTGTACAAGACCCTAGCAATCATCGATGAGCTAGTCTTAATAGGATCGAAGTTTTCGCAAAGGAAAGATTGGCTCACAAAGAAATTGCAAGGAAGAAGGACCTTTTCAGAGATTTTACCTTACTTGTGGAGGTTGGTGTCTTTGATGATGGCATAGAGCTCATTGTTAGCTTTGAAACGAGTCCAAGATCACCAAAAACAGACACCGAATGTGGATGTTATGCCCCAAATGGTGAAGTGGCTGCGTCCAGTTTTGCTAAATCTGGAGTGTCCGGGTTGAATCCGGAGGGTCCGGCCGCCCGGACTGTCTGGGTTGAATCCGAAGGGTCCGGCCGCCCGGACTGTCTAGGTGAAATCCGGACTGTCCAACTGGTGAACAGAGGAGTAGATCTGCGACGCGGGCGGCCCGAAATCCACCAAATTGGAGGGGCAAACGATGAAATTGGCCAAAGCAATGCAAAGGAAGGTTAGATCAACAAGTATAGCAAAGATCTAATGGATCAAAACCAACCAAAGCTCACTCAAAACTCCGAATTGCATCTAGATTTCAAATTGGGCTCTTTTTTGTGGGGTTTTCAAAATAGGCAAGAAAAACCAAAACAAAACTAGCAATTGGGGGTAGAGAAAGGAGGGGATACAAATCCAAACCGTGGCAACCTAGAGCTTTGATACCAAAGCTGACACGGTGGCTCCCGATCTTCACGGATTGTATTGGATAACTAGGAAAGCCTAAATAGAATACCCACCCCCAACAACAAACTCCAATGAGAAAGCCTTTGGAAACTAGGTAACCAAGTGAACAATCCTCTTGATTGAATGCCACGTTTACCACTTGGAGCCACGCGCCGATCCGTACAATCCACAAGGGAAAGCAAGGCCTAGGGTGGAACTCCAAACCTAGAGGGATTAACCCTAGATTAGAAGCAAAGCTCAACTATGTTCTAAACAACAAGTCTGAAAAAAACCTAATTAGTGGGGGTACGGTATTTATAGGTTTAACCCTCCACTTAAGAGATACATGGGCCTTGGCCCGTTTTCTGTGTGCAGGCTGATCCGAACTGTTCGGATTTGGGCTGGACTGTCCGGGTTGGTCGAAGAGTCCAGGCTGCAGTCCGGGCTTTCCAGAGAAGATCCGGACCCTCATCCAGACTGTCCGGGTGGGAGGTCCGGCCTTTCCAGAGAAGATCCGGACCCTCAGCTGGAATGTCTGGGCTAGGGGTCCGGCCGTCCGGAGGGTCCGGGCCTCAGCCAGACAGTCCGGGCATTCTTTTTCAGTGGGCATCCGGAGGATCTGAGGCAGCTGTCCGGCTGGGACCGGGCTTCAAGCTTGGAGTCCCTTCCTCGGTCTCGTTGTCCTCCAACTTGGGCTTGCTTGGCTTCTCCCTCTTGCTTCGTTTACTTTCCACCTTGGGCTTGGTGCTCTAAGTCTGTCCCTTGGTTCCTTTGCCCTCCCCCTTGGTCGGTCCTTCGTACCTTGGCATATTTAGAGTCAAAGCATTAGGTAGCATACCATTCAAGGTATGATTAGATGGGCACATGTAAAGGAGAAGATTCACCTTTTCATGCCATGTCTTGGCAACATGGGATCCATACACGTGCCAATAGAAGTTGAATAGGTTGAATAGCTTAACGATGTGTTAACCATGGGATGCTCCGCATCACACTTGAATCACCAAAGAGTGCTGGCATAGCCATCTCATCGGGTGATCATCAGCTTGAGGTCTGAGCTGGGTTTTGGCTGTCTTTACTGTGATATCAAAAGTTGACTCTGGAAGACCTGTTCTCTTGAGGATCATATACATGATGTATGACCCATATATCAGCTTAGCCTTCTTGTCTTTCTGAACATCTATTTCATGTAAGATGTACCTTGCCACATCAAAATGCTGGTTCTTGACAATATGCACTAACACCTGCTACACTGGATTGTATACTCCATGTGTGTTGTCTCCCTTTGGCTGAAGGGTGACATTGAGAATCTTTACCAAGTGCTTGGTAGTGATGGTGATGCCTTTGAAGTAGACATGATCAGTTGGAGCATTGGCTGGGAAGGAGAAGTTCCTTGGGTAGAATTTTCTTCTGATCTCATTTGGAACTGACTCCAACTTGAAAAGGTTTGGCATATTTAGCTCCACTGGTGCTCCAAACAAGCTGTTGAATTCTGAAGCTATAATGGATAGAAGCTAGCCTCTAATCTTCCAGATCATTATGTCTATCAGGACCCCGAAATTGCAAGTGAGTTAAAGAACAATGTTCCGCCAAAGACCGAGCAACTACCCGACCGGTGACACGGTACCTGCGTCGTATGCACCCAAAATCAAGTAGTCTGACACCTGACCAACGCACCATACGATCACCAGAGCCGTATGCCTTCACCGTTGGTCAAGCCGGCCAGAAGCAGGCATTATTCGATAAATCACATGCAATTCTAAAGTCCGGTGAAGACCTAGCGTCTTTCTCGTGTTCGATCAACACAACGACTTCGGAGGAGCCCGGCAATGGTACCCTCACTCTAACCCAGTCTGGAAATTGGTGAGTCACCCGAAGGCCCGGTACCATTACCCACACCTTGCCCAGCCGGCCAATGCATCTCAGCTGGCGAGTCACTCAACCGAATATCGTCCCGCTAACCGAACTAGGAGAACCACACTAATTCTTCACGACTAGCCCATACACTTCAATTCATACATGCACGGTGTATGGACAGCCACATTAACAACTTCATATCACAACCAAAACTCTATAAGACAAGGATTACAAGATAATAAGCACTTCCCAAACTTGGGATGAGTAGTTATTCTTCATACATAATGACTTAAGAGTAGTTTACATTAAACACGACATTAAAGACAGCAGCGGAAGATAAAAGGAAACACTGACATGGCAGCCCTAGCCATCTCCAAAGCTCTATAAAAGCATCCCTTGACCAAGTTGGGCAATCCCTGCAACTAAACATCCAAATCAAAATAACTGGAGTCGTAATACGCTACGATACATGAACAACCTGTAGGAATGGAATTCCCGAGTGAGTACTTTCGTACTCGCAAGTTACTAATGTGCTCATTCCTAGTTAATCTTAAACTTAGCATGGCAATTGACATGATAATGTAAATAAATCAACATAACATGGAAAAGAAGCTACACAAGCTATCCAATCAATATACCATGTCATGTTTCATTCTATCAAGTTAACCACTTGATAAATCACAACATTAACCCTTCCGATTCAGATCTGAATAAGTATGAAGAACAATCATACTCATCCACAGATTATCACATTTAAGTCATTCAGGTAAATGTCTGGAGTTGGGTTTAACCACCCAAACTCCCATGTCACAAAATCACCAAATTTCAGATTTAAAGGCATGGAGACAACCATTGCAATCAATTCGTATTATTCTCCCTAAGCCACATAACCTAGGGAGATGCAGAATGGGTTAAACCACCCAATTCGACTCATGTATAGTGAGGGAGGGTTAAACCACCCTAGCCTCACACGAACAAGTGTTCCAATGGGTGTTGGTTCATAGTAGGGCCCACTATGACCATCCAACTCCACTCGCTAACACTTATCGCCGTGGGTGAAGAGTACAGCCCTACGACACCGGTATCGGCTATGTTTACCACCTGCCGATCCATCTGTAGGTGACAGTACCCCGGCTCTCACATCTCACATTAGGGGGTTCAAGTGTTAATTCTATCGGTTTAATGGACACATCCATTGACCACAACACAAACAAACCCTGCTCATGCTAGTGGTTCACACATCACAATTATCATTCAATCAACCAAGCATAGTAAAAGAATAACCGGAATATTATCAACAAGCGAGCAAGCTTGCCTGGTTGTTCGAGATCGTGAGCTTGTTGGGAAACAACTCCAGAATTACCCTGATTGTCTGACTCTATCAATATGACACCCAAAACCAGAGAAACAACAAGGAACAAATCAAAATCAGCAAGAAGTAAGAAGATAAAAATGTATGAACTGCATCCTAAGGTGTAGGAAATGTGGTTACGATACTAACGCAATTGGATTGGTTCAATTCGGACCATTAGAGCTTAAGATATGAACTTTTGAAGTGTATATGTTATTATTATGATCATTTATCTTCTTTCTCATTTAAATGTTACATAATAGAAATGTATATAAGGAAAATGTCATGCTGAAATAAAAGTGAAGTGTGAATGGTGATATGAGTGGTGATATAAGTTGGGCTCCAATTGACAGCTAAGCAATGAATAAACTAACAATAACTTAAGTTTTTGCGGATGTTTAACTAGAGTCTTACATGTGGACCCAAACGGTCATCTATATAGGAATTCGAGTAAGGTTCTAGGTTTACTTTTGAAGTCATGGTAAGTGAGCTTCATGGTTCAGTTGCTCATTAAGTTAAAGCAACCTTTACTTAAGTGGTTGGCTTATTGTTGGTGCTGATTGTTTTGCCTCTGCCCATGATGGCCTATAAGGACTCATGTTAGCCAGATAACAATTACTTATAAAGTTAGCTGCCATTATTCTCTTATTGCAGGTTGGCTAGAAGCAGTACTTTAGTCATTAGATTGTTATATCTTAACTGCGAGCGTCTAACATAGGCCTAGCTGTCTGCGCTTCCTATTACATGCTAAACTAATCTTAGTTATTATCCACAGTTGACCTACCGGTTACTAGTATAACATGCCATCACCCATACTGAGAAGTATCAAATCAGTTGTGTGATCAATAGATCAGGTCTTTACTTAATGATGACATGCAACCGTTGAATTATTAGGATATCTTAATGTGCATCTCATTATTGTCATCGGGTAGTAATAATCAGCTTATTGACTTCTTTAGTTGACCATCAACACCTTGATTATCGCTTAAACTGAGATTGCATTTGAGACATCATTACTATGCCAGATCAATATGGGTACTGCTGGATTAGTGAATTTTTGCATATCGATTGTGACGGACTTCTTAATTAGCATTCGTTAGTAGTTGATCGTGTGACAACCATATGTTAGTTAGGCTTATGATAATTAATTTGTCTTAGCATTGGCTAGCTAGGGTTATTTGGATACATTGGTTCTAGCTGGCTAGCAATGATACAGCTAGTCTATTAACCAAACGCTAGTTATGAAATCTAGCATCGCTCACGTTGAAAGAAACATCAATTAAGCCAGCCTCATTGTCTAACTATTTACTAAAGCAACAAATAATTAATCACTCAATATTAACCCATTTTGGGGATAACTAGGTGTAGCTGCTAAAACAATGTATTATTGGGGATAGGTACAAACTAAGCATGTCTTACTCGAAGTTTATTAGCAGTAATTCTGCAAACTGTTAACTTATTAACTTGACAATAATTAACTTAGCGTTTGGACCTGATCCTTTAACCCGTTTGACATGAACTCAATAAGTTTCAATATGCCGAAGTTCAACGACTGATCTCATCCGACATTAGCGAACAGCAGACACTTTAACTACTTGTGATTAACTCAGCTAATCCCATCTAATGATCCAGACAGCACAATCATTAGGTGTATAAATGTATATCCATCCGACAAATAATTAGTAAACATTGATACATCTTTTTAATTGAACAAAACTTAAGCAAGATTCACTTTGGTTAATTGTCATCGCCGCTTAACGGTTAAGTAGTAATTTTAACCCCAATCGGCTGGTCCAGTCTAACTGTCGTAATTATGCATGTATGTACATCAATCCATCATAGCTTGCTTAATAATGTAAAAGAATGCAGAGCATTCCAGATACAAGCATCAGCATTAACAACTCAAGGTCTAATGCAGCATCTGTTCTTTGTACTTAATCAATTTGACACATATAAAGGAAATCAAGTTTAGCACTTGTTCTTATTAAATCACCAGACCACCAGCACGTATATATCTATATATATCACAACCATCAGGGTATAAGTATTTCAACTAAACCAACCATAACCAGTTTGGGACAAAAGTAAACCACCGAATCCCTAACCTGCATGGTATACAACTTGATAATTAGCTAGAACCGGATCCAGGAATGAGAGAATGGGAATTGGGAGCTCACCGGAGGAGGAGGCCAACGGTAACGCAACTGTGGCTCGGAGGCGAGACCGGCAGCGGCGTCAGTGGGGGTGCTGGAGCCTTGGGAGGCCGGTCGCGGGGAGCTCCTGCTCGGTTGGGAATGGAGGCGACGGGGTCGGCCTCGGCGGAGTGGAGGATGGCTCCGGCGGCGGTGGGACGAGCAGCCCCGTCGGTGGTCATGGCGAGCTCCTGAGGATGAGGCAATGCAAAGCGAGTAGCAGGGATGGCGCTGCACACCGGGGCGTGGTGCGACGGACGAAGGAGGTAGACGGTGGGGCTCTCGACGCTGAGGTCGAAGCCGAGTTCCAAAGCCGGCGGGGCTCGGCGTGGGCACCGCTGGGACGCTGGGGAGCTACCGGATCCAAGGTAGATGGTGAACGGGTGAGCAGAGGATGGCGGGGAGGCACGGCGGGGAGTTGTAGGGAGGTGGAGGAGGAGCTTGCTCGGCAGTCGTAGGGAGAAGGGGAGCGCGGCTAGACCTTGGAGAAATCGGATGGGCAAGAGAACGGGGCTTTGGGGAAACCGGTGGGAAGAGAGAGAAGAAAAACTGCTGGTGGGTGGGCTGCTTACTACGTGGAGCAGAGGACCTCAGGCGGGTCCCACGACAGGTAAGGTATTTTCTTCATTCTCTTTCTCTTTTATTTTGTTTGAGCTAAATTTTGACAAAAGGAACCCAATGCCATTTTAGAGATCTGAAAAATCTGTAGATACCTCTTCCACAACATTCGTCAGATTAAAATGCCCTGTTTTAGACTGAGCTTTTAGTATATTGGAACTTTGGATTAACCAGTTTTTAAGCTTCACATAGCTTAGGTTACTTCAATTATTTTCAGAAATTCACCTTAGAATTTTGAGACGCAACTAAATCTGAACCCTGAGCTTTACCAGCATTTAGAGAAGGGAAGGTCCAAGGAATTGGTATTTTTCATTTATCCGAAGAGAGGGACATTAGAGGAAAAACTTATTAACATATACGGATCAATTCCGATTGTCTTAAAGACCTTTAGAAAGTTTACCTGGGGTATTTTGAGTTCACAAAAATTGTTAGAATGCGCTTTGGCGAAGTTGGGTTCAAATTCTTTCTTCAAGTCGATTCTTATGCCGTAAATCTACTGTCGTCGAGTTGGGTCAATTTTAAATGCTCTACATGCATACATGGGAGGAAAAGAATCATCTTTAATGCACGATGATCCTCACTGATCTCGTGTCTTAACATTTGGGTCACTGCAATGTCCTGATTTTCTTGTTCTACCCACACAGTGGCATAGAACTCCTTGATCACTTCTGGATTATAGCCTTGTTGAAGATTGCATATGAACTCAAGGCCTGCTGCTTGTATCAAGAATGGAAGAGCACGAGCCTAGATTCTGCAAAAGCATCCCAATCAATAGCCTTGCAATCTACAAACCCTTTAGTTGACAAGATCTCATGATAGACCCCCTTCTGATTGTTATTGTGAAATCTAGGGTCAGAGCAAACTGGCTCAATGTATTCCTTGTCAACTGTGAAGAATGGATAGATTAATCTCATCTTAATGTAAGTACTGGAGCTTAGAGATGCAACCTTGCTCTTGGACTTCTTGGGGTCACTCTTTGGTAGCTTCTTCAAGGTAGCTCTGGATAGGAACTCCATCTGTCCTTGTTCAGTCCTGAGAGCAGAGGAGAACACATATCTGTACTTGGATTCCAAATCCTCTTCACCCTTTGAGTGACTAGGTGAGCTTTCTTCTTGTTCTGCCTCCTCCTCAGGTTCATTATCTGATTCTGCACTGGAAGATGAGCCCTTAGCTTGATAATCTTCATTAGAGTTAGCTCTGGGTTCTCTTGCCCTTGGAGAAGTTACTGATACACCTCTGTCATCATCTGATGAGCTTTCTGAGCTCTCTTCTTCTTCAGCTGGGTCATCTGCCTATGGCATAGGTGACCTTGATGGCTCTTCTGTAGGTGAGGGCATAGCTGTGACTGCTGGCTGTTGAGCAGGTGAAGGAGCTGATGGAGAGCTTTGAGTATCAGGGGCAGCTGGCTGTGTCATAGCTGTCTGAGACAGCTGTGAACTTATTCCTTGAACATGTGGTGACTCAGTGGCTTCTGCTTATCCTTCTTCTCCCTCTGAGATAATGAATGTTGAAGGAGATATTGGCTTGTGCACATCCAGAGATGAGAGAGTGTCCGTACTGACTGAGCTGGAACTCTTTTTCCCTCTTCTCTAATAAGTTGCTGGTAGAGCAGGCATTAGATGAGCACCTGGGTCAGCTACCTGTGGCACAGGTGGTGACTTCTCCTTCTTCAAATCCTTCAAAGCCTCCTGTTGTTGAATCAACTGATCTTTCAAAGATGGTTTGGAGCTCTGTGAGGTCTCAGAGACGATAGTGACCTGTGCATCTGACTGCTTCTTGGCTTGAGGCTCATCATCAATTACTACAGTTCCAGACCTCTTCCGTTTGAAACTTGGTATGGGCATGGCTGTAGCTTCTTTTCTGAGGTCAGGTGAGAGCAATTTTTGCTTGAGTTTGATTCCTCTAGCAAAGCTTTCCTAGCAGGTCCTTTTGGAGTGTTTTTCATTCTGGTAAATAGCTCAATGATCTGTTGAAGAAGGTTATGATCCCTGACATCTGAAGATCGAACCGCAATGGGTTTTGATGCTGAAGCTGATTGAGAGCTGGATGAGAACACCGTCTGCTTCTCAAGGATTTGCTGTCTCAAATCATCTTTGGCAGACTCTGAGGTGACTGCCTACATTTAAAAGTGCAAATCTGCTATTTCACTCAGAAGAACCTTATCTGCAGCTGTAGGCTCTGGGATAGCAACTGAGATTGGTCTGGCCTGCACTGAGAGTTGAAGGTTCTTGGCAGTGTACAGCTCAAGAAGTTGCTTCTTCACCTTCTTATCTGTTGTTGCACAAATCTGATCTGAGATTTTGTCCATCTCCTCTAATATGAGCTTGTTGACTACTTCTTGACTAGATGGATCAACTTGCTCAGCTTGAGTCTCTTTGATGGTTAGTGTGCCCCTTGGCAGCACTACTTCTACAATTGAGGTCTTCTTGACCTTCCTAATTGCTTGCTTGGCTTTCTTAGTAGCTTCTTTGCCCGAAGATGTGTGCTGGACATCTACTGTTGATCTTTTCCTTCTGGAAGAAGCAATCTGAGATGAACTAGACTGTCCAGCTTTTGATGCTACAGCAGCAGCTTTCTTTTCTGCAGCTTTATTTTGCCTGTGTGCTTTTTGTTGTGCTCTTCTTCTCTGAAGAGCTTCTTCTTTCTATCTCAATCTTTCCCTTTCTTGATCGGAATCAGAAATGATGATCTCTCTGCTTGATTCTTCTGGATCAGACCACTTGAGACCACTATCTTCTCTGTCAGAACCTGAAGACATCTAAAGAGACGAGACACATGAATTTAGGAATTTAAACAAAGGCTAAACCAACCCTAAATACGGATAATGCACTACTGAAATAAGCTCACGAGTGATTGCATTTACAAGAAACTAGGTTGAACACACAGAAGGGTTGGCTAAAGCTTACTTTAATCGAAAACTTGACAAAGCGTGGATGAATCAGTGCCGGAGTGCCTTGGAAAGCTTCTCTGATGAGTTGAAAAACTTTCGAGGTCGGAAGATATGATCTTGACAAAAACTCGAGAATTGAGCACTCAGCGGAAGTTTGGGGTTTTTGTGTTCGAACAGGTTTTCGGGGGAAACGCGACGTTGCTTTATATAGGCCGAAGGGTTATAACATTGCCGTGTCACAGCTGGGTGAATGACCTGTGACACAGGTGAGTGAAAAGAGTCCTTATGACCTACGGAGTTCAAAAGAATTCCCCTGAGACACAGGTGGATGACTCAGGTGACAAGTTTTTCATCTGGAACACCAAGATAGAGAGAATTTCAAAGAGAGAAAGCACAAGGAACTAAAAGAGAGTCCTAGTAAATCTTCCCAATGCCAGTTTGCCAAAAACTTAACAGGGCAAAACTAAAACTGACAAGAGTTGATTTGGAAAAATCACGACACAAGAAAAAGAAATGTGCACAGAAGATAGGCACAAACATCTTACCAAAAACACTCTAAGCACCTAACACACCTGTGACACAGGTGGGAACGCAGATGAAAACACAAACAGAGAAACAGCATAAACATATGAGCTAGACACCAAGCCAAACCTTTTATTGCAAGTTTGAGACATCAATGATATTCAACTCACTCCTCAGGGTACAGAACCTAGTCTCATTTAAAGGCTTGGTGAAGATATCGGCAAGTTGTCTGTCTGTCCTCACATGACATAGCTCGATGTCTCCTTTCTCGACATGGTCTCTCAGAAAGTGGTGCCTCACTTCTATTTGTTTTGATCTCTGGTGGTGAACTGGGTTGTTGGCTAACTTGATGGCACTTTCATTGTCACAGAAGAGGGATACTTGACTAAAAGACACGTTGAAGTCTTTCAAGGTCTGCCTCATCCATAGCAATTGAGCACAACTACCAGCAGCTATATATTCGGCTTCTGCAATGGAAAGAGCTACATAATTTTGCTTCTTGGAGGACCAAGACACCAAAGAGTGCCCTAGAAACTGACAGGTACCAGATGTGCTTTTTCTGTCAACCTTACACCCTGCATAGTCACTATCTGAATAGCCAACTAGCTCAAAGTTTGCACCCTTAGGATACAACAGCCCAAACCCTGAAGTTTGAATTAAATATCTTAGAATCCTGCGTACTGCCACTCTGTGACAGTCATTAGGATTAGCTTGGAATCTAGCACACATGCACACACTTAACATGATTTCTAGCCTAGATGCACACAAGTATAGCAAAGAACCTATCATGCACCTAAACTCTTTCTGACCAACAAATTTACCTTCAATGTTTAAGTCCAGATGACCATTAGTTTGCATGGGAGTGTGAATAGGCTTTGCATCCTTCATACCAAACTTGGTGATGATGTCCTTGGTGAACTTTTCTTGTGAGATAAAAGTCCCTTCCTTGAGTTGCTTGATTTGGAGTCCTAGGAAGTACTTGAGCTCTCCATCCAAAGACATCTCAAACCTCTGGGTCATCATCTTGCTAAACTCATCACTCATTGAACGGTTAGTACTACCAAATATTATGTCATCGACATAAATTTAACACACAAATAAGTCCTTTCCATTTTTCTTAGTGAATAGAGTTGTGTCTACTAAACCCATCTTAAAGCCATTTTTGATCAGAAAATCTTTTAGTGTATCATACCATGCTCTAGGTGCTTGTTTCAGACCATAAAGTGCTTTGTGCAATTTGTAGACATGGTGTGGTTTCTTAGCATCTTCAAAACCAGGTGGTTGCTCAACATAGACTAATTTAGAAAGTTTACCATTGAAGATGGCAGACTTCACATCCATCTGATATAGCTTGATATTATGATGTGCAGCATAAGCAAGTAGAATTCTGATTGCTTCTAGTCTTGCTACAGGTGCAAAAGTTTCACCAAAGTCCAGACCTTCAACTTGAGTGAAGCCTTGAGCAACTAATCTGGCCTTATTCCTCACCACCAGTCCATTTGCATCTTGCTTGTTCCTGAAGACCCATTTTGTTCCAATGAAATTGTGGTCTTGAGGCCTTTCCACCAGGGACCAGACTTGATTTCCTTCAAACTGGTTCAGCTCTTCATGCATGGCATTTACCCAATCAGCATCCTTAAGAGCTTCATTGACATTCCTAGGTTCAACACTGGAGACAAAAGAGTAATGTTGATAGAAATTTGTAATACGAGAATGAGTAGTCACTCCCCTATGAATGACACCAATGATTTGGTCTACAGTGTGATCTTTCTGCAGCCTACTGATCACAAGGGGTTCGGGGTCAACCACCTGTGTCACAGCTGTTGTTGGTGTTGCCTGTGACACAGCCGGTTCTTCCTGCGACACAGCTGGCTGAGACAGTTCCTTTGCATCCAGTTGATCATTGGCTGGGTTGTACTCGAACTTAATGTCTTGCTCTCCAGTGTCTTCACACAGTGGTGGAGCAGGTGGTTCATGATCAGTTGGTGAGACAGGTTCCTCCTTGACAGTAGGTCTAAACTCACCAGTGGATTTCTTGAGGGTGTCCTTGCTCCCTACATCATTAGCAATTTGCTCTCCTTGAGAGCCATAATATTCATCAAAGTCCACATATATAGATTCTTCAACAACCTTTGTGGAGGTGTTAAAAACCCTATAGGCGTGGAGTTAGTGGCATAACCAAGAAAGATCCCAACATCAGATTTAGCTTCAAACTTAGAGAGGTGTTTGCCTTTTCTAAGAATGTAGCACTTACAACCAAATACCCTGAAGTATGAGACAGTTGGCTTGGAGTTGGTGAGCAGCTCATAAGGAGTCTTCTTGAATAGTGGATGTAGATATACCCTATTGATGGAGTGGCAGGCAGTGTTGATAGCTTCAGCCCAAAATCTTGGTAAAGTCTTGTACTCATTGAGTAGTGTCCTTGCCATCTCTATCAATGTTCTGTTCTTTCTTTCCACTACTCCATTCTGCCGTGGAGCATATAGACTTGAGATCTCATGCTTGATTCTATGCTTGTCCAGAAATGCCTCCACCTTGGAATTCTTGAATTCAGTCCCATTGTCACTCCTGACCTTGACCAGATTTACCTTCCACTCATTTTGAACTCTAACAATGAGGTGCTTGAATTTCCTGTAAATCCGTGTCTTATCATTTAAAAAGAACACCCAAGTATAACGAGAGAAATCATCAACAATTACAAAGCCATACTTGTTACCTCCTAAGCTCTCATAGGTAGTAGGACCAAATAGGTCAATGTGTATGAGCTCAAATGAATTGGTAGTGGTCATGATGATCTTGGGACGATGGGCAACTCCAACTTGTTTGCTGGCTTGACATGAACTGCAGGGCTTGTCCTTCTCAAACTTTACCTTCTCCAAGCCTATGACATAGTCATGTTTGCTCAGCTTGTTGAGAAGCTTCATTCCCACATGTCCTAGCCGCCTGTGCCACAGCCAGCCAACACTGGTCTTGGCCATGAGGCACCATGGAGCTGCAGTAGGCTGTTCATTGAAATTCACAATATACAATTTTCCAGACCTACGACCTTTGAATACTTGTGAATCATCAGTTAGCTTAGAGGCTATAACTTTATCAGGATAGAAAGTGACTTTCATACCTGTGTCACACAGCTGTGACACAGAGATCAGACTATAGCCTATCTGATCCACAAGCATAACATTTGATAAGGAGTGATGTTCAGATATAACAACTTTACCAATGCCATTTACCTTTCCCTTGGAGTTGTCTGCATAGATCACATATTTGCTGGGCAGATTCTCATTGGTGATGTCTACAAACTCCCTCTGCTGCCAGTCATATGTTGTGTACATCCACTATCCACAACCCAATCAGTAACACTGGAGACAGTGTCCTGTAAGTTTAGTTATGAAGAAACTTAGGGATCCAAACTAGTTTGGTTCCCTTAGTAACTTTATCATAAGCAGAGACAACAGTAATAAGATTAGCAAGTTTGTTCCTAGAGTTCATAGCCTTAGCTATGGATAATATAACATGAATCCTCTTTGGCTGACTATCACCTACAACCTTAGGCAAAGGGGTTAGTGAACTGCGTAAGCTACCTATGACACTTGTAGTCCCACAGCTGTGTGAGGTACCAGTGACACAGGCAACAATAGCCTTAGGTACCCAGATGGCAGGTGACCATTTTCTCAGTTGCTTGAGACCAACATATTTGGCCACTGTCTTGCCTCTCATATCTTTTTGCAGAACATAAGATGGGTTAGATGGAATGTTCACAACATTCCTGTTTTTCTGCTCATGACCAATAAAGTTGTTGTCATTTGTACCTGCCTATCTCACAAAGTTAGCTGCAAGATTTTTCTTAGACAATGGGTTAGTCACAGCAGGTAGTTTATCTTCATTCTAGACAGGAATGTAACCAAGGCCTTTCAGGCCATTGTTTCTTCTGAACATTTCAGTTCTTATCTTCTGATAATTTTGCATGCCAATGTTGGCAGTGCATAGGCCTTTCCTCATAAGCTTTTTCAACTCTTCAAGCTCCTCCTTGAGCTTGTTGTGCTCAGCTGCATCCACAGAGTTAGTTGCAATAGAGATTGAAGCCTCATTAGAGTTATTAGTCACAACACCTGTGGAAGTTAAAACATTTATGTGAGTAGCACAATTCAAGCATGTTTCAACAGTAGCAGGAGCAGGAAAAGGTGTAATATCAGAAGTAATAGAAGAGTTATGAGCGTTAGTATCATCAATGCACTTGCATGCTTTGCCTTCAGCTCCTCATGCTCCTTGAGAAGAAGCTCATGAGCTAGCTTAAGCTTGTCATGAGCAATCTCCAGGTTCTCCTGAGCTAGCTTGATGTTCTCCCTATCATCCATGACCTCATCACAGGTCTCCCTGAGCTCTCTAAGCTTATGCCTTAGGGATATGTTCTCCTCCCTCTCCTTCTTGTAGGCCTTATCTGTTCTTTCCAAAATACCCATTAGTTCAGCATAATTAGGAAAGTCATGTTCAGTAAGTACCTTTGATCATTTTGCCATAAGGCACATAGGAGCAGAGATGGATGACGACTGATCAGCCTTGGCGTTGATTTTGGAGCTGTGTGACTTGGCTTTGTCGCAGCTGGACAAATCAGTCATGCTGATGGCAATCCCAGCAACTTCACCTTCATCTTTAAATTCTTCCTCTGATCCTGAATCATCAGACACCCAAGCTTGACCAACCTAAGCTCTTGCAGCAGCTTTGTTCTTGGCATAGGTTGGATGCTTGTTGTTGAAGGTCTTCTTCTTGCCATGGAAGTCTTTCTTCTTTTTGTACTTATTGTTGTCCATCTTCTTGGTTGGACAGTCAGCAGCAAAGTGACCTTCTTCTCCACACTCAAAGCATTTTTTATCCTTGAACAGCTTCTTTCCCTTGAACTTGTCACTTGACAGAATTGTTTCTTCTTTCTGTAGAACTTTCTGAAGTTCCTTGTAAGGAGGTTCAGTTCATTTTCTTCTCCACTAGTGATCTCCTCATCAAGATCTTCATTATTGTCACTCTCTGGTTGTAGAGTTGAAGAAGTAGTCTTCAAGGCAATGTTCTTCTTGAGTGAGGAGGATGAGCTGTGCTTGCTCTCCTGCTTGATCTCCATCTCATGTGTTTGTATTCTCCCTAACACTTCAGTGGGCTTTATCTGATGAAAACCATCCTTCTCCTTCAACATCAGCACAAGAGTTCTGTAGGGCTTTGACAGCACAGACAGAAACTTCTTGATGACATCCTCATCATCTTCTCTGTTTCATCCAAGAGCCCTCAGCTGATTGGTGATAATGGCGAGTCTTGAGAACAAGGAGTTTATGTCTTTACCATGTTCATACTCAAACCTCTCAAGCTTTGATTCTAGCAAGCTTCTCTTAGACTTCTTCAGAGTGTTGCTACCCTCATAGATTTGCTCCAAGGTGTCCCCGATTTCCTTGGCAGAGTCCATGGTGCTGACCCTGTTGAAATCATGTTCTTGGAGACCCATGAATATAGCTGTGGCAGCCCTTGCATTGTTCTGGATGCTTCTCTTGTCATTGATGCTTGGCATTATGGTGTCCTCCATACTGTAACCTGTATTGACAACTTCCCAAACATTTGTATCAATGGTGATATGATGCATTTGCATCTTTCTTTTCCAGAAGGCATAGTTAGATCCATCAAAAACAGGAATTTTACCCTCATAGCCCGGCATCCTTTAACTCTGGCTGTTAAGTCAATTCAAAGGGCAACCTGCTCTGATACCAATTGAAAGGATCTCAGGAGCCGACTAGAGGGGGTTTGAATAGGAGGCTAGCTAGAACATTAAAAACTACTTCCTTTTAAATGCAAATATTCTCAGACAGATAAGAGGAACTAGCAGCTATGTGACAGGTAAGAAGATACACAAATAATATAACGCAGCTGTCACACAGGTGATCTACACAGGTGGACTATCTAAGAGAAACAGGAATGTGTGAAGAGACTGTGACACAAATAGCTACCACTGGTATAGAGTAAAGATCACAGCTAGATTAGATATATATATCAAAGAATTACACAAGCATGCAAGGAAATAAGCAAGTAAGTGCAGAATGTAAACACACACAGAGACAAGAGATTTTTCACCGAAGTTTCCACTTTTTTCAGAGAGGTACGTCTCCGTTGGAGAAGCTACTCCTAAGAGATAGCCAGCACTGAAACATGCTTGTTCTCCGAGTGCCTGAATCTTCAGGTCTCTTCCTTTTGCTTGTGGATGTTCTTTTTACTTTGTAGCGGGTAGACTTCAGATCACCCTGATGACGACATGGCACTCGGGTATCATCAAGGAGGACGAATCCGGCCCTCTGGCCACAGGGTGGGCCGGGCCGACTACTCGGAGTCCGACTTCTACACGGGAGCGCCTCATCAACGTGGAGTACAAGACATGGAATAATACCTGTCCGGCATACCCGGAATCAGTTGTAACAAGTTAGGAAATCAATCTGTTACCCGATCTGGACTCTTGTAACCCTACCCAGGTCGCCTATATAAGGCCCGGTAGGGGACCTCCGATCGGCAGAAGTCGCTAAGCCTTTAGTCATAGACAATCTTCATTGTTTCCTAGACCAAGCAACCTCGAGATCGATTCTCCAGGGCTTGCGGCACTCGGGATTCAAGCTATACTAGCCACCAAACACAGGACGTAGGGCATTACCTCTCCGTGAGGGCCTGAACCTATCTAAATCCTGTCTCCCGTGTGCACCCATCCTGATTTGCTGTGCTCACGTCGCCCCATATTCAGTATTGCCGGAATAATACTCCGACAGTTGGCGCGCCAGGTAGGGGAGGTGCGCATAGATCCATCTAAACGAATCGGGATGGGTTTCGCCAGCAACAACAACGTTTTCGCCCCGGGAAGTGTCATGAGATTCGCTTTCGTGAACGCTATCCCGGACCCCGGACAACTTTTCCAATTCGGAAAGTTGAACTTCATCACCGACAAGATCGGCCGACTTCACCTCTGCTACTCGGCAGCATCTCGATCAGCAGAGGCTCCATCAGCTTCTCGGCACGGACTTACCACTGAGTCCGCGCCTTC
Source organism: Stipa capillata (assembly GCA_019208055.1). NCBI lineage: Eukaryota > Viridiplantae > Streptophyta > Magnoliopsida > Poales > Poaceae > Stipa > Stipa capillata. The sequence goes on along the minus strand of JAGXJF010001216.1, from coordinate 177,043 downwards.
GGCCCCTCTCTCCAGGGAAGAGGTTACGCCGAAACTGGGTCTGTTGTCTGCGCGCGGTTTCACACCCGTCGAGCAGAGATCCTGACTGGTGGGTGCTATCAACTCTCTCCTCCCCATCCTCGAGTACGACTCGGACGATTACGAGAGTTCCGGCAGTCACCATCCGTCCCGGGAAGTCTTCATGGCCAACACCGACTCGCCAGACGATGGCGATGGCTGACCAGTCCCCATCGTGGAGCAGACGCCGGCTGAGCTTGAAGCCACCCTACTCCGCCTCCTCGCCAAGGAGGAGGAGTTGATCGAACAACAGACCAGGCTCGCTCGCCAGCGCGACGAACAGCGGCGCAATGACGGTATGAGGGCTCGAGGGCGCCAAGTCCATAACGAGCTCCGCATGCGTGAAAGGGATGGGGTTCCAATATTCCTGCTTCCGAGTCACAACATCGTCGCGGCCACGATGGCCGCACGCGCCATTGAAATCCCCGAGGGCAACCCAGGACACGATCAACTTTGGCGACTCCGCGTTCTGCTGGAGGAGACTGCCCTCCAGCAGGCCGAAGTTTCGGGCAATTGCACAGGCTCCTCAGCAGGCGCTAGGAGTTGGTGCTCTACCCCTTCGAGAAGTCCGCCCATCATGGGTGGTCGTCAAGCAAGCCCCAACCGTCATCAGCCGGCTGGGGCAGTTCACGAGCGACTCGGGCCCAATCGTCAAGCCGCGCCGGTCCGTAGTCGACTCGGACCAGTACAGAATGCACGGAACCCCGCAGACGCTGGAAGAAGTGCCCATCGAGGTCCCGAGAGGGATGACTGTGGCAGCCGCCGCGACGACAGCGGCGCCACTAGCCGTGGCCGTTCCCCGACTTCCTCTGGCATGGGGTATACAGGCCTGAAAGCATTCGGCACCCGCATCCGCAGTGTTGTCTTCCCGTCGCGATTTCGAGTCACCGGCATCGACAAATACATGGGTGAAACTCGGCCAGACATTTGGCTGGCCGACTATCACACGGCGTGCAGAACTAATGGTGGAAATGACTATGTCGCGATCCATTATCTGCCACTGTTTCTAGCCGACTCAGCACGAGCCTGGTTCACCAGCTTACCTCTGGGTTGCATCCAGTCATGGAGCGACCTCGAGACCCTCTTTGTGAACAACTTCCAGGGCACTTACAACAGGCCCGAGAATGCGTGGGATCTCCATAGTTGTACACAAGAGGCAGATGAGACTCTCCGAGAGTACATCCAGCGTTTCTCCAAGAAGAAGAACTCCTTACCTGAGGTTTGAGAAGGGGATGTCATCACCGCCTCCTCCAAGGGAGTTTGAAGCACTGACCTCATCCACAAGATAGCGCGTAAGAATCCCCAGACTACGCGTGAGCTCTACAAGAGGCTGTCCGCAGTGCTACCAGAGATGACAAGGGAAGGAGTAAGGGCAAGGCGTCCGAGTCCCCCAGTCGGGACACCCACCCCGAGTCGTCCAGGAAAAAGCACCGGAAGCGTAAAGGCGGAGATCTTGTTGCTGCAGCCGAGCGCGCCCCGCCGCGCCGTCCTCAGCGCACCAACGCGACCTTCGAGGAAATGATGAGCCAGCCGTGTTACTTCCATGGACCTAAGTCCAATCACCTGACACGCGACTGCAATCTCCTGAAGAACTTGAATAAGCCTTATGTTCCAAATCGGAACAAGAAAGAGCCTCCTCAGGATGAAGGTGACGAATTCCCAAAAGAGACCACTTGTCTGATGATCTTCAGCGGACCCAACGGCTACGAGTCCAGGCATCACCAGAAAATCACAGATCGAGAGGTCAACACAGCGGAACCAGCCGTGCCCAAGTACCTGCGATGGTCTGAGTCCGTGATTACCTTTGGCCGCTCGGATCACCCCGACTACATCCCCCATCCGGGACGATTCCCCTTGGTGGTAGACCCGATCGTTTGCAGTGTCCGCCTTACCAAGGTCCTCATGGACAGCGGGAGTGGTCTAAACATCCTCTACGTGAAAACTCTTGACGACATGAAGATCTCCTGCTCCGAGATCAAGCCGACTGGTGCCCCCTTCCCCGGGGTGGTACCCGGCAAGATGGCGAGTCCACTCGGGCAGGTCAGCCTGCCCGTTACTTTTGGCACTCCCGACAACTTCCGGACCGAGACCCTCACCTTTGAGGTCGTCAACTTCCCGGGATCGTACCACGCCATCCTGGGGCGTCCCTGCTACGCCAAATTCATGGTTGTCCCCAGCTATGTCTACTTGAAGCTCAAGATGCCGGGCCCCCACGGGGTAATAATGGTGCAAAGCAGTTTCCAGCACGCATACACGTGCGACCTGTAAAATTGCAACCTCGTCGCGGCCCAAATTGCTGAGATTGAGTTTAACAACCTCAAGTCGGCTGTGGTTGAGGAAGCACCCCCGCCCAAGAAGGCTTTAACATCGATATCTTTCCAGCCGGCGTGGGACACCAAGTCGATCCAGCTCGACCCCGAAGACTCCTCCAAGATGACACAGATCGGGACTGCGCTCAGCGATAAATAGGAAAGCGCGCTCGTCAGCTTCCTCCAGGACAACCGGGATATCTTCGCATGGACGTCGTCCGACATGCCCAGAGTTCCAAGGGAGGCTGCCGAGCACTCTCTGAATGTTCGGCCGGATGCTAAGCCGGTCAAGCAGCGCTTACGCCGTTTCGCTGAGGATAGACGCCAGACCATAGGAGAAGAAATAGCCAAGCTTCTAGCAGCTGGCTTCATTAAAGAAGTGTATCATCCCAACTAGTTAGCGAACCCAGTTCTTGTTCGCAAAAAGAATGAAAAGTGGAGGATGTGTGTTGATTATACTAGCCTTAACAAGGCATGTCCCAAAGATTCTTTCACTCTTCCCCGCATCGACCAAGTGATTGACTCCACGGCAGGGTGCGAAATTTTGTGTTTTCTCAACGCTTACTCAGGCTATCACCAGTTTAAGATGAAGGAGGATGACAAGATCAAGACATCTTTCATCACTCCATTTGGTGCTTTTTGCTACGTCTCCATGCCCTTCGGCCTCAAGAACGCAGGCGCTATGTACCAACGGTGCATATAGCATTGCCTTCAGTCACAGATCAGCCGGAACGTGCAAGCCTACGTCGACGATGTGGTGATCAAGTCCCAAAAAAGAGAAGATCTCTTGAGCGACTTGGGAGAAACCTTCTCTAATCTTAGGAGATTCAGCATGAAGCTCAACCTCGAAAAATGTGTCTTCGGGGTCCCTTCGGGCAAGCTACTCGGTTTCATCGTTTCCGAACGAGGGATCGAAGTCAACCCAGAGAAGATCGACGCAATCGTCAAGATGGGTCCACCGAAGAACCTCAAAGATGTCCAACGGATGACTGGGTGCATGGCAGCTCTTAGCCGATTCATTTCCCGACTCGGCGAGAAGGCCATGCCCCTCTACAAGCTCATGAAGAAGTCAAAAACCTTCACTTGGACGTCCGAGGCCTAGGGTGCCCTCGACGGCTTGAAGAAGTTCATAACCACCCCCTGGTGCTAGCGTCCCCCATGCCCAACGAGCCACTGCTTCTTTATGTTGCAGCAACTACTCAGGTAGTTAGTACGGTTCTGGTTGTGGAACGCTCCGAGCCCGGCCATATCCAGAAGGTCCAGCGCCCGGTTTACTTCATCAGTGAAGTCCTCTCCGAGTCCAAGGCGCGGTACCCTCAGATCTAGAAAATCATCTATGCGGTGTTCATAACATCGCGGAAGCTAGTCCACTACTTCCAAGGACACCCCATTACGGTGGTCAGCTCCTTCCCGATCACCGATGTCATCAACAACCACGATGCCACAGGCAGGATTGCCAAGTGGGCGATGGAACTCATGACCTTCAGCATAGTCTATGCCCCCCACACGGCCATCAAGTCTCAGGCTCTCACTGACTTCATGGCCGAGTGGACAGAAGTCCAATCTCCACCCTCCGTCGTCGACCTCGAGCACTGGACACTCTACTTCGATGGCTCTCTGATGCTTCAGGGCGCGGGGGCTGGTGTCGTGCTCATATCTCCCAAAGGCGAGCGCTTCAAGTACGTATTGCAGATCCACTTCCCGGCATCTAACAATATGGCCGAGTACGAAGCCTTGCTTCATGGTCTTTGTCTTGCCGTTTCACTCAGAATCCATCGCCTCCTAGCACGTGGAGACTCGGAACTGGTAGTCCGGCAGGACTGGTCGTGTAGAGACCCCTCCATGGAGGTCTACTGCCAAGAAGTGCGCAAGCTCAAAGCCAAGTTCGACGGTCTTGAGATTACCCATGTCCTACGCCGAGATAACGAAGCTGCGGATGCACTCGCCAAGCTGGGATCCAGTCGGGACGTCGTCCCGGCTGGAGTTTTCCTCCAAGAGTTGCACGCCCCCTCTATCAAGGCAGAAACAACACCCGAGACCGAAGAACAGCAAGTCCCAGAAAGTGACGCCACCCAGCAGCCCTCGTCAGAGGTCCTGGCCGTTACTCCCGACTGGACAACGCCCTTCCTAGATCACCTCCTACGGGACATCCTCCCGCCGGACCAAACCGAGGCGCGCCGCATCGCGCGACGTGCCAAGGCCTTCGTCATCGTCGATGGTGAATTTTACAAAAAGAGCACCTCCGGGGTCCTCCAGCGGTGCATATCCCAAGATCAAGGAAAGCAACTACTGCACGATATTCACTCGGGAGTGTGTGGACATCATGCGGCGCCCAGGTCACTAGTCGGGAAAGCCTTCCGACAAGGCTTTTACTGGCCGACCGCCGTATCTGATGCTGAACACATCGTCCGCACCTGCGAGGGATGCCAGCACTTCGCCCGGCAGACACACTTGTCGGCTCAGGCACTCCAAACTATCCCGATCACCTGACCCTTCGCGGTCTGGGGTCTGGACATGGTTGGTCCCCTCAAGAAAGCTCCCGGGGGCTATACACACCTTTTCGTCGCAGTCGACAAGTTCACCAAATGGATCGAAGCCAAGCCGGTGGCCACGATAACTGCAGAAATGGCCGTCAAATTCTTTCGGGATATTATCTTCCGTTTCGGCGTGCCCAACAGCATTATCACGGATAACGGCACCCAGTTCACGGGGCGAGCTTTCCTTCAATTCTGTGACGACTACAACATCAGCCTTGACTTTGCCGCCGTGGCACACCCGCGCACCAACGGGCAAGTCGAGCGATCCAATGGTCTGATAATGCAAGGCCTCAAGCCTCGGATCTTCCAGCGACTGAATAAATTCGCAGGCAAATGGGCAGCCGAGTTACCATCAGTACTTTGGAGCCTTCGGACTACGCCCAACTGGTCAACCAGTTACACACCGTTCTTCATGGTCTACGGAGCTGAGGCCATCCTCCCGACTGACCTGGAATACGGTTCCCCACGTGTCCACGCCTTCAACGAGGCCGAGTCAGAGGAGGCACGACAAGACGCTCTCGACCAACTCGAAGAAGCACGTGAAGTTGCGCTCCTTCGGTCGGCTAAGTACCAACAGGGCCTGCGACGCTATCACAGCCGGCACGTACGCGGCTGCTCGTTCAACATCGGCGACCTGGTCCTACGCCGAGTCCAGTCCAGCAAAGAGCAGCATAAACTTTCGCCGCCATTGGAGGGTCCATACATAATCGCTGAGGTGCTGCGCCCGAGGGCCTACCGACTGAAGGACGGCGACGGCAACATCGTCACCAACGCGTGGAACATCGAACAGCTACGTCGTTTCTACACTTAATCACTTTATATGATAACATGGAAACGTGAATAAAAAGACCTTTTTTTGCTCACTCGGAATAAGTTCCTTTTTCCCGACTGACCCGCTACATCTGTTCGTCGCGGACACTCAGCAATTACGCGGTTTTTCCCGCACTCGTGAAATATGTTAGTACTGTGTATAAAGTCTGGCGTTAACTCTTTGACTCCAATCGCCGGTTTACGCCACAACCTTACGCTACACGAGACACACGCCCACGGCTAATCCCTACGCAAAGGAGGCTACAACGGGTTGGCGAAGAGCAGAAACGAATGAGCAAACATACACAGGAACAAAGTCTTTTCATGGCTAAAATAAACTTACTTGCTAATCGGGTAGTTTATACATAAGTCGCTCGGCATCCCCGAGTGCATACATAAGTCACTCGGTCTCCCCGAGCGCATACAAAAATCACTCGGCATCCCCGAGTTCTTACAAAAATCACTCGGCATCCCTGAGTTCTTACAAAAATCACTCGGGATTCCCGAGTCCTTACAAAAATAACTCGGCGTTGCCGAGCTGTTCACAGCTACAATTATTTTTACAGGCCCGCACGATCCAGAAGGGAATCTGCCGTGGACTTGACGATCCTCATCATCTCCGGAATGTCTTCATCCAGGACGTCGGCAGCATACCCCTCCCCGATCGCCTGCATGTCCAGCAGCGGATAGTGCGACCGAGCCACCGCCAGAACCATGGTGGCCCCCGTCCACGTGGCGTCCGACTCGATCTTCTTCAACTGGTCAGGCACTTCCGTCAGGCGCTCCGCGACCGCCGCTATAGAATCTGGGGCCCGGTTCATCTAACCAGATGGCGCCACACACCACCCGTCCCGCTGTCAGCAATGACTCGGTCATCCCACGGGCCTTCTCGAGGCGCGCCTTAAAATCTACAAGGACAAAACTCAAAAGTGAGCAAAGAAGACCGGCGGACCCCGACTAGCTCCAAGCCCGGGTCAAAAACTCACCAGTCTCAGCCTCGGCGGCTCCCCTCTTCGCCCCTTCGGCAGCCGCCATTGAGTCGGCGGCCTTGCGCTCGAGCTGCTCCGCACGGGCTTTCTCAGCCGAGAGCATCTCCTCGAGCCTGCGGGCCTGGTCCTTAGCAGCGTCGAGCTCCTGGGTGCGGGCCGTCACCGCCTCGAGCTCCACCTTAAGCTTCGCGGCCTCATCCTCGGTGGCTGCAAAGAATAGCGCATCAGTAAAACAAAAGGAGACAAGGGGCGACAAACACCACTCGGATCCCTCACCTTTCGTCCACGCGATCTCCTGCGAAAGGCCCACCTGTAGAGCGGTGATTTCCACCCCACACTTGCGGGCCATATCCTCTGCCGCCTGCCAGCTCGTAGCCAGCTTGTCCCACTCGGCCTTCCGCAGGTCGAGTCGGTCAAGGACCGGGAGCCGGTCCTGGAGGAAGGCGGTCTTGTGCTACGACCGCTGATTCAGACTCTGCAAAAAGAAGACGCAACAGTAAGGCCACCCGGGAAGGTTGTCAAAACCCTCCACTCAGTCCCAAGGACCCAGCGGAGGCTCGGGGGCTACACCCTCTGGGTGCACTGTTCGTGCACCCAGAGTCAAACCTACAAAAGAATGCAAAATAAACCCTCCGTCCGACTATCCTAGTCGAACGCAGGCTCGGGGGCTACACCCTCTGGGTGCACTGTTCGTGCACCCAGAGTGAAAACTACAAAACGGCTCAGGGCCCTCCACCCGTCTACCTTAGTCGGGCAGAGGCCCGGGGGCTACTCCCTACGGATACACTCACTCTTCGAAAGTAAGGATGACTCACCTGCATCAACGGGCGTAACCTGTCGTTTAGCAGGTTAGCTCCCTCCTTCACCGTCTTCAGCAAGGCCGGGAGCATCTCGCCAAGCTGAGCCGCGACGTCTGTCGCGTTGTTCCATTCTTTCTCCTCCGCGACGTCGTCGATCTCCCGGATCGTCATAGCCGGCCGCCACGGGTCTGATTGCCGAACCCGAAGCAGTCGGAGCACCAGCTCGGAGGACGGCTGGGGAGGCGGAGCGGCGCTGAACTCCTCCATCGCGGGGGCAAGTCGAGATTGCCCCCACGGTCCTGTGGGGCGGCCCCAGCTGACTCGGGACCCGCTTCTCCGGCCGCCTCCGAGCCCTGGCCGGCGGCCCCAGCCGGCTCGGGACCTGCTCCTCCTGCCGCCTCCGAGCTCTGTCCGGCGTCCGCAGGCGCGCCCTGAGCCGACGCCCCGGCGGAGGGCTCCTCCTCCCGAGGAGCGGCGGATGGGGCGGGCTGCGCGCTGGGTCATTCGGGGGACGGCCGGGGCCCCAGGGCGCTCGGGGGAGCCTTTGGGATATCTCCTGCCCTCTGCGTCCTATAGAGAGAAAGTTGAACCCATCAGTCTTCAAAAAACACAAATGAGCAAGCAGTCGCCGAGACACTTACTTGACTGATCAGAGGAAGGGAATGCGCTTCTTGGGCCCCGGGGCTCGCCTCCCGGACGTGGCAGTGGCCAAAGCCACTGAGGTTCCCGACCCACCTTGTGCCCCGAAGGCGGTATCGGCATCTCTTTTCTCCCCCCGGCTGGGGGGGAATGTCGTCTTCGGCCGCCCGAGGAGTTTCACTCGGAGCGGCAGCCGGCGCCACCGGGTTAGCACCAGCGGTGGACCCATCCTGCTCCGCCGGAGCAGTCCTCACGGCGGGCGGAGCCGCCGAGTCAGGACGGGGGGCGGAGCCACCCTGTCCCGATGAAGCGGAGCCCGCTACAGCGGGTGTCGGGCCGGCGGCAGAGCCGCCCTGTCCCCTCGGGGCAGGGCCCGCCGGCGCCCTCTGCCTCTTCACGTGGAGGGGAACGTCATCTTCATCCTCGTCCTCCTCCGGGGCCGGCGCGCTCGGCGGAGGAGGGCGGGGGGCTGCGGCCGCCGGCGCCTTCCCCTTGGAAGGTCCGGCGCCCTTCGAAGACCCGGTGCCCTTTGAAGAGCCGGCACCGGAGGAAGGTGCCCCGGCTGCTCCCTGCGGTGGCGGCCCGCCGCTCGGGACATCGGCGTACCGTGGCTGGTTCCATATCTCGTCCTCCGGGAGGGGAGCGTTGGAACAGAAGCCAAACAGAACCTGCCAAAACACAAAGGCAGACCCCGAGTGAGACTCGGCGAAGAATTAAGGAAAAAACAAAAGGGGCAGGGACTCAGTTACTCACGTCACTCGGCGGGTTCGCCCGGCTAAAGGGCAGCGGCCGCCCGGAGAAGTCTAGGCTCGTCCCCTGAGCCAGGATCCTCTCGAGCCGGCTCTGGACCTCGCCCTCCGTGAGCCCTTCGGCGGACTCCCGGGTCCCGTCATATTCGCCGGTGTACTCGAACATGGGGTGTGCCTGTAGTTTCGCAGGCTGCACCCGCCACCGGACGAAGGTCGCAGCGACAACCGTCACGGTGACTCCGGCCTTCCTCGCCTCGCCGAGCTGCGCTATTAGGAGAGCGACGTTGTCCTGCTCCCTGTCGAGTGGGGGAACCGACCAGCTCGGCTTGACTTCTGGTGGATAGCCCGAGAAGGCTGGCAGCGACGGCTCAGGGTTGGCACAGTAGAACCAGTTGGCGTGCCAGCCCTTGTTCGAGGACTGCATCGGCGGAGCCGGGTAGCTCTTCGCCGCCCCGGACCTCAGCTGGAACCCAGCGCCTCCCACTACGGCCGGGTTGTCTCTGCTCAGCTGTGGCTTCACCATGAACAGGTGCTTCCACAGGGCGAAGTGCGGCCGGATACCGAGATAGCACTCGCATAGGGTGATGAAGCACGCGACATGGAGTATGCTGTTGGGGTTGAGATTGTGGAGCTCCAGCCCGTAGAAATAAAGCAACCCCCGCAGGAATGGGTGGACCGGCATCGAGAATCCCCGCTCGAAGAAGGAGCCGTGGACGACTAGCTCGCCGGTGTTCGGAGTGGGGACGGTCTCCCCCGCGGCGGCACGCCACTCGACCAACTCCTTTGGCGGCAGCAACCTGAACCGCATGAGGATCTCCAGCCGCGTCTCCGTCACTGTCGATTTCATCCATGGGGCCATTGGATCGGCGAGCGACTCTCCCTCACTCAGTAGCTTCCGCACCAAAGCGTCTTCTTCAGCTTCGGTCGGATCAGCTTCCCAATGCGGGGCTTGCATCCAAGGTGGCCGGATTAGGAGTTAGGGTTTTGGGATGGAGCAGCGCGCATGAACTGATTTGGGCGAGGAGAAGACGAAGGGTTTGGGCACAAGAAGAAGGAGAACACGAGTGGATGCGTGGGTCGAACCCGCAATCTCTTCGGAATATAACGGGACGGATCAAGCGGTTCGGTTTCCCCACGTCCGCACGCACCCGAATTCACCGCGCCCACGATGTGCCTCTTTAGATTCCATTACGCGCCTTTGACGGGCCAAGTCGCGCGTCTTCCACGCCCACGACTTAACGGCGCTGCGATTCGTGCGGTTAAATGAAAGGGGATCTGACGGTTGGCCTTCCAGGGTTAATAACCGATCGGAGTATACCTCCGTTGATAGCAGCCGAAGCGTGTTTCCCGCAAACCACCAGCCAGTTACCGGTTAAATCGGAACTTGGTGCTACGGCTGTGAAAGGTATCAGTGGCTGGCCTCAAGCAGGAACGCAGTCACCTGAGTACACCCGAGTGAAGGGCAGTAATGGCGTGCCTTCCGTAGGCCCCAAGTCGGACGCCGAGCAACTCGGAGCTACCGGATTCTTCACCTAGACCTACCGAGCGTGTAAGCCTCGGAGGCCCTGGAATCCGGAATTTCCGGATTCAGTGGAATGACCCGGTGTAAGGCAGGAACCTATGCGCCATGGCTTGTTTCTCTGGTTCTGACGCAAATTTCAGAGGCATTCCTTCAGGGGACACTAGCCGGCCTTAATCCACTCGGGAAGGTCGGGTGTTACTCAGAAATCCAGTCGGGATTCATGGCACGCCCCATGCTGGGCTATCAGTCGGTCTCTGTCCATCAGGATGGATCGAGCGCCACCAGAGCTTACCCATTATTAGCTCACCTGCCGTAACATTCCTGCCTTACAGGTGAATGTTACTTGGCTTTTACTGTCTTTTTCACACGAGTTCAATCAGTCCTTCGCAATCTCCCTGCAAACAGAAGTCATTCGGAAAGCTTGACCGGAAGAGAAGACTAATAGCAGCAAGATCGTGAAGGACACCGGGGCTACTGATGATGACATGGCACCCGGGTATCATCAAGGAGTACGAATCCGGCCCTCTGGCCACAGGGTGGGCCGGGCCGACTACTCGGAGTACGATTTCTACACGGGGGCGCCTCATCAACGTGGAGTACAAGACATGGAATAATACCTGTCTGGCATACCCAAAATCAATTGTAACAAGTTAGGAAATCAATCTGTTACCCGATCCGGACTCTTGTAACCCTACCCAGGTCGCCTATATAAGGCTCGGTAGGGGACCTCCGATCGGCAGAAGTCTCTAAGCCTTTAGTCATAGACAATCTTCATTGTTCCCTAGACCAAGCAACCTCGAGATCGATTCTCCAGGGCTTGCGGCACTCGGGATTCAAGCTATACTAGCCACCAAACACAGGACGTAGGGTATTACCTCTCTGTGAGGGCCTGAACCTGTCTAAATCCTGTCTCCCGTGTGCACCCATCCTGATTTGCTGTGCTCACGCCGCCCCATATTCAGTATTGCCAGAATAATACTCCGACACACCCTCACAAATGTCTGGGCCAACCCACACAAGCTTGGGTGATCCCCAGCGACTCCTACACCTATCTAGGAGTAGACACTCCAAGAGTAATAGAATCTGTAGCAACAACACTTGGAGGAACCAATGCTCTTTGCTCAAAGCTCTAACTCTCTTGAACTAGCACATGAGAAGTTTGGTTTCTGTTCAGGAGATGAGAGGCTTGAAAATGGCTAGCAAAGGTTGAGGTCCAAGACCTCCCCTAGTCTCCTATATATAGGGCCCGCAGGCACCTGACCGTTACACACTCATGCCATGTAGGATTAAGTGAGACCTGTGACAGGAACCGGAGACACCGCTAACCACAACGCACAACGGTAACACGGCTTCAGGCAGACCGACACCTGTGTCATCGGTGGCTAACACAGGTGAAACCCTAACTGACGTAGACTCCCTACTCAGCCCGGTCTTGACACATTACATGCCCTCAGTGCATACAGCAAACTCTGATGCATAACAGGAGAGAACCTCCAACAGTTTTCTGACGCAACAGACAAACCATTGCAGTGCAGTTCCCTTAGCATTTTCAAGCTCTCCCTGGCATAGAGGTGTACCTGAGTCATAGAGCGGTTGTTCACCTGTGACATAGCTGTGCCACACAGGTAACTATGGCTCTAGGGTTTAGTAAGCTAGCACAGCAGTGTACTAGCACAACCCAGTTTTACACTTGTGCAAGACTGTTGTTACAGGGCCACTGACCTCAAGGCATCAATGCCACTGTCCAACACTCTGAGCATTGAGCATAAGAACTTCCAAAAGTAATTGCAACTTCATCCCTCTTGGTAGTACAGGTGTTTCCTAAGGACTCAAGAAAACTAGCAAATCTAGGCTTCAGCTTCCACCAACTGTAGTCAAGGCTCTTGACGCATCAAGCAACCATCACCTTGCTTGCAACTCCTAGCACAACACCGATTTCTTCACAGCTGTGGCACAGCTGCCTACCATAGCTATCTCCTTGTCTTGGGAAAATGCCTTTGTACTTTTAGTGGTCATCCTTTTATAGATGAAACCTCTTCTTGGAACCTAATCTTCCTGCTTACACTCAATGTAAATATTAGATCCCAGTTTGGGTTGCCATTAGCCATCAAAACTATTTAGGGGCCTAGATGCTCTTTCAAGCTTGGTGGCGACGCCTGGATGGGGATGGGACGGCGGCGGGGAAGAAGATAGGGATGGGGCGAGCGGGGTCGGGCTGGGGAAAGTGGGCCGGGAAAAAGGGGAGAGGGGAAGGCCACGGCGGAGAAAGAGTTGGGCCGCTCGGCCCAGCTTAGAGGGAGAGAGGCGGGGCAGGCCAGTGGGAGAGAGAGGGGAAGTAGACTGGGCTATCGGCCCAGTCGAGGGAAAAAGAAATGGGCCCCGAGAGGGCTCATTCGGGGGGAGGGTTAGGTTTTTATTTTTGTGTTTTGTGTTTTCTTTTTTTGTTTTTAATTTTACCCCTTTTCAAACTAGAATTTTCTTAAACTTTTAAAATTATACTCAAATTTAACTCATGCATTCCATGCCATGATGCACAATTGACAAGATATTAAATTGGGGATGTTACAACCTACCCCTTATAAGAATCTCAACCTCGAGATTTGGATTAGCTGGAAAGGAGGGAGGGGTACGCTGATCGAAGGAGATCTGCGTGTTTCCAAGTGGCTTCTTCTTCGGAATGGTTGGACCATTGGACTTTAATAAACTTCACGTTGCATCTTCTTGTAGTCCTTTCCGTTTTGTCGAGAATACGAATGGGATACTCTTGATAAGAAAGATCTTCCTAAAGATCTAGAGTATCAACAGCAGGTTCTGGAAGTGGATCTTTAAAACACTTCTGAACTTGGGAAACGTGGAACACATTATGGATATTGGAGAGCGAAGGAGGTAGTTCCAACTGATATGCAACTTCACCTCGTTTAGAAAGAATACGAAAGGGACCAATATAACAAGGTGCCAACTTTCCTTTGACGCCAAATCGGCGAACACCCTTAAAAGGAGTGACCCGAAGATAGACTTTATCATTTGGCTCAAAGTGGACCTCACGACAATGAGGGTCGGAGTAGCTCTTCTGATGAGATTGAGCAGTTTTCAACCGTCTCGAATAACTCGGACTTGATCCTCCGCTTCCTTGATCAAATCCGGTCCAAGAATTTGTCTTTCTCCAGTCTCAAACCAATTGAGTGGAGTCCAACATTTGTGCCCCTAAAGGACTTCAAAAGGGGCCATGCCTAGGCTTGATTGGAAACTGTTGTTATACGAGAACTCAGCAACCGGAAGGCACTTCTCCCACTTCGCGCCGAAAGATATAACACAAGCCCTAAGCATATCCTCAAGGATTTGGTTAACCCTTTCGGTTTGTCCGCCTGTTTGGGGGTGATAAGCTGTGCTGAAAGAGAGACGAGTTCCCATAGCAGCTTGAAGGCTTTCCCAAAATCTAGAGGTGAACAAACTACCACGGTCAGAGATTATCCGTTTAGGGATTCCGTGGAGAGCTACTATCCGAGATAAATATAACTCAACTAATTGGCTAGCTAAGATCTTCTCTCGGACAGGGAGAAAATGTGTTACCTTGGATAGACGATCAATGACTACCCAAATGGCATCATTCCCCTTCTGAGTTCTTGGGAGACCGGTGACAAAATCCATGCCAATTTCATCCCATTTCCACTTAGGAATAGGTAGAGGTTGGAGCGTGCCTACGGATTTTTGGTGTTCCGCCTTAACATGATGACACACATCACACTCAGAGATGAAACGAGCGATCTCTCTTTTAATTCGGGTCCACCAAAACTTCTGCTTAAGATCTTGGTACATCTTCGTACTACCTGGATGAATAGACAATGGAGATCATGAGCTTCATGAAGGATAAATTCTCCTTTAGAAGTCCCAAACCCTCCGACTGGACCGTCCAAACCGACCATCCCAGACCCTCAAACCGGACCGTCCGGATGAAGGTCTGGATGTCCTATAGAAATCCCAAACACTCCGATCCGGCCATCCAACCGGACCGTCCTGGACCCTCAAACCGGACCGTCCGGACGAAGGAACGGATGTCCTCTAGAATTCCATAACCCTCCGACCGGACAGTGGAACCAGATCGTCCTGGACCCTCAAACCGGACCGTCTGTATGAAGGACCGAATCTTCTCTGGAAGTTGCAAACCCTTCGACCGGACCGTCCAAACATACCACCCCGAAACCTGAAATCGGACGATCAGAATGAATTTCCGGCTCTCCCCTAGAAGTCCCAAACCCTTTGACCGGACCGTCCAAACCAACCGTCCCCTAGAATTCCTGGACCCTCCAAATGGACCCCCAAAACTGACCATCCCGGACCCTCAAACCGGCCCATTTGGTTGAAGGTCCGGATGTCCTCTAGAAGTCCCGAACTCTCTGACCGGACCGTCCAACCATACCGCCCCGAAACTTGAAACCGGACAATCCGGATGAATGTCTGGCTCCCCTAGAAGTCCTGAACCCTCTGATCGGACCATCCAACCGGGCAGTCTCAGACCCTCAAACCGAACCATCCTACCGGACCGTCGAACCAGATCGTCCTGGACCCTAAAACTGAACCCCCCTACCGGACTGTCGAACCAGATCGTCCCGGACCCTAAAACCGAACCGTCTTGATGAAGGTCCGGATGTCCTCTAGAAGTCCCGAACCCTCTGACCGGACCGTCCAACCTGACCATCCTGGACCCTCAAACTGGCCCGTCCGTATGAAGGTCTGGATCTCCTCTAGAAGTCCCGAACCCTCTAACCGGACCGTGCCGGACCCTCAAACCGGATCATCCGGATGAAGATCCGGATAATCTCTGGATGTTTCAAACCCTCCGACTAGACTGTCCCGGAACCTCAAATTGGACCGTCTGGATGAAGGTCCGGTTGTCCTCGAGAAGTCCCGAGCCCTCCGACCAGACCGTCTAATTGGACCGTCCCGGACCCTCAAACTGGACTTTCCGGATGAAGATCCGCATCTCCCCTAGATGTCCTAGACTGTCCAAATGGACCATCCCGGACCTCAAACCGGACCGTCTGGATGAAGACGTGGATCTCCTCTAGATGTTCTGAACCCTCGGACCGGAACGATCTAGACCTCAAACCGGACCGTCCCGGACCCTCAAACCGTATCATCCGGATGAAGGTCTGAATCTCCTGTAGATGTCCCAACCCTCTAACCGGATCATTCTAGACACTTAAACAGGACCATGCGAATGATGGTCCGGATCTCATCTAGAAGTCCTGAACTCTCCGATCGGACCATCCAACCGGATCGTCCGGGACCCTCAAAACGGACCGTTCGGATGAAGGTCCAGATCTCCTTTGGATGTCCCAAACTCTCTGACCGGACCGTCCACCTAGACCATCCTGGAACTGCAAACCAGACCATCTGGATGATGGTTCGGATCTCCTCTAGAAGTCCCGAACCCTCTGACTAGATCATCCAACTGAACCGTACCGGAACCTCAAACTGGACCGTCCGGATCATGGTCCGTATGTCCCCTAGAAGTCCTAGACTATTGAGGACATGACCCCGTTGGATACACCCACTGCCACCTCTACTTCCACTACTTCAACTATGTCTGCTACTCAAGCTATAAAGAATAAAAGAAGGTCCGTCAAGATCGTCAAGAACAAGCGAGGATTCAAGTTCAAGCTTTTAGGAGGACGAGCAAATGAAGTTCATGTGACCATGAAGATGTCTCACATGGATTTTTACTATATAAGGAGTTCTCCCACATCACCTTTGGTCCAAGGAGAGCTAGAGATCAAGTCCCACAAGATTTGGAGTCTGATTCGGATTACTAAGATAGCCTTGACTTCAAACGTCCTTATCTCGGGCATACGAACTCCGATTTGGGTGATCTTGGACTCTTTAGAAAGTTTATCTCGTGCTCTTCTCAACCTGTCCAGTGCCACCTCCAAATTCATCACGAGCACGTCAATATTACTAAAACAGTCCGGGACTATCTCAGGAAAATAAACCACCTCATCTCTTTATATATCCCCTAGGATGATCTCTTTTGTTTTGGGTTTTGTTTAGTTAAGAGTTTGCTACCTTTGCAACTTTGTGTATCTTTGTTTGTGTCCAACGACCAGATCATGACCACCTTTTGGAACCCCACCCTTTCTTGTTCTTCATCCATACTTGCAATTTCAGATTGCTTTATCTTAATTCTTGTTAGTTCTTTGATTGCTCGTAGGGATTATGAACCTCGTGTTCAGCTTGATCGTGTTCAGGTTGATCATGCTTCCGGCATCATCAATAACCTACCGGAGTTAGTTTAGCGATTGCTAAGGCGCATCATTGTCGTACGGTGTAGTCGAATCGTCAAAGTCATCTCCACAAATCGATAGTTATCTTCTTATCGAAAGATCGGGACACCCATTGTTCTATCAAGTGGTATCAAAGCTCAAGTTGCTCAGTTAGAAATTTATGGTTTTCATAGTTCTAGATCTGTTCTACCAATCGTCCAGAAAAAGCCTACAAAAAAATAGTAGATTAGTTTACCCGCTGTCCAAACCAATCTGAGCCTTGCAGTTTTCATCGTAGTTCTTGCATTGTTGAACTTTTGCTACATTAATCGTGTCGAGTTGCTGGAATAGATTGGTTCGTAGTTGAAATTTTTTTACTTGATCAAACATTGTTTTGTTGCTTCTAGTTCTCCCTGCAGAAAATCAGAAAAAGAGAAGAGAAGAGTTGCTGCCGCGGCAAGATTTTTGCTGCCAATTTCAGCCGTGACAGCCCGTGCCATCACCCACCGCTACCGCTCATCCATCTCCTTGCGTTGCCACACGCTGCCATGCACCGCCTGTGCTGCCACGCCACTGCCACCACTTGCCACGCGCCGCTAGCTGCTACCGCGGCACCATCTTGCTGCTGTGACAAAGTTCGCCGCCACCATCAAGCTCCTTGCTGCTACGGGCCGAGGAGAAGTGCTAGTTCTAGTTGCATCTTTGCGCTAGTTCTAGCAGATTGAATCTGAGAAAAAAAAGAGAAAGAGTCCAAGAAAAAAAGGGAGAGTGAAGTTTGCTTGGAATTCAAGTTGAAAGCTAAAGCCTTGCCTTGTTTGATTCAATCTCTTGGGCAAGGACTTGGCCAGCCTCTAGGACTCCCCCACGTCCTTAAGAAGGCCCCTGGACAGATCTCCCACCAAGAATCGGACAAGAATTCAAATTACAACATGTTCTGGATTTGGATTCAAACTCCAAGTCAAATTCGGATTGAAAATTCTAAGTGCCCAGAAAAAATTATGTAAAATCAGGCATAAATCAAGGAGCCTATTGGTAAATTTTCAGCGCCATCCGACGAATGGTTTGGGCGAAAAAGCCAATTTAAGTTTTAGCCTCCTGCCGTTTTCCTGCCACAACAAGGTTTCTACTGCCACAGCAGCCTTGCAGCATAATCATGTTTTCTTGTGTAGCGCATATCTTTTGCTCTGTTTGGGATTTTTTTGAGGTGTAAAAAAATTTAAAAAAATAAAAAAAGAGTAAGAAGCCACACAAAAGGCCTTTGCAAAAAAAAACCTCAGAAACTTCCCTCTTGCTTTCTCTTTGTTTCCTCGGTTTCTATCGCTTCGGTATTTAGGCCTAGTTAAAATTTTCTTGTTCTAGTCTAAGTCCAGCAACTAGGACTAGTATTTTTGAGCATCTTTTCAAATTTGCATAGCTACTTGATCATTTGCTATCCTTGCTACTCACATAAAGCCTCCATGCTCCACTATTCTGTACCATGCAGATATACGTTCAACTGGCAATCGCTTTACTCAATCTTCAGAGGTATTTGACACCGCTGGTTGCCGGTCACCACCTACTGCATGGCAAGAACTTGTAAGAATTTTGATTTGGCTTGAGTGATGAGAGACTTGCCACCACATCCTAGTAGTTGATAGGAACATTATACTTATGATTTTGTTTTGTGTTTCTCCTAACCATGATAGGCTCTTGAGCAAACAGCGGAGATGATCTCCCTCTTCTTGAGAAGAGCATTCATGAGTTGTCCACTAAGTTTGACACTCTCCTCGACTGTTCAGATGGAGCACCACTAGCAGTAGGACCTCAACCACCACTGCCACTACTTGTACCTACCATCAAAGTACAAAATCATGACACATGTACCACGAGTAAGTTCAACGTACCCGTTTATAATGGTACACATGATCCTAAATGTTATCATGCTTGGGAATTAGATATAGCACAACTATTTGAAAAACATGCAATTCTCGAGTATCGTAAAGTTAGGGTTGTTGCTAATGGTTTTACCGACTATGCTGCTGTTTGGTGAAAGTTACACTGTCAATTACATTCACATAATATACCTTCCACTTGGGGTGCTATGAAGAAACTTATGAGAAAAAGATTTCTACCTCCCTATTATGCTAGTGATTTGCGTAAAAATTTACAACGTTTAAAGCAAGGTAACGAGACCGTACAAATATATTATAAAAAAATTTCAAACTTGTTTGAAATGTTGTGATCTACCTGAAAATGAGGACTTTGCCATGGATCAATTTATGAAAGGTTTGAATTGTGGCATACGGAATAAGTTTTGATGTATTCCACGTAGCATCTTTGGTTTGTTTTGGCGTGCTTGTGTTTTTGAGAATAAAATACAGGAGGAAGCACAGAACCAGACATCAATACAAGATCTCATGTCATGTTCACCACAGGATGCTTTTTCTACTACGAACATCGCCACGGTCCAAGAAGTGCTAGAGATAGAATCGCACAAGATTAGGACTCTGATTCGGATTGCTGAAACAGCCCTGATTTCAAATGTCTTTAAGTCGAACTTCATTGTTCAGGTTGATCGTGCCTACGGCAAGGTCAATAACCATCGGAGGTTGGTTTAGTGATTGCTAAGGTGTATCTTCGTGTACGGTATAGTCGAATCGTCAAGGTCAAACTCCACCAAACCGTTAGCTACCTTCGTCTCACCAAAAGATCGGGCCACCGTCTCATCATAACACATCGCTTGCTGATTGTTGTACCTCATGTGATATTATTGCTATACCTCATGATTTGGATATATAACATGTTGAAGAAAATGACATAGATAAAGACTTATGTGCTCCATGTTCTAAAATTGTTTCTTTTACAAATTTGCGAGCACCAATAGGCTATGGAATGTTGATAGAACAAAATGACGTGTACAATGCTGTTGCTCATGATGTTGATACGTGCTATTCAATTTGGTAACCCTATGACTTTGACACATGCTTTAGAGAAAATTTCTGTACTTGTAGGTTTACATTTGTGGAATTCCATCTATACTCCATGCTATCAATTTAATGTGATTGGAGAAAATAGTGTAGACTGTGGAATTTTAGTGCATACCTTTTGCACCACCCGTGCTGAAATTGTTGATAAACTTACTCGTTCCGACGATGATCATTTGCAATTGTTTATCTCATCAACTTTGCAATGTGAGTAATTCATTCAAAGACTTATGTTACATGCTGCCACAAATTTTTGTGCTCCTCCATCTCCTAAAATTCAGTGTGCTAGTGATAACCCTTTTAATTCTTTCAGTGTGCATTCGCAACATTTTTGTTGGCACATGTTTGAGCAATATTATGATGGATTTCCATTTGATTGCTTCATTTATACTTGCAAAGCTAGTTGTAATACTGGTTGTATAGACAATTACCATAAGCTCATGAACCCTTTTGCTAATGCTCATCACAAAGACAAGGTCTCTGCTTATGTTTGCAAATTGCGTTGCAATGCTTGCTGGAATTTTTGATGAGGACATGACCCCCATGGATACACCCGCTGCCACCTCTACTACCATTACTTCAATTACGTCCACCATAAAGAACAAAAGGATATTTGTCAAGATCATGAAGAACAAGTGAGGATTCAAGTTCAAGCTCTCAAGAGGAGGGAATGAAGTTCATGTGGCTATGACCATGTGATAGCACTTTGGGTGTCCCGATCTTTCGATGAGAAATACACATCAGTTTGGTGGAGGTGACTTTGATGATCCGGCTACACTTGTACGACAATGGAGCACCTGGGCAATTGCTAAACCAACTCCTGGAGGTAATTGACCTTGCCGTGGGCACACAACCTGAACACGAGGTTCTTTATCCCCGCAAGCAACCGAAGAACGAGCAAGAATAATTGAAGGCAAACTGAAATTGCAAATATAGATGAAGTATGATATATTGATAAGGTGGAGTTCTGAAAAGTAATCAAACTAGTTGTCGCAAGACACAACTACAGACAATGTCATTTGGCCCTAGGCAACAAAACAGTACTCAATAAAACCTGAAAGCTAAAGAGAGAACCCTAGGGGGTATTTAAAGAGAAGAGGTGATCTATTACAGAGATAGTCCTGAACTGTTTTGGCAATTGCGGTGTGCTCGTAAGGAATTTGGAGATAGGGTTAGACAGGTTGGAAAGAGCACGACATAAGCTTTCCAAAAAGTCCAAGATCATCCAAATCGGAGTCCATACGCTTGAGATATAGAAGTTTGAAGTTAGGGCTGTCTCAGGAATCCGAATCAGAGTCCAGAATTTGTTGGACTCGATCTCTAACTCTTCTTGGACCAAAAGTGATGTGGGAGATCTCCTTTTACAGCACAAATCCATGTGAGACATCTTCATGGTCACATGAAATTCATTTGCTCCTCCTCCCGAAAGCTTGAACTTGACTCCTCGCTTGTTCTTGACGATCTTCATGGATCTCCTTTTATTCTTAATAGCTTGAGCAGCGGACGTAGTTGAAGTAGGGGAAGTAGAGGTGGTAGTGGGTGCATCCATAGGGGTCATGTCCTCATCATCCTCCCTTCCTTGAAAACAAAGCCGTCCTCGGCTTTGCATAAGCTAAAAACCATCAAAGAGCAAAGAAAATGTGTATGCAGCATATATGTATCTATCAATCATGGTTAGCGCTTCGTGGTTAGCAATTACATGCAAACCAGAATTGAAAATGTGATGCGTCATGGTAGATTTGACAAGCATGTTTAGTGCCATATCCTTCTTAGATTTCCAGTCAGCATTGCAACTGAATTTGCAAATATAAGTGAATAACTTGTCTTTATGATGAGCGTTAGCAAAAGGGAAGAGCTTATCAAAACTATCCATACAACAAGTATTGCGACTAGTTTTGCACGCATACCTGAAGTATTCATCATAATATTGCTCAAACATGTGCCAATGAAAATGATACAAATTCACATTCAAAGTGATGAAAGGATTATCACTAGCATGCCGAATTTTAGGGTGTGGAGAAACACAAAAATTTGTGGCAGCATGCAACATAAGTCTTTGAATGAAATTCTCACATTGCGAAGTCGATGAGATAAACCGTTGCAAATGGTCATCGTCGAAACGAGTAAGTTTATCAACAATTTCAGCATGGGTGATGCAAAAGCTATGCAGTAAGATTCCACAATCTACACTATATTCTCCAATCACATAAACCTGATAGCATGGAGTATAGATGGAATTCCACGAAGGCAAATTTACAAGTTCAGAAACTTTCATTAGAGCGTGTGACAATTACATAGGCATATCAAGCTTAACATAGCACAATAAATTAGAGAATATGGTATCAAGTTCTTTTTCAGGTACTACTAACTTATCACAACCTATCTTATAAGCATTCAATTCACAAGGCTCAACTTTTGGCACTGCTAGACTATCATAGCGACCATTCTCAGCATGTCTAGTAACCAAAGCAGTAGAGTCAGTATCACCATTTGGTACGATTATCATCTAAAGGAACCTTAGACACACCCAAATCTGAAATTTCAGAATTCATTTATCCATATCAATGTCGGGTGCACCCAAATCAGTATATAAAACATGAGTTTCACATGGTGCACATATATCGGCAGGTATTTCAGTTATTTGATCACATGGCAAGCTCAAATCAGTAAGTAATGCATTGGTTGCAGCAAAATTATCATGTGATTCTTGGGAAACGATTTCAACATGTTTAATCAATTCGTCAAGAGGGCTAGTAGCAATTTCTGCACATGGAACACTAATTTCAGTACTAACATGTGATTCTAAAACATAAATAGCATGTTCATCATCTAGTTGTGGTGTAGATATAAGTGAAGTGTTAGCACACAACTCTTCCTTATCACAAGGAGCATTACATAATTCTTTACAAATGACATTCTCAACTTGTGGTAAAGGCAAAGTATCAAGCGGTTCCACTTTAGCTTGCTCTAAAATAGCATGAGTAGTGGACAGGTAGGGTTCATCACGGGGAGCATGAGAACGAGTACCTTTAGTAGGTTGCAACATGAGAACTTGTGCCTTGTGTTTATTGGCCTCATTTATCCGTCTCTTGATCACCTGCTCAACTTTGCAAGCAAGACGAAACAAACGATTGATAGAAAAACAGTCCTCATGCATAAGTTCGTCCTGAATGTCATGGTTCAAACCTTTTCAAAATCTATTAAGAGTAGCTTCCTCACTTTCATTGATATTACAACAAAATAAGTAGTATTGAAGGTCTAGATAGTACTCATCAACGGTGTTACTACCTTGTTCTAAGTTTTGCAATTTTTGAAGCTTGCGATGTGTAAAAGAGGGTGGTATGAATTTGTATCTCATTGCAAGTTTTAAATCATCCCAAGTAGCAGGTATATAATCAGGATATAATCAACAATATTCATCTCACCAAATAGAAGCAAAATCAATGAATGTACTAGTAGCAGCCCATACTTGCTTATGCTTAGAAAAAACATGGCTAGCAAATACTTCATTGAGCTCTATTTCCCAATCGAGATAAAAATCAGGCCTATTACAACCTTCAAATATTGGCATTGAAACAACATGATCATGTACCATTTCACGTTGTGGTACCTTCCGTGGAGGTAGTCATACTTGCTGCGGTGGTGATGAAGAGATGCTCGCCTTAGGGTATGGCACATCTCCCACTATAGATCTAGCCCAAGAACTAATTACTCCAGAACATATCATTGTTAGTAGAAGACAAGGAAACGAATCACAAGTATATGTCCCTATCAACTACTAGGATGTGGCTACAAGGCGCTCAACACTCAAGCCAAATCAAGATTCTTACAAGTTCTTACCATGCGAAACAGGGGGTGTCGGCCGTTGGCGGTGTCAAAGTCTTCTCGAAGATTGGATGAAGTGATTGCTGGGCGACCGAACAGCCTGTACGAGGTAGGAAGTGGAGCTTGGGAGGCTTTATGTGAGTAGCAAGGATGGCAAATGATCAAGTAGTTGTGCAAAGTTTAACTAGGCCTAGATACCAAAGCAATAGAAACAAAATAAACAATAGAAAGCAATGGGTAAGTTTCTGAGGTTTTTTTTTGCAATGGCCTTCTATGTGGCTTCTTATTCTTTTTTTATCTCAGAAACTCACTCAATCAAGCAAACGGGCAAAGAGCTAAAATCTGGTTATCGTTGGCTTGCCACGGCAGCAAAAATAGCTAAATATGGTACCATGACAGAGAAGTGGCAGCAAACTCAAAGCTGTCGTACTGCTACTTACTCACGGAACTGAAATCAGAACCTCCGGAAAATAGAATTTCAGATATTTTGAGAGTTACCTCTAGAAACACGCAGTTGTCCTTAGAGCCTCCGGGATAGAATTTAGAGGCATCGATATTAGTTGCTGGAAACAGGTAGACGACCTCGGAGCCTCCGGGACTAAAGTCGGAAATTCCGAGATTAGCTTCTGGGAAGTACGAACGTTCCTGGAGGCTCCAGGATTGAACTCGGAAGATCTGAATTCACCTTCTGGTCCCGCACGAGATGGAAGTCAGAGGGTGACGATGACATAGCACCCAGGTATCATCAAGGAGGACAAAGCCGACCCTCCGGACACGGGATAGGCCGGGCCGACTGCTCGGAGTCCGACTTCTACATGGGGGCGCTTCATCAACTTGGAGTACAAGACATAAATCTGTACTTACCCGGTGTCTTGGATCCTGGTTGTAACCGACTCGGAAATATACTTGTAAACCGATCTGGACTCGTGTAACCCTGCCCCTGCTGCCTTTATAAAGCAGGGCAGGGATCCGCCGATCGGTAAGCTTTGATAGAGACTTAGATACTCAAACCCTAGCAACCTAGAGATCTCCTCTCAAGGTCTTGCGGCGCTCGGAACACAAGTAATATCATCCACCAAACACAGGACGTAGGGTATTACCTCTTCTTGAGGGCCTGGACCTGTCACGGACCCGGAATTATATATGATTAAGGGAACGCGAAGTCGCCAAGGACCGAAGGACTCGTCAGCCCGGTGGCACGGTACTTGCGCCGTACGCACCAAGACGGAACGATCCGACACCCGCCACGCGCGAGCCGGCCGGAAGCGACCAATCTTCCCAGAACCACACACGATTCCATAGTCCGGTGAAGGTTTAGAGTCGTTCCCAATTACTACCAGACCGGACAAGGTCGGAGGAGCCCGGCAGTTCTACCCACACCCTAACCTAGCTCGAAGGCTAGTGGGTCGCTCGAAAGCCCGGTAGAACGCCCACACCCTGCCTGGCCGGCACAGCATCTCAGCCAGCGGGTCACTCAACCGATTCCTGCCCAACCAAGTAACAACAGGTACAACCGTAACCCTTCACGGCATACCCAAAACGCTTCATATCATACACGCATTGCGTAAGGGCAGCCTGGAATTAACAACTCGGACATCACAACAAAGCTCTACACATATGATATTACTAGCGACCGTCCACGATGGGACAATATATTACATCATTCGGCCATAACCGAAAACATATCCGAGTACGGAGAAGTTAAACGGCAGCAGAAAACAAGGTAAATGAGTCCCACAGCGGCATGGCTACCGCTGAACAAAAGCTACAACCTATCCCATTGATCGACTAACTAACCGAGAAAGCAACAATTTCAGGCATCATCGAAATAGTCCTCAACCACCGGCTCACCTGCAAGCTCCAGGAATAACCTGGGTGAGTACGAACGTACTCGCAAGACTTATTCGTGCTTGATTAAATGTCCTACTCATACTAGTATAACAACGATAAACATGGATGCTTCTCAGAGTAACAATATACAAGTTAAGAATAGAACATTAATAAGGTGAAATAAAGTTAAGCTAAGTAACAGGACAACTCAACATACACACATATATTCACCAATTCACCACGAGATCAAGTCATCCGATCTAAACCCATTGGGGTAGCCCATGAGTCCAATCCATATTACTCCAGTAAACATTATCCAATTCAATTAGGGCAGCCCCTAAATCAAATCCAAATTGATCCAATCCACACATGTTCATTTTAAACTCTCGAACCACTACCGACAACTCAACCCCTGTAGGCATAGTGAGTGCATAACAGTTTGGAGGTAGCGAGCCTCCAAAGTGCATGGAGGCTTACTCCAACTATCCTCAGTGTTGGTTCTCGCTAGCGTCCACGTATGATAAGGGATGGTGACACGCTGAAGATAGGGTTGGTGTGGCGACAAAACTCTACTTACACCTGGGTCGCCATCTCTCATCAATAAACACCAACCGTACCCATTGTGCACGCCCTCGGGTCTCCCAACTCACTTAACAATTTAGTTAAAGAGCCATTAGATGTTCTCGACGTAAGACACATCCTACACATGCTAGTGTACGCAACTTGCGACGATTCACAGATAAACATTCATACACACAGCACATATAGTAAGGGCATACACAAGAGTACGGAAGGTAAAGATGCAACAAGCTCTGCTTGCCTGATTCGGGTTGTTCCTGATCTTGCGAGGTCTCGTAAGCCGGGTGGTCGTCCTCTTCTGCCTCTGTTTCGAGTAATGACGACACCGGAAACAAACGAGAAAGAAATAAGAAGACGGCATGTATGCATGTATGAATGATGTGAGCTACATGATACTAGATGTGTAGTGGGTGTCGAAGAGTCGGAATGATCTTCATGGGTTCACATTAGGTCATTGGAGACGCGTGATATCTAGAATGCATGCATGCGATTTAAAATGCTCCGATGAGTTAGGGTTGCGACTTTAGTGGTGAAACATTACAAAAGGGTGTAATAAGTCGATAGTAAGTTGAGTTATGCGTTAGGAGTTTGGAATACTTGGAATCGTACGAATCGGAGATTAACTCGCAAGTTAGGGTTTTATGGGGTTGCGACAGGGCAAAACAACAACCCTAAATATGCATGCATGTCATTTTATGCGAGAATACAACGATCTAGGGTTAATAACATCAATGAAAGGGCATGACAAGGTGCTGGTTAGGGTTGGAAGACGTAAGTAGTGTAAGTCACGAGGCCAATGTAAATAGGGTTACAATTGTCGGGCTAGGGTTTTACGAGGTGCGACGATGAAAGGGGCTATCGACATGTAACCTTTCATGCATGTGCCATTACTGGAAATCTAGTGGTTCCTAATCGTAGGAAATAGCTCAAGGTTTCCAGAAAGGTATAACTCGTCGAAATCGGAGTTGGGGTGGCGAAGCTAGGGTTAACGGACTCTCGGACGTAGCAAACTTCCACCCTAAATATCACCTTGTGCATGTAACCAAAATAAATTTTTGATTCAGCCATCTTGTAGAGTTTTTCATGAGGTTTCCAAATATATAAAAATATTTCAATTTGGAGTTGTGGTTTAAAAGTTATGGCCATTTGAATTTTAGTGCAAAATCTGCCCTAACAAACCCTAACCCTAATTGATAGGTATACCCGAAGCTTACCCCGATCAGATCTAAAATCCTACGCACACCCGACCTTAGTTCACCCCAAATCTCCAACACATAAAACCCACCCCGATGACATGTGGGGCCAACCGAGTACCCGTGGCCCAATCAGAAGGGGCCACGCGGTCTCTTCTCTCTCTCTCTCTTTTCTCACTCTCTCACCCGCACCCACCCCTCTCTCTCTCCTGTACCGGGGCCGGCGGCGAGCTCTCAGGCGGCGGTGCTTCGCCGGAGTTGGTTCCCGGGCTCGGGGAGTCTCAGGGAAAATGTCAAAAGGTCGGGGAGCTCACCCCGGGGCTGGCTCAGTCGCTCGGAGGGACGGAGGAGGTCGGGGAGGGGCTACCGACGGCGAGGAACGGCGTGGTAGCTCCGGTGACGACGGCGACGGGATCCACGGCTTAGATCTACACCGAGACGACGGAAACGAGTGAGGTAGGGAGAGGGGTAGCTTAGGGAAGGAGTAGAGGGGTCGGGGCTCACCAGATCCGAGGGGAGAGCTCGCCGGAGTATTCACCGGAGGTGGGGACGAACGCGATGCAACGGGGAGGTTAGGCACGGATCAGCAGTGAGGAGGAGTGGAGGAGGTGCGGAGCGGGATGGGTGAGCTCGGGAAAGAGTCGGGGGAGCTCGGGGAGGCGTCTATGAGCGTCGATTGCTCGTCGGAGCACGACCGGACTCGAAGGGGAAGGCGGAGACGGGCTCGGGAATGGATGAAGAAGAAAAGGGGAGGAGCGGCTAGGGTTCCAGAGGCTTTGGGGGGGAGCAGCCGGTCCGAAAAGGGCCCTTAAAAGGGGCGGCGGCCGGTCGGGAGCTCGGACAGGGGCGGAAGGCACCGCCCCCGGCGGCGAACCCACGTCGGAGACGTGGCCGACGCGGCCTGACAGGCGGGCCCGCGCGGCTGACGGGGGAGCGGGTGGACACGGCTTCGCCCGGAGGCGCCTTCGCGCGTAGAAAGCGGAAAATGGCAAGGGGGAAAACGGTTTTGGCTGCGGGCTGAGTTAGCGGGCCGCCCGAGGGGTTTCGGCCCAGAACCCCTTTAGGGTTTTTATTTCTCTTTTCAATTCCTTAAATATCAGCACCCTTTACTTTGTTATTTTATGTACCAAATTAACTCCGAATGACATGAAATTTGTACAGGAGCTTCATTATATTATTTGGGATATTATGGAGGAGTTTGAACTGATTTGGATAAAATTTGACCCATGTTTGTATTCAAATTCAAATTAGGGCTTGATTTGGGATTTTATGTTTGTGGTATTTTATGTGTCAAAGTAGCTCCAAAAATTATGAAATTTTGGCAGGGACTTCAAGGTGATTTATGGGACCTACTGTAAGGGTTTGAACCAAATTGAAGTTCATTTAAAGGGGTGTCCAGTTCAAATTTGAATTAGGGTCCGAGTTAGGGTTGTGAGCAGAAACTAGGTTTCGACTAATTCAAAAATTCTAAAACTTAGCAAGGGGCTAGGGTTGCCACTTTAGGAACTATTTGTGAACTTTGGGGAGTTTGCATCCGCTATAATTTGTTCTATCGACGAAACCCTAATTCCAGTTCCTTTAGGGTTTTAGGTTTAGGGACGGGGGTTCACCGAAGGGTTCGATGACTTCCACCACCCTTATCAATGATATTTTCGATTCAACTACTTCAAATAAGTTGATTGGTGTTTGTATGAATTTCCACTGAGGATGAGATATTAACATATTCTATAAATTACAATTATATCCTTTTCGAGTTTAAATGAGGTAGTGCGGGGTGATGCCATGTATGCATGCATGCAAGTCCAATACCTACTTAGTTACACTTGGGTATTACAGGACCCATCTAGATCTGCTACGCGTACGCTGTCCCATATTCATTATTGCCGGATCAAAACATCGACAGTTGGCACGCTAGGTAGGGGCTGTGCACATAGATCCATCTGAACAAATCCAGATGGGTTTCTCGAGCAACAATGGTGACTTCGCTCCAAGCCGATCCATGAGGTTCAGCCTCCTGTTTTCTGTACCGATCAAGGACAAGTTTTCCGTTTTGGAAAAATGGATTTCATCGCCGACAAGTTCGGCAAACTTCACCTCTGTGATTCGGCTTCCAGCTGGTCGACGGAGGTTTCATCGCTTTCCTCACTGGAACTCTCTTCCAAGTCGGTGGCCCTGGTGACCGCCTCAGAGGACGAGGTCACGTGACAATTAGATCCACTGCTTGAACACGGGTTCTCATCCGTCAAGCAGGGATCCCGACTGGTTGGCGTAATAGAGTCTCTCTTGCCCTTCCTCGACTACGACTCAGATGGCTTCGAGAGCTCAAGAAGCCATCACCCTTCTCGGGAGGTCGTCATGGATGGCTCGGCGTGCTGGCAAATGATGGTGACCAGTCGATTCCCATCACCGATTAGACCCCCGATCAGCTAGAAGCCACCCGGCTCTGTCTTCTCGCCAAGGAGGAGATGCTGGCCGAGCAGCAGACCGTGCTCGCTCGCTAGCATGAGGAGCGATAGCGTAACGAGGACATGCGGGATCGAGGGCGCCAAGTCAACAACGCACTCCGCATGCGTGAAAGGTACGGTGTCCCGATATTTCCGCTTCCCAGTCACAACCTTGTTGCCACCACGGTGGTGGCACGTGCCATCAATATCCCCGACGGCACCTCGGGGCACGACGATCTCCAACGGCTCCGAATCCTGATGGAAGAGGCAGCTCTCCAGCAGGCCGAGATATCCGAGGTCCGCACAGCTTCTCCTACAGCACCCGGAGCCAGTGCTCTTCCCCACTACGGAACTCACATGCCACCGAAGGTCGCCATGCCAACTTCGAGCCTCATCGCCCCGCTGGGCCGGTTCGTAACCGACTCGGACCGGACCTAGACACCATGCTTATCGTGGCACGAGGAAGAATAATCACCCCGCCGGGTCGGTATGCAGCCGACTCGGACCGAACCGCGACATGCGGAACACCCTCGAGGCCGAACGCTACGCCCGCCGGGACGTAGGGAGAGACAACCATGACGGGCACCATGGCGACAGTGGCGGTTGCCACGCTACTAGCCAGCGTCGCTCTCTAACTTCATCCAGCATGGCCTACACAGGCCCAAAGGCATTCGGTACTTGCATCCGTAATGTCATCTTCCCACCATGATTCCGAATCACCAGCATCGACAAATATACAGGTGAGACTCGGCCAGACATCTGGCTGGCCGATTACCACACGGCGTGCAGGACCAATGGAGGCAACGATTATGTCACGATCCACTATTTGCCCCTGTTCCTAGCTGACTCGGCTCTAGCATGGCTCACCAGCCTACCTCAGGGCAGCATCCAGTCCTGGGCTGATCTTGAGACCCTCTTCGTGAAAAACTTCTAGGGCACCTACAATAGGCCTGGGAACGCGTGGGATCTCTATAGTTGTATCCAGGAAGCAGGCGAAACCCTCAGAGAGTACATCCAACGCTTCTCCAAAAAGAAGAACTCTTTGCCGGAAGTCCGGGAGGGTGACATCATCACCGCTTTCTCCAAGGGTGTTCGGAGCACGGACCTCATCCACAAGATCGCATGAAAAGATCCTAGACTACGTGCAAACTCTTCAATATCGCAAACAACTTCACGACTGGTGAAGAAGCTATTCGCAGTGCGACTAAAGATAACAAGGGGAAGGGCAAGGCTTCCGAGTCCCCCAAGGTGAAGGATCGTCTCGGGTCGCCCAAGAAGAAACACCGAAAGCACAAGAGCGGAGACCTCGTTGCCGTGGTTGAGCGCGCTCCGCAGCGTCGTCCTCAGCGCAGTAATGCCACTTTGAGGAGATGATGGGTCAGCC
The DNA here is from genome assembly GCA_019208055.1 of Stipa capillata. Lineage (NCBI taxonomy): Eukaryota > Viridiplantae > Streptophyta > Magnoliopsida > Poales > Poaceae > Stipa > Stipa capillata. The sequence goes on along the minus strand of JAGXJF010001216.1, from coordinate 146,153 downwards.
GTGCCACTTTCATGGACCAAAGTCAAATCATCTCACGTGCGACTGCAATCTCTTAAAGAATCTGAACAAGCCTTCTGCCCTCAACTAGAACAAAAAGGAGCCTCCTCCGGATGAGGGCAACGAATTCCCAAAAGAGATGGCGTGCCTCATGATTTTCGGCAGTCCGAATGGCTACGAGTCCAAGCATCGCCAAAAGCTCATGGACCGTGAGTTCAACACGATCGAACTGGCTATGCCAAGGTACCTCTGATGGTCTGAATCGGTAATATCCTTCGATCGCTCGGATCACCCTGACTACATACCTCACCCCCAACGGTTCCCTTTGGTGGTGGACCCAATTATCTGCGGCGTGCGCCTCAAGGTCCTCATGGATGGAGGGAGTAGTTTGAACATCCTCTACGTCAAGACTCTGGACGACATGAAGGTCCCTCGCTCAGAGGTCACGCCCACCGGTGCACCCTTCCACGGGGTTATCCCTGCTACGCCAAATTCATGGCCGTTCCTAGCTATGTCTACCTAAAGCTCAAAATGCTAGGCCTCCACAGGATAATAACGGTGCAAAGCAACTTTCAGCAAGCCTACGCGTGTGACTTGGAAAACTGTAACCTCGCCGTGGCCCAGATCGCAGCAGTCGAACTTGACAACCTCAAGTCGGCTATGGTAGAGGAAGCACCCCCGACTAAAAAGCCTTCAGAATCAACATCATTCCAGTCGGCGCGAGACACCAAGGCAGTCCAGATCGATCCCAAAGATCCTTCCAAGACGACGCAGATTGGGACTGCGCTCGGTGACAAATAGGGAGGCACGCTCATCAGCTTCCTCCACGACAATCGGGACATCTTTGCATGGACATCCTCCGACATGCCTGGAGTCCCGAGGGAGGCTGCTGAGCACTCTTTGAATGTTCGGCCGGATGCCAAGCTGGTCAAGCAACGCCTGCGGCATTTTGCTGAGGATAGGCGTAGAGCAATAGGAGAAGAGATAGCCAAGCTTCTGTCAGCTAGCTTTATTAAAGAAGTGTACCATCCCGACTGGCTAGCGAACCCAGTTCTTGTTCGTAAAAAGAATGGAAAATGGAGGATGTGCGTTGACTACATGAGCCTCAACAAAGCATGTCCCAAAGATCCCTTCACACTACCTCGCATTGACCAGGTGATTGACTCCACCGCTGGCTACAAGATTTTGTGTTTTCTCGAAGCCTACTCGGGCCACCATCAGATCAAGATGAAGGAGGGCGACGAGATCAAGACATCATTCATCACTCCTTTCGGCTTGAAGAATGTTAGCGCTACATACCAACGATGTATACAACGCTGCCTCCAGGGGCAGATCGAAAGAAACATGCAGGCCTACATCGATGACGTGGTGATCAAGTCCGAAAAGAAAGAAGATCTCTTGACCGACTTGGGGGAAACATTCTCTAACCTCAGGTGATTCAACATGAAGCTCAACCTAGAGAAATGCGTTTTCGAAGTCCCTTCGGGGAAGTGACTCGGCTTCATCATTTCTGAACGAGGGATCGAGGTTAACCCGGAGAAGATCGAGGCCATCGTCAAGATGGAACCACCCAAAATCCTCAAGGATATCCAAAGGCTAACCGGGTGCATGGTAGCCCTCAGCCGATTCATCTCTCGACTCGGTGAAAAGGCCTTGCCTCTCTACAAGCTCCTGAAGAAGTCGGACACCTTCACCTGGATGTCTAAAGCCCAGACGCCCTCGACGGGCTGAAGAAGCTCCTGACCACGTCCCTGGTGCTGGTTTTCCCGATACCCAACGAACCGTTGCTCCTCTATATTGTAGTGACTACCTAGGTGGCTAGCACTGTCTTGGTCGTGGAGTGCTCCGAACCGGCCACATACAGAAAGTTCAGCGGCCAGTCTACTTCATCAGTGAAGTGCTTTCCGAGTTCAAGGCACGGTACCCACAGATACAGAAGATCATCTATGCGGTGTTCATAACTTCTTGGAAGCTGGTCCACTACTTACAAGGACACCCGATTTCGGTGGTCAGTTCCTTCCCGATCACTGACATTATCAACAATCGCGACGCCATTGGAAGGATTGCTAAGTGGGCAATGGAACTCATGGCATTCAGCATAATTTATACTCCCCGCACGGCCATCAAGTCCCAAGCTCTTACTGAATTCATGGCTGAGTGGACGGAAGTCCAATCCCTACCCTCTGTCGTCGACCTCGAACATTGGACGCTCTACTTCGATGGTTCGCTAATGCTTCAAGGCGCGGGGGCTGGTATCGTACTCATCTCTCCGAAAGGGGAATGCTTCAAGTACGTGCTACAGATCCACTTCCCAGCGTCCAACAACATTGCAGAGTATGAAGTCTTACTGCATGGGCTATGCATTGCGACCTCACTCGGAATTCGCCGGCTCCTTGCCCATGGAGATTTCAAACTGGTGGTCAGGCAAGTCATGAAGGCGTGGTCATGCAGAGACCCCGTCATGGAAGCCTACTGCCAAGAGGTGTGCAAGCTTGAAGTCAAGTTCGACAGCCTTGAGCGTCATTCCGGTTGGGGTTTTCCTCCAAGAGTTGCATACACCCTCCATCAAGGTAGAGACGGTGTCCGAGACCGAAGAACCACACCTCGAAGGGTCTGATAGCATTCAACAAACTACGCAAGAGGTCTTGGTCATCACTCCCGATTGGATGACGCCTTTCCTCGACTACATCCTCCGGGACACGCTCCCACAGGATCAGACCGAGGCACGGCGACTTGCGAGGCGTGCCAAGGTCTACGTCATAATCAACGATGACCATTACAAGAAGAGCACCTCTGGAATTCTTCAGCGGTGCATATCTCAAGACCAGGGGAAGCAGCTGCTGCACGACATTCACTCGGGAATGTGCGAGAACCACGTGGCGCCAAAGTCAATAGTTGGGAAAGCTTTTTGCCAAGGTTTCTACTGGCCGACTGCCGTCTTAGATGCTGAACACATTGTGCGCACCTGCGAGGGATGCCAATACTTTGCCCGACAGACACACGTGCCGGCTCAGGCACTCCAAACTATCCCAATCACGTGGCCCTTTGCTGTTTGGGGTCTGGACATGGTTGGTCCCCTCAAGAAGGCTCCCGGGGGCTACACCCATCTATTCATCGCTGTTGACAAGTTCATCAAGTGGATTGAAGCCAAGCCAGTCGCAATGTTCACGGCAGAGCAGGCCGTCGAATTCTTCCGGGACATCGTGTACCAGTTTAGCGTCCCCAACAGCATCATAACAGACAATGGCACTCAGTTCACCGGTGGCGATTTCCTTCGATTCTATGATGACTACAACATTGGGCTCGACTTCGCCGTAGCGGCACACCCACGCACAAATGGGCAGGTTGAGCGCGCTAATGGTCTGATTATGCAAGGCATCAAACCTTGGATCTTCAACCGACTAAAGAAGTTTGCGAGTAAATGGGCAGTAGAGTTGCCTTCAGTACTCTAGAGTCCGCGGACTACACCCAACCGGTCAACCGGTTACACTCCTTTCTTCATGATATACAGAGCCGAGGCCGTATTGCTGAATAATCTGGATCACAGATCCTCACTCATCCATGCTTACAATGAGGACCAGTTGGAGGAAGCAAGACAAGACACTATTGATCAGCTTGAAGAGGCACGCGAAATGGCTTTCCTTCGGTTAGCCAAGTACCAGTAGGGTTTACAGCGCTATCACAGCCGGCATATACGCGGGCGTGCGTTCAACGTTGGCGACTTGGTCCTGCGCAGAGTCCAGTCCAACAAGGACAAGCACAAGCTCTCCTCGCCGTGGGAAGGCCCGTACATTGTCGCTGAAGTGTTGCGCTCCGGGGCTATATCTGAAGTTTTGGGACGATGGCAAAACTAATTGGATACAATGATACCTGATGGGCAACCGAAGCTCTGATACCACTTGATGCGCACGGGGGTGCCCGATCTTCCGTCAGGAAGGGATAATCACGATTGTGGAGAACTCGACGTTGACGATCTGGCTTCCAATCAGAACTGATCCGAACCCTGCGATCGCTACACCACGGCTCCGTTGGTTATCAACCACGCGCGCACACGGTTGACCTCGCCAAGAAGGCTTATCCCTGCATGCGAATCGAGAACACAAGTAAGAACACAGTAGAAGCAATCTCACAAACGAGATGATTGTTTGATTACTCGAAGTGGGGTTCTACAAACTGATGAAATCAGCGAGACTGCGATGGCAGAATAATTCTAAGCAAAAACCCCCCCCTAAACAATGATGGCTAAAGAGTATTTATACCTAGGGTTTCTGAGAGTATCACCCTAAACCTGGGCTTAAAACCCAAAACGAAAACAAGGCCCGAAGTGGCCCAAAACGGTGTCGCAGCGCCTGACAACTTATTCTGATAATTCCAATGTCTCTATAATTATTCATGATGTGGCATTAGATCTATTGGAAAGGCGTCGTTGTTATCTTTCCAACGCATATAAGAACTCTTCAATCGGACTCCGTATGAGAAAGTTATGCCCCATTTATGTAGGTGTTGTCTGCTGAAAACCGAACCGAATTCGGAGTTGAAGTGGAGTCCGACTTGACTTGGGGTGACGCCTCATCCTCTTGTGGCTGGTCCAGTGGTGCTTCTCCCATGTTCCTAAGAATCAAAATATCACCATTAAGTAGCATCCCATTCTTAGCCACATAATTATGGATAGCAAGAAACGAACGCACCTCATGATTAAGTCGTCGGGCACGGGAACGGGTGATTGGTCCTTGGATGATAGCGTGGGAGATGTCCTCATCATCCTCCCCCTCTTGAATTGGAGTCGTCCTCGACTCACACTCATCTTCTTCTCCCAAGTAAGGCTTCAAATCTGAAACGTTAAAAGTGGGACTAACCCCAAAACCTGCAGGCAACTCAAGCTTGTATGCATTATCGTTAATCTTCCTAACTATCTTAAAAGGACCATCAGCTCGAGGCATCAATTTGGATTTTCTTAGTTCTGGAAATCTATCCTTACTCAAGTGTAACCAAACAAGATCGCCTAGTTCAAAGGATAAATGGCGCCTACCCTGACTACCAGCAAGTTTATACTTTTCGGTCATCTTTTCAATGTTCTCTTTAGTTGTTGCATGGATTTTCAAAATAAAATCAGCACGTGTTTTAGCATCCAAATGCACATGTTCAGAAGTAGGCAATGACAAAAGATCAATGGGTGCACGTGGATTAAACCCATACACTACCTGAAAAGGGCTCACCTTGGTGGTAGAATGTACCGATCGATTATATGCAAACTCCACATGAGGTAAACAGTCTTCCCACATCTTTAAATTTGTCTTCAAAACAGCCCGCAACATTGTGGATAAGGTATGATTAACAACCTCCGTTTGTCCATCGGTTTGTGGGTGGCATGTAGTAGAAAATAGCAACTTAGTCCCCAACTTGCTCCATAAGCTTCTCCAAAAGTGGCTCAAGAACTTCACATCTCGATCAGAAACAATGGTGTTGGGAATTCCATGTAGGCGAATGATTTCCCTGAAAAATAAATCAGCAATATTGGTAGCATCATCGCTCTTATGACAGGGTATAAAATGTGCCATTTTAGAAAATCGATCCACCACCACAAATATACTATCCCTCCTGCGCTTTGTCCTAGGTAATCCTAAGACAAAATCCGTCGATATATCCTCCCAAGGAACACTAGGAATAGGAAGGGGCATATAAAGACCATAGGGGTTTAAGCGTGACTTAGCTTTGTTGCATGTAGTGCAGCGTGAAACATAGCGCTCGACATCCCTCCGCATCTTTGGCCAAAAGTGTGTGGACAGCACGTCTTCTATTTTCTTCACTCCAAAGTGTCCCATCAAACCACCTCCATGAGCTTCCTGTAAGAACAAAAGGCGAATGGAGCTAGCTGGGATGCATAGCTTGTTAGCACGATATAATAATCCTTCATTCAACACATACTTATTCCATGTTCGACCCTCTCTACGGTTTTCGAAAGCATCTTTAAAGTCCAAATCAGTGGCGTATAACTCTTTTATTGTCTCTAGGCTAAAAATTTTATGATCAAGTTGAGATAACATAGTAAATCACCTAGATAAAGCATCAGCAATGACATTGTCTTTACCCCATTTGTGCTTAATAATATATGGGAATGACTCTATAAACTCGACCATTTTGCATGTCGTTTATTTAATTTTGCTTGGCTTCTAATATGTTTCAAGGATTCATGATCAGAATGAATGACAAACTCCTTAGGCCAAAGATAATGTTGCCAAGTTTCTAACACCTGAACTAAAGCATATAACTCTTTATCATAAGTAGAGTAGTTCAAAGTTGGCCCATTCAATTTCTCACTAAAATAAGCAACGGGTTTACCTTCTTGTAGCAGCACTCCTCCTATCCCAATACCACTGGCATCACATTCAAGCTCAAAAGTCTTACCAAAGTCGGGGAGTTGGAGTAGAGGGGCATGTGTAAGCTTCTCCTTAAGCATGTTAAAAGCTTGTTCTTGTGCTGGACCCCATTGGAAGGAAACTCCCTTCTTTGTTAACTCGTTCAATGGGGCAGCGATGGTGCTGAAATTTTTCACAAACTGCCGGTAGAATCCTGCAAGTCCATGAAAGCTTCTCACCTGTGTGACAGTTTGAGGGGTCGACCAGCTCTTGATGGCTTCAATTTTTGCTTCATCCACCTCAATACCCTGTGGAGTGACAACATAGCCAAGAAAAGAGACACGGTCCATGCAAAAGGCACACTTCTCAAGATTACCAAACAAACGTGCATCCCTCAATGCATTAAAAACAGCACGCAAATGGTTCAAGTGTTCATCATTAGACTTGCTATATATCAAGATATCATCAAAGTAGACCACCACAAATTTTCCAATAAATACTCTTAAAACTTCATTCATGAGACGCATGAAAGTGCTAGGTGCATTAGTTAATCCAAAAGGCATGACTAACCACTCATATAAACCGAACTTAGTTTTAAAAGCTGTTTTCCACTCATCTCCCAATTTCATTCTAATTTGGTGGTACCCACTACGCAAGTCGATCTTTGTGAAAATGATAGAACCACTCAACTCATCAAGCATGTCGTCTAACCTAGGAATAGGATGACGATACCTTATCGTAATGTTGTTAATGGCTCTACAATCAACACACATACGCCAACTACCATCTTTCTTAGGAACTAAAAGAACAGGAATAGCACATGGGCTAAGGCTCGCACGCACATACCCACGGTCCAGAAGGTCTTGGACTTGGCACTGAATTTCTTTAGTTTCCTCCGGATTTGTTCTATATGCAGCACGGTTTGGCAATGTTGCTCCTGGGATTAAGTCGATTTGATGCTCAATACCTCGAATAGGTGGCAGCCCCGGGGGTATCTCTGCTGGAAACACATCTTTATACTCCTGCAAAAGGTTAGTGACAGCAGGAGGCAAAGAACTAGAAGTATCATCAAATGAAAACAATGCTTCCTTGCATATCAAAGCATAGAAAGGAGAATCAAGCTCATTAATATCAATAAGATCAGATTTGGTAGCAAGCATAACACCCCCCTTCAATTTAATTCCCTCAGACTTAGAGCTAGTTACTTTCTTCTCTTTCTTAGTTGGGAAAACGGTGTTAGCAACTTGCTGATTTTCAGATTGCAGTGCACTCTCCTTCTTGCTATTTTCAGCAACCTCTTTCTCACATTGCATAGTTTCAGTGGGTGTCATAGGAAGTAAAGTAATTTTCTTTTCCTTATGCATAAATGTGTATTTATTACTTCGACCATGATGGGTGGCATCAGTGTCAAATTCCCATGGACGTCCTAATAAAAGTGAGCATGCTTGCATAGGTACCACATCGAAATTAGCAAAGTCATGGTATGTACCAATGAAAAAGTGCACTCTCGCAGATTGTGTTACCTTAACCTTACCGCTATTGTTGAACCACTGAATATGGTATGGATGAGGATGTGGATGTGTGGTCAAGCCAAGTTTGTTGACCAAGTCTGAGCTCACCAAGTTATTGCAGCTTCCTCCATCAATTATGACGCGAACGCGGCGATCCTTGACAATGAGGTACATTTGGAACAAGTTATGTCGTTGTAGTGTCTCTGCTTGTTCCACTTGAGTGCTCAACACGCGTTGTACAATTAAGACCTGATATTTCTCTGTGGCGGCCGTGCCTAGAATCTCCTCGCCATCACTTCCCGTCTCATCGTCACCTGCATGGTTAGCCCCAATGGCAAAATCATCCTCAACATCAGTAGCACTAACATACCCACCGTCCTCTGTAGCAAGGAATGTCCGTCGCGGGCTTGGACAGTCCCTGATAAAGTGGTCCTTCCCTTTGCAGTTATGGCAGATAGTCCTGGGGGAGCGGCCCGTGGAAGCAACCGATGAAGAGCTCTTTACCGGGGCAGGGGAACCTGCTGATTTACTCTTCTCCTCTGGTGCTTGTGACGATGCCAGTGTTGCTGAACGCGCCCTAGACATGTAGGGGGCAGCAGACCGTGCAGGAGGAGGTGGAGCTGACTTGACCGTTCCAGGCATCGATCTTGTGTCGCCGAAGTTGCTCTTTGGTTTTTGCTGCCTTCCCTGCAATTCATTTTCTGCCAACATAGCAAGCTGGAACAATCTATTGAGAGAGTTATAATCCTTATAGTCAACTATGTCTTGTATCTCACGCCTTAATCCCCCAAAGAATCTTGCCATTTTATCCTCGTCATCCTCAACTACTTCACAATGCAACATTCCTATTTGTAGCTCTTGGTAGTACTCCTCAACAGATCTATTTCCTTGGTTTAAGCGTTGCAATTTTTTGCGCATTTCACGTTTATAGGTGGGAGGAACAAATCTACTACGCATAGCTCTCTTTAACCTAGGCCATGTATCCGGTGCTAAACCAGCTTTTACTAATTCATTCCACCAAATGATAGCAAAGTCAGTGAACTCACTAGTGGCTTGTCTAACTCTATGAATTTCTGGAACTAGATGGGAATTGAATTTTTGTTCGATTGTCATCTCCCAATCCAAATAAACTTCAGCATCATAGGAACCAGAAAAAGATGGTATACTGAACTTAACATTAGCATAATAATCATCATGTGCACGTCTAGGACGAGGATTTGTGTCATTACCTCCCCTACCTTGTCGACGTGGCTGTCGTCGTTCTTGATGTGCCGTGTGAGGAGCGAGGCGACCTCCAGCTAGAAGTCCTGCTCTGGCGGCAGCTCGGTCATACTCATCCTCATCTTGATCAGTGTCATCCACCTCGGGATCCTCCGATTCAGCTCTATCAGAAGGTGGCTGCTTCTCTAGGTTATCTATCCTGGTGATGAGGGTGGCGATACTCCTCTCTATCCTCTCTAATCGATGCTCATTATCTTGGTTGCTCTTGCTAATATTTGCATTGATATCTCGCAGCATCGTTTGAAGCTCTAATTTAGAAACACATTCATCTCCATCATCTTGATGTGCCGCTGGTGATCCTATCATGGTTAGTGAAAACAAGGAACACACAAATGTATAAAGCTCCTACGAACTACTAGGATGTGGAGTCGCTCTCACTCAAGCGTCTAATCATGCTCTTGCAAAGTTCTTACCAACGTAGCAGGTGGTACAACCGGTGGCTTGTTTGTGATACCGTTGAAGACGTGAGTGTAGCGATTGCCGGGTTGAAACTGTACTGATCAGAAGAGAGTGGAGCTTAGAAGGTCAATTTGGTAGCAAGGATTAGCAAAGTTCGACAACAGTTAGTAAAGCTAAATAATAATTCAAAGTACTTGTCTCAGTTGCTGGCCCAAACGTGTTCCTAGAAACGGGTATAAGCACAGAAGTATACCAAAGTACCAAACAGCACCGAAAGTGTTTTTTTTTCTTCTTTTTTTCTCCTTTCTTTTCTTCTTTTTTTTCACAAAACTGCTTTTTTTTCTTTTTTTTCACAAAACTGCTCAAAAAAAAACAAGCGAAAGGGAAAAACAGACTACCTGGGATTAAAACTTCCAGAACTCTATTTTCCAAGGTGAATTTGGCCTTGAAAATTTTGTTGAAACCAACAAAGTGGGTCGGAATCAGATGCAACTTTTCGTTCCGGTCGTTTTGATGGGTGGTAGAGCTCAAACGGAGTTCGTATGACAAAGTTATGGCTGTTTTACCGAGGCACTACGGAATCGACTCTGACTAGGGTTCAGAGTTTGAGATATTCGGATATCTCAAACCCTAAGTAACGGCTTGTGACTAAGAACACAAGTCTAAACCAGCAACCTGACATTGACTATGAATCAAAACTCAGCAATACGACACTGTGACAAAATTGAAACAGCTCGGAGCTCTCGGACAGTGAAGGTGACATGCCCTAGAGGACTACAAATTTTTTTTTGGCTATATCTGGAGTTTTGGGACGATGGCAAAACTAATTGGATACAATGATACCTGATGGGCAACCGAAGCTCTGATACCACTTGATGCGCACGGGGGTGCCCAATCTTCCGTCAGGAAGGGATAATCACGATTGTGGAGAACTCGACGTTGACGATCCGGCTTCCAATCAGAACTGATCCGAACCCTGCGATCGCTACACCACGGCTCCGTTGGTTATCAACCACACGCGCACGCGGTTGACCTCGCCAAGAAGGCTTATCCCTGCATGTGAATCGAGAACACAAGCAAGAACACGGTAGAAGCAATCTCACAAACGAGATGATTGTTTGATTACTCGAAGTGGGGTTCTACAAACTGATGAAATCAGCGAGACTGCGATGGCAGAATAATTCTAAGCAAAAACCCCCCCTAAACAATGACGACTAAAGAGTATTTATACCTAGGGTTTCTGAGAGTATCACCCTAAACCTGGGCTTATAACCTGAAACGAAAACAAGGCCCGAAGTGGCCCAAAACGGTGTCGCAGCACCTGACAACTTATTCTGATAATTCCAATATCTTTGTAATTATTCATGACGTGGCATTAGATCTATTGGAAAGGTGTCGTTGTTATCTTTCCAACGCATATAAGAACTCTTCAATCGGACTCCGTATGAGAAAGTTATGCCCCATTTATGTAGGTGTTGTCTGCTGAAAACCGAACCGAATTCGGAGTTAAAGTGGAGTCCGACTTGACTTGGGGTGACGCCTCATCCTCTTGTGGCTGGTCCAGTGGTGCTTCTCCCATGTTCTTAAGAATCAAAATATCACCATTAAGTAGCATCCCATCCTTAGCCACATAATTATGGATAGCAAGAAACGAACGCACCTCATGATTAAGTCGTCGGGCACGGGAACAGGTGATTGGTCCTTGGATGATTGTGTGGGAGATGTCCTCATCAGATAAGGACAGCAACCTCCTCACCAACGCCTGGAACATTGAACAGCTACATTGCTTCTATGCTTAAGCTTTGTACTTTTCTACTTTAAGTATGAATACATGAATAAATTTTTTTTGCTCCATCTGAGTAAATCTTGGGGTTCCCGACTGGCCCGCTATGCACGCTCACGGCTACGCATAGTGGACACTCGGGGGTTACACCACACTGGGTGCGCCTAAGCGCACTCGGGCTTCTCTCTTTCACACAATCATTTTTAGTACTATGTAACAAGTTCGGCGTTAACTCTTTGTCTTCGGTCACCGGTCTATGCCACAACCTTACGCTACACGGGAAATAGCCCACGGCTAATCTCTACGCCATGGGGGCTACGACGGATTGGCAAAAGCACACACAAAAAACTAACTTACACACGAACAAATCTTTACAAAAGAGATTAACAAACACAGAACATGTTCGCCAAAGACATGCATAAAAGAGTAACACTCGTCAGCCCAAACTGCCGGAGTAATCATAGACCACTTACCAAAGGGCACTACCTCAGCATACACGCACTCATTCACCAACATGGTCTTCCAATTCTTCCACGCCTTGCACGCTATCATACAAGCAGCTCATTTGGCACGCTCCTTCTATTCATCAGATGTGATGAAGTATTCCATGATTTCCTTCGTAATGTTATCATGGGTGATGTGTACCCGATCTCGTGCTGCCATCTCACAAACGGTGGAATACTTTTTTCCTTGTGTTGTCAGGCTCGTCAGGTGACCCTGACTCATATAAGTGTGTCACGGTATACTTCTCTTCTGGCCTCTTCGACCATTTCCTTCCCTCTCCCCGCCTTGCCCTTTTCTTCACCACTAAGGTGCTGGTATGCAAGATCTGGTTTTATACAGAACAATGCATTTTACCAAAAGAGAAATCATGCAAAAGGTATACCATAATTCAAGTTGCCTACAAATTCAAGTTGCATAAACGGGTAATTGATAAGAAAAACTTAACTACCCATTTTCAATTAGGACATAGAAATGGAAAGCTCACTGCCATCTTTGTCATTGATTTGTTTGCTATCTAGTGTATGTTGTTCTCCCTATATCCTTTTTTTAGTCATATAATGTTAATCATATAAAACATTGATTTTAGACAAAGTGATAAAAATTTTGCCGATATGATGAGGACATGACCCCCACGCATACACCCAAAGCTACTCCTACTTCCACTACATCTCCGGCTCAAGCTATGAAGGACACAAGAAGATCCATCAAGACTTCAAGAGTCGACGAGGATTCAAGTTCGAGCTCTCGAGAGGAGGAGGGATGACAAGTGAAGATTTCCAAACCTTAAATCCCCCACAATAACATGAAGATGAAGACCAAACATCCCTACCTGAAGATCAATTGAAGTTTTGGTCAAGTACAAAAAGAATAAAACCATTCTAGAGTTATTTGGGTCATCGGCTGTCAAAAATAGGAAATCTGCCAAAAGTGTACACTAGCCTGTTTAAACTAGCCTACGGGTGGTTTAAACCGACTTAGGTTAGTTCGAGCCGGTCTAGGGGTCTCCCACCTATAAATAAGCCCCCAGGGCCTCTATAATCCTGGGTTTTGGTTTAGACAAAAGTTAGCCATACTACTACTTTTTTATTCTGTCAATTATGTTCAACAATCAGTTGTTGTGACTACTATCAGGAATCCCACCTTTGTCTAGCTTTTCAACCATATTTGCAATTTTAGATTACCATTATTCGTGGATAGGTTGATCGTGGTTCTCGGCAAGGTCAATAACACCCTGGAGTTAGTTTAGCGATTGCTAAAGCACACCATCGTCACACGGTTGTAGTCGGACCATCAAAGTCGCGTCCACGCAGATCGATCTCGTGTTCTCTTCGAAACATCAGCACACCCCTAGTGCTTATTAGGTGGTATCAGAGCAAACCAGGTTGCTTGTTGAGAACTTTACCTTGTTTCTTAGTTTGAGTTTGCCTTGTTTTTCCTATCGTCCACATAAAGGCAAAAAATGTCACAAAAATATTTCTCTGTTCCAATCCAATCTGAACCTGCAATTTTTAATATAGTACGTTGCATTGTTGAATCTTTGCTGCATTAATCATGCCAAGTTATTGTGTCTAGATTGGTTCATGTTAGAATTTCCCTACTAGATCAAACACCTTTTGTTGTCTTTTGAAACTGTTCATCCAAGAAATATCAACAAAAAAATTATAGTACAACAGGTGTGCCTTACTGTGTTCGCCATTTGCTACAAGTCAAGTGACAACGACATCCACTGGTTTGACCACCCTCACGGCCAATCTGACCTCCCGTAGCACTTCCCGCACACCGCGGCTTCGCAGCACTGCTGCGTCTGTATCGTCCATCGCCATCACCTTCATTATCACGGCCATCATCCACAGCTGTTGCCACGTCACCATCTCCAAGGAGGATGTGTCACCGAATCCATGTTGATTTCAGCTCGAGGGCTTAGAGGAGCTCCATCCACTATTAGGGCAAGATCAAATCGAGAAAGGACCGAATAAATAGAAGAAAAGGCTAGCATCTGATTCGGAGAGGAAAAGTAAAAAAAAGAAAAAAGGAAGAAAAAAGGGAGGCTGGTTTAAACCTATTGTTGGTTGGTTTAAACTGACAAGTACAAAGAAAGAAAAACCTTAGAGCGCTCCTGTTACTTGCTGCCGCCGGTCTGACCGCCTCAGTATCAGTCTGGCCTCTGACTGACCGATATTTGGACAGTCCAGATCGACATCCAGATCAACCTCCAGGTCTGTATTGGAACTCCCAGACCTCGACCCAAAGGGTCCCGCCTAGGGTCTGAATTTTTATTGGACAGCTAGACCTTCACCCAGAGGGTCCGAATTCTTCACTTCCATCCACTCCATTGTTTTAGTATCTGAGCTTAGGTTTTTTTTAGCTCATACTAGTCAAAGTCCAACAGCTAGGGCTATCATTTTTATCATATTTTTGACTTGCATTGCTAGTTTGTTAATTTGCTAACCCCTACTATGATACTTGAGCCTAACTAGCTCCACTTTTCTACACCGTGCAGATAAACGTTCACCTAGCAATCGCTTTATCCAATCTTTGGAGGCTTTTAACACCGTTGGTTACCGATCACCACCTGCTGTATGGTAGGAACTTGCAAGAATCTTGATTTGGCATGAGTGTTGAGCGCCTAGTAGCCACATCCTAGTAGTTGGTAGGAACATATATTTGTGAATTGTTTCCTTGCCTTCTACTAACAATGACAGGTTACGAAATAATCAGTTCTTGGGTTAGATCTATAGTGGGAGACGTGCCATACCCTGAAGCGAGCACTTCTTCATCACTACAACATGTATGACAACCACCCAAAAGGTACAACAATGAGATATTCATGGCATGGATAAGTTCGCTCTTCCACCTTTGCTGGAACTAGTGATCCTGATGCTTACCCCAATTGGGTGATACAGGTAGATCAAATTTTTGCTTATTACTATGTTCCCGAGCATGTTCAATTAGATGTTGTCACTCGTACGTTTACTCGTTGGACATCACTTTGGTGGGATTATGACTATAAACTTAAACATCTAGACATACCTAGCTCATGATCTAATATGAAGAAAATTATGCGAGCTAGATTTGTGTCTTCATACACTACTTGTAGCTGGTTGAATGAATTGCAGTATTTAGAACAAGGTAGTAACACTGTAGAGGAATAATTCATTGTTTTATATCACCTCCAATATTGGTGATGAATTTATGCTAAATAGCTTGTTACATGATTGTTCCAATATTAGTGCATTATTTTGCTCTAAATTTCAGAATGATGTCGCTTCTTTTTTGGGTACTAGCAATGTTTATTCACCTATATTAGGATGGTTTAATGATGGGCATTGCACCATATATTATATGCACGAATGCTTTACTTATACTTGCAAACTAAGTTGCAACATTCATTAGAATTATAAAAATGATATGCCGCTCTACATGTTTTCGAAATCTACCATGGTGTATCATAGTTTTAAGTATGGTTTTGATATATTTGCTAACCCTGAAGGGCTAACCATGATTGATCGATACATATATGTTGTGTACACATTTTCTTTGTCTTTGATGGTTTTCAGATTATGCCAAGCAGAGGATGGCTTTGTTTTCAAGGAAGAGAGGATGATGAGGATATGACCCCCATACATACACCTACAGCTACTTCTACTTCCACTACATCTCCGGCTCAAACTATGAAGGACAAGAGAAGATCCACCAAGATCTTCAAGAGCAAGTGAGGATTCAAGTTCAAGCTCTCGGGAGGAGGAGAGACAACGAGTGACGATTTTTGGACCTTAAAGCCCCCATGATAACATGAAGATGAAGACTGAACAAGCCTACTTGGGGATCAATTGAAATTTCGGTCAAGTACAAAAAGAATAAACCCGTGCTAGAGTTATTCGGGTCGTCGGCTGTTAAAAATAGGAAACCGGCCTACGGGTGGTTTAAATCGACCGGAACGGCTTAGCTCTGTTTGAGTCAGGCTAGGGGTCTCCTCCCACCTATAAATAAGCCCCTAGGGCCTCTCTAATCCGTGGGTTTCTTTTTAGATATACTTTTGCCATACTGCTACTATTTGAGTTCATCGATTGTGTTCAACAACCAGTTTTCATGACTGTTATTAGGAATCCCACCTTTAACTAGTTCTTCATCCATATTTGCAATTTCAAATTTTCACTATCGTGTTCTTGCTTGTTCTTCGATTGCTTGTAGAAATATATCCTTCGTGGATAGGCTGACCGTACTTCGATTTCTAAGGCACACCATCGTCGCACGGTTGTAGTCGGATCATCAAAGTGTCCTCCACCCAAATTGATCTCGTGTTCTTTTCGAAAGACCGGACACCCCTAGTGCTTATCATGGTTTCTTAAGCGATAGCATGCTTACAGGAGCAAATAAATAATAGGAAAGCTAGAGTTTTTGCAACACATGTATGAAATATCATGAACATCCACGTACACACAAAAAAATTGCAAGCTGGAACGATCCACATGGTAATTCATAGTGTAGGCAACCTCATGCATACACAAAAAGGAGTCCCCGTCGGGATGTAGGCACTTACCTTGCATCTGGCGCAGCAGCGGTTTGGTCACGGACGTCGGTGGTGGCTCGGGTGTCTCATCCTTGGGCGTGACAACTCGGAGTCCTCGTCGGTTGTGACTACGGATTGAACGGTGGTGGGGAAGTCATCTCCTCCCTGAGCATAACAACAGAGTGGACAACGGTAGCGGCGATTAAGAGGATTAATCTTCTAGGCGGGAGGGGAAAAGACTAGGGGTGGCGGTGGCGATATAGGGTTATATGGATCTCAACTGGTTCCTCCATCAAAATCGACTAAGATAATAAACCTCAATCGGTTCCAACTATCGAACTGACTAGGATAATATGTTATATTAGTCGGTTTCAGTGGCTGAACCGAGTGCAATAATATGTTATCCCAATTGGTTTCAGTGGCCGAACCGATTGGGTTAATATGTTACCTTAGTCGGTTTCCGATGACAAACCGACTGCGATAATTTTTTGGTAAATCTTTCTCTTCCCGCGCCATACCCTTAATTTAATAAATATTTTGTATAATTAATTAAATATTTTGTACAATTCATTTAATAATTCATAAAATCTTGCAAATTTTTTAGAATTCAATCGAAAATGCATAATATTTGTACAATTCATTTAATATTTGTAAAATTCATTTAATAATTGTAGAATTCACAAAAAAATTGCAACGTATTTGTAAAGCTCATTTAGTAATTCGTAAATTCTTCCAAAAAGTGTAGAATTCAATAGAAAATGCATAATATTTGTAAAATTCATAGAAAATGCATAACATTATTACAAATCGTAGAAAATACATAACATTATTACACTATAATTCCTTCTTGATGGTCATTACATTTGTAGGGAGCTGGCTTAGGCGGCACTAGGAGTAGGAAACTCATCAATCTTGTTGTATTCTTCATCATCCACTACATTTTCAACTCTGACAATACTCCTTTTGAGGGTATAACTATGTGTTGCTTCTTATTTGACAAATCGATAATGTATAAGACTTGATGACCTAGTTGAGCAAGGACGAATGGTTCATTTTTGTAGGCATAACATTCTAGGTTCAGAGTAGTATGGCCTTCATCATCAAGTATTACCTGCTTCTTATTGACCCAGTGACAATGAAACAAGGGGATTTCCAAATTTTCCTCGTAGTCCAGCTCCCAAATCTCATCTACGTACCAGTAGTAGATATTTTCTTACCAGCTATTTTGAGAGCATCTATGCAGGCACTGCAGTTTCAAACTGTGCCTTTCATATCTTGTTCTTTTGTATATAAAGTGTACCAATTGATTGGTACCCTTTCCATGTAATGACCGACCATGTTGGGCCTCTTGCTAAACATGTCAGTACATCACTTGAACGGATAACATGGAGTCGCTCTTTGAACCATTTGTTGAACTCATAATTGTGATGTTTCTTGATCGAATCATTTACGCATGTCAGATTTTGTTGACATAGAATGACCTTGTGTTCATGCATATATGGTGACACTACAGCCTTGTGCTGCAAAATAGTGAAATGGGCTTGTGCATACTCAATTTGAACTTGATCCATTACTTTCCTTCCAATGGTCTCGGCACCAAGCAGCCTGCCCTCATGATGAGATCGAGGCACACCTATCAGTTGATGATGCACCATGTAATTAACGCAGAACTCAATGACCGCTTCGTTGCTGCCCTCCGGGTGAGAACGATTCTAAAGTAGTGCTTGAGAATTCCCATGTAGCACTCGAATGGGTACATGCTGCATAGAAACATTGGGCCGCACATCCTTATCTCGTGCACTAGGTACGCAATGAGATGAACCATGAAATCAAAGAATGACGAAGGCAAAAACATCTCAAGTGCGCATAGAGTCTTCACCACCCCATCTTGCGGACAATCTAGTTCACCAATAATCATGACCTTCTTAGAAAGTGTGTTAACGAAACCACATAGCTTCATGAGAGTCCGTCAGACATTAGGTGGCAGAATATTTCTAACTGTGACTGGGAGCATCTATGTCATAAGCACACGACAATCATGCGACTTCATGTTAATCTTCCATTGAAATAAGTCTCTTAATGTTGACAAAGTAGCCGGGTGGAACTTTGATACCATGCAAGCACTCACATAATTTAGCTTTCTCTGGCTTGGACAGGGTGTAAGAAGCAGGAGGAAAGAACATCTATGCATTGGTAGTCTTCTATAGTCCTAACTCCGGTCTGATTCCCATATCTTTCATGTCAAGCCGTGTGTTTAGACCATCTTTTGTTTTGTCAGGCATGTTCAGTAAGAGACCCATTATGCTGTCGCACACATTCTTCTCTACGTGCATCACATTGATGCTGTGATGCACCTCTAGGTGCTTCTAGTATGGTAAGTCTTGGAATATCACTACTACAAACAACGTCATCCAGGATCGGTATCACTGACAGGTAAACCGTGCCCGTCAGTGGTGAAATCACTTCACTAACGAGTAGGAAAACAACCCGTCAGTGATGAATATGCAAAGAGCCTCAAGGCTATTATCAAAGATATCATCACTGACGGGTAGGAAAACAACCCATCAGTGATGACTTTCAGTGACGGGTAGATTTTGCGCCCGTCAGTGATGAGATCATTTATCACAGACGGGTAGGAAAACTACCCGTCAGTGCTGACCTGCAGTGTCAGCATGGACGGGTAGAAAACTGACCTGTCAACGATGACCAAACTAGCACTGGCGGGCCTAATTTTGGCCCGTCCGTGATGACTTCTTCTATCTATAAATGCGGGATGGCCTAGTCATTTTCGCCGCGTTGTAACCCTAGCTTTCTTTCACACCACGCTGTGGCCGCCGCCTCCTCCCCGAGCCCCCCGAACCGGATGCGGTCGCCACCTCTTCCTCGAGCCCGGATCTGACCGCTGCCTCCTTCCCGAGCCCCTCCTAGCCCGGATCCGGTCACCGCCTCTTCTCGGATGCGGTCGCCACCTCTTCCTCGAGCCTGGATCCAACCACTGCCTCCTCCCCGAGCCCCCCCGAGCCCGGATCCGGTCGCCGCCTCTTCCTCGAGGCCGGTGACCGCTCCTCCGCCTTGCAGCGACGCTGGCACCGGCAGAGGCCGCCGTTCTCCCCTCTCTGTCGCGTTTGTGACACTACGCTGCACTGCACAAGACACTTTTCGGTGTAACCGCAATGTCACAATGGTGATGATGCTCTATTGTGGTTACACTGCACAAGAAAACTACATGCTGATATCGCATTCTAATGCATCTATCGCATTCTAATGCGTCTATCGCATTCTAGTGAGTTCATTTGTAGTCAGTGTGTAAACACTCTAGCTAGCACTCTAGATAGTTCGTTTCCATATGAAAGTGAGATGTGCAAAATTCTTTAGCAACTTGTGCGATGTCGGATGTATTGTACATATATATATATATTTGAGATGTGGACTTGTCAAATTTGTGATGTGGAATTGAGATGCAGAAAATAGATTAATTTGTATATATTGTCCTGCGCATGCTGGGGCTGTGCAGAGGCTGTACATGCAGCTGGGATGTTATTCTGTTTTTCAGAGGTGGCAAGCAAAATGAACTGATGAGGCTAGGAAATTCATGCACAGAAAACATCTCATCACTGACAGGTAGAAATGTGACCCGTCAATGATGACCGGCTCATCACAGACGGGTCGGAATTTGACCCGTCAGTGATGATGACCCTCTAGATCACAGACGGGTCGTTTCTCCACCCGTCAGTGATGAGTTATCACAGACAGTTGTAAATACAACCCGTCTGTGATGATCATGCTCTAGGCGAACGACTAAGGCTGTCATCACAGACGGGTCGTACTTCTATCCGTCAGTGATAAAAAGTGTGATGGGCAAATCGAACGAACAACTCACGACTTTCAGGACAACGATTAAGATAATAGCAAATAGAACATAATAGCATACAGACCATCGGAAATGATTAAGATATATACAGACCATTGGTTCTGATTAAGATGTAACTATTGCCTTACATACATAATTTATAAAACAAAAATAGATAACTAAAAGTTCTCGAGCGGCAGATCTTCATCGACGGGCTCTGGCACCAGAGCAAGCACTTATGGACAAGGAAGAAGCTCACTCGTTCGACACCCTTCTTGATGTACTTCGCATGGAGGCGGCGGCCGATGGTGCGGTGAGTGGTGCGCTCCGACCCACTGGAAGTACAGGAGATGAGGAATCGCCCTGGCTCGTGGTGTGCTTCCACGATGAACTTTGCTCGTGGGAACTTCTTGGTCAACACGCAGCGAACGACGAAGGTGTCAGAGTAGCGTACTCCTTCAATGTACGCAAAGAGGAGGGTGCCCTCTGTGTTTCCATAGCTGCACCTGATGGCTTGAACCGTCTCGCGGGAGAGGTGCATCGTGATCTCGGTGCTTGTCTGGTTGATCGGGGATGGAAGAGGGGACGGAGGCAGGGACGGAGGTGGGGACGGAGAAGGGGGCACCCTCTTGCGCTTCCCGGCCATGTGGGAGGAGGTACCCGCAGACTCCATTGCAAAGCAGGCGGTGATGAACTAAGTGATGAATATTTGGACGACGAAGAAGAGGAGGACGTTATATAGAGGTCGTCGATCGTCTCCCGCCGTACAGGTGCGACCCGTAGTCTCCCGTCTGCCTCGTGTACTGGCACGACCCCTCGTCTCCCGCCACTACGTGTACCGGTGCGACCCCTCGTCTCCCGCCGCTACGTGTATCAGCACGAAATAGAGAACAACTTTGGGCGCGAACACGGATCACCACTGACGGGTAACTTTCCGGTCCATTAGTGATGATATAGGTGAAAATACAACCCTCTCAATCACAGACGGGTCGTTTGTGTACCCACTTATCACAGACGTGTTTAAATATAATGGAAAAAACCTAGTCGACAACGACGAAGACGACTAAAATTGTCAAATTGGGAACTTTGATGTGTATATTGTCAATACCTAGTTGTATTTTGTTCCATATGGTCGAAATTTGTATTGTTGGACATTTACTTCAATTAAATCATCAAGTTCTCTACTTTGTTCTATTTACAGTGCTGGTGCAGTCTGAGAATACTGAATCTCCACACTGAAATGCAGATTTAGTAAGTTCACCTAGTTGAAACTGGCCTTATCGAATCTGCATTTCAGTATGCAAATCGATTCAGTGTGATGAAATTGTTATCACGGACGGGCGAAAACATTAGAACGTCAGTGATGACGTCAACCGGCACAGGTCAAGTCATCACTGACAGGCCTGTAGGTTGGCTCATCCGTGGTAACTTCACGAGCCAAGTCATCAGTGTTGAAATTGTTATCACGGACGGGCCGGTCCTTCCGGCCCGTCCGTGATGACTATCATCACTGACGGGCGCGGACTCCGTGATAACTCTTTCATCACGGACGGGTCACATCTGCGCCCGTCCATGATGAAATTGTTATCACGGACGGGTCGCATATGTGCCTGTCCGTGATGAGTTCTTCTATTTATACACCTGTGCCCGCGAGACTTGAAATTTTACACCACGCGTCGAACCCTAGATTTGCTCTTGTGTTCTGACCAGCAGCGGCGCCTCCTTGCCACAAGAGCATCATTGTGGCCGCCACCGACCGTGAACCCTAGCGCCCCCGCCGCTGCCGCATGGATGCCTCCCCGACTGCCCCTGCCGCCGTGGACGCTCCTCTCGTCCCAACAACCACCGCCACCGTGGACGCTCCTCTCATCCCAACAACCGCCGTCGCCGGTTCTCCTCCCCATAGGTACCCCTTTAACCACATGGAAATCTACCGGTTTGCCACTTGTTCATTTGCTAGGGCATGAATCTATTCCATATGCTTTTGATGATGCTGGTTCTCCTCCCCACAGGTACCCCTATAACTTGTTGTGTTGTGTGCAGAAATACTCACACTAGGAGTAGTGCTTTGCTCATTTTTGTTGGCTGCAATGATAGTTTTCTCGTTAACCTGAGACCTACTATGAGGATAATACCTACTATGGTTTGCTCAGAAATGTTTACATTATAGTTAGTAGTTTGCTTTTTTTCCTCAAATAATTGTTAGTTTGCTGATACACTTGTTGGTTGGCTGGCTGCAATGATGGTATTAATTGACCTTTCTTGTTCAGTAATGTTCACATTACAGTTAGTAGTTTGCTTTTTATTTTCTCAACAGTTGTTAGTTCACTTATATGTTAGTTTACATAGCACAATCATCTAATTGGGCTGCATGCACAATTTTCCAGATTCTTTGTATAGGCTCTTATCATATATGGTAGGGTTAGGACACTCAAGGTTAAATTTTCAAAAAGATCACATATTCAATATGTATGAACAATATATAAAAGTTTGAAGTAATTAGTTAGTTGTTTTTTTGCAAAAAAGATCGATGACGGGCGAAGAAACAACTGGTTCATCGGAGCCCCCGGCGGCAACGACAAGAGTTAGGAAACCGAGAACCGGTAATAAGATGCCTACGCAAAGGCAGGTCATCACGGAGGTAGACCAGATAATAGGGTACCCTCCCCAACCCCAGAAGGCGGCATCTAAATTCAACAGCGCGTGCGGTTATCTGGCACATCAACATATAAAGATCACAACACAAGACTGGACTGAAGTGCCCGAGGCCCAGATTAGATGAATCATGCAGGAGCTGTGGAGCAAGTTTGAGATCCCCGAGGGCGACAGGGAGAAAGTAGAACGGGCGGCGAAGGTGATGATGGCTAAGTCTCACCGGAACTTCAGGAGCATGCTGAACAAAGAATATGTTCAGAAAAATGACTCACCGTTACATAGATATAACCAAATAATAGCGGAGGTTTGGGAAGATTTCGTTCGAATGAAGTCTACAGAAGAGTTCAAGGCAAAGAGTGCAAAGAGCAAAGAACTCCGCTCGAAGAATAAACACCCCCACCACCTGGGCAGTCGTGGCTACATTAGGAAGATGGCGGACTGGGGGATAGAGGACGCCGCACTACGAGAGGCTGGAAAACTAGTTCCTTTCGATGACATCACGGGGCATGGGCGGGCATGGATCAGGGGCCGCACGAAGACCGACCTGACTACAGGGGCTATTTCCTTCTCGACCCCGAAGTTGAGGACGTGTCCAATCGTCTAGTACGAACTTAAACCATCATGTCAATATCGTAAGTAAAAATAGTTCATGACAAATGGCTCAATAGTATATCTCGTAATGCTTCTATTGCAGAGGGAGTTGAGCCAGCAAGAATCTTCCTCAGAGTCCATCGGGTGCGAGAGGTGCTTGACCCTCTCGTGAAAGCACTGGGAAACCCTGAGAAATCTAGGCGCATGCGAGGCCTCGGGGTTGCCGCTACATGGAGTGTAGCTTTCCCCCAAACCCAAGAGGAGGCCAGGCAAAGGAAGAGAAGTAGGAAGGAAACTCTTATTGAAGAGATAACAAGGAAGGTACAAGACAACATAGCCGAGGACATGCTTCGGAAGGTGAGAGAGGACGCACGCAGGGAGGTGGCCTCCCTGTTCGGGGGGCAGCTGCCACCCTTGCCTCCTAACCGCACCGAGCCTAGCGCTGCGTACGGATGGAGTAGCTGCGCCTCCGCAAATGCTACTTCCGAAGGGAGAGCTGACACGCTTCCTATTGACGACATCACTGTAAGTTTGTTTAGTTGCATGAATGCTTCGCAACGAGTTTTGTGGACATGTAACTGAATCATAATTGTCCTGCAGGTGCCAGCAAGGTGCGACCTGATTATCCTGCTACCCGGCGGTGTGTCCTTAACGGTGGCACAAGGGCTAGCGTATCAACCAACTTTGGGGCAACGCTTGCACAACGTTGAAATACCATCTACGATGGTGAAGGTACAGGTGGACTCCATAGTGCCCGCGTACAGTGCCGTACGAGTCTCCGTGCCCCCTGAAGATGATGTGATAACAATAGGTCAGTGCGTCAATTGCTTCATCATGTGGCCGAAGACGGGGATAATTCTGGACGCAAACACTCCAACCTCTCGTCATCTATGATCAGCCAACCGCAGTCTGTCGTGCCATTCGCCATTGGACTTGAGCGGAACCGTTAAGCCGACGTCATTCTCAATGGGCGAGGGGGACAGCGTGAATACTTGCACAGAGAAGGAGGCCCCAGTGGCATTGATGGACGAGCCCGTTGAACCACAAAAAAGGAATGGCGCTCCAAGAATAAACAGGACCCCCGCCCAGTGGAGGAGGCCCCGACAGCAGTGATGGACGAGGCGGTGGCCATCACAGAGCACAGTGAGCCCTAGACGGCAGTGACGGAGGAACCCGTGGCCCGGTACAAGGAGCCACTATCGAAGGAGGTCTTGATGGCTACATTGGAGGGTGTTGCGCCTAAGGGTACCCAACCATCTGCACCAAAAGGTGTTACGCCCAGCGAAACCCAATCAGCTGCACCGGAGGATGTGACGCCAAAGGAAACCGAGACACTCATATCACGGCGTAGCGATCCGAGTCCGGTCAAGCCTCTGAGGAAAACCCGAGGACGACGAGGCCAAGGCGGCAAGAAACAGAAGGCTGATAACGCCAGTAAGGCTTTGTCATATTCATCAGAACAGTACTATCCTCCTGC
Source organism: Stipa capillata (assembly GCA_019208055.1). Taxonomy (NCBI): domain Eukaryota; kingdom Viridiplantae; phylum Streptophyta; class Magnoliopsida; order Poales; family Poaceae; genus Stipa; species Stipa capillata. The sequence continues at coordinate 121,239 of JAGXJF010001216.1, read as the reverse complement.
CCCTCTAGCCCGGAAATACAAATGGGGTGAGCCACTCCTCCCGGAGCCTCAACTGAATAATATGACCCAGCAAATCAGAGTTCTCCATAATCACTACATGCAAGAATCCATGAAGCCTGGTGTTGAGCAGTACATCACGGTTAGAGTGCCACCTGAGTACAATTTCTTCAATGAAGTAGGGACTAGTACAATTGACGTCAACTATGAAGACCTATTCAATCTCTATACCTTCGACAGACTCAACGCTAACATCATGAGGGTATGGACGCTCCACATGGTCCAAGAGGTCAGGCGCTTGAGCTCAAACGTTGGATCGATCGATCCATACCTATTCAACTGGAGGGTGCTCAACGAGAATGCAAAGATGGCCACGCAGTTCCTTGCGAAACAATGGCTCGACCAAAGGACCAAGGATTACGTAATGTTTGCCTACAACCCACCGTAAGTGGATACTGTCTAAATCTTCAATTTATGCACTTAGCTAGGTGTTTACGTCTCACTTTTGACCATGATGTCGTGTATGCAGCGACCACTGGGTAATTGTGGTTATCGTTGCAGCATGGAACAAGGTCTTTTACTTTGATTCCATGATGAAAACGAAACGTGACTTCTCGGTGGTACGAAAGTGCATCGATGATGCCTTCGTGATCTATAACGCATCGGGAAGGGTTAATTACAAGGTAAGGGGAGCAAAAAAGCTCACCCATAAATTTGATTTCCCGTGCAAACAACAACAAGAAGCAACGAACACGTGTGGGTTCCACGTTTGCAAGCACATGGAGGCGATTGCCCTAGCATGGACTGAATGCGGAGTACATAAGGTATTGATGGATCTAATATCTACATCGACAGTCTATTTAATAGCTACTTTGTTTCCATATGGAATTAATGTTCTCATTTTCTCACAGGAATTTCAAATTAACACGCAAGAGCAATTTGATGCAAGCCAGGACTTTACACGCATACTGGCGCGCTTCGCATATTTCTTCAACAATTTTGTAGTAAACCCCACCGATGAATTCTACCCCGGTGTACGCCCATGTACATAAATTTACTTGAAGTGATTACGTATTGTTCTTTTCTAAAGTTTAGACTTGACAGATTTGAGATGTCAAACATATTTGAGATGTGACAAATTGTTTAGCCAATTTTGCGATGTTAGAGTGTGTTGTATATTTGAACGGACTTGTCAAAACTGACAAGTCAAATTGAAATAATTCTTTGATTCCTGTTCTACACTGCATATATATATATGCTTGTGATTGTGATATATGTCCTGTGCATGCTGGGGCTGTACAGAGGCTGTGCGGCTGGGGTATATTTTGTTTTTCAGAGGGCATGGCTAGCAAAATGACCTGAGGCTAGCCAGGAAGCAGGAAAACCCTACCTGGTTGGTACTTACCATTGCTGATGGGTGGATTTTCCACCCGTCCGTGATGATCCCCATCACAGCTGACGGGTCGATATTCTACCCCATCCGTGATGATGTTTTGGTCACCAGCGATGAAATGTCATCACGGATGGGTGAAACAAGCACCCGTCAGTGATGGTGGAACTATCACTGACGGGTCCATATTATACCCGTCCGTGATGATGTTTTGGTCACCCCAGATTAAATATCATCAAGGACGGGTGAAAAAAGTACCCGTCAGTGATGCTACACTATCACTGATGGGTCGGTATTCTACCCCGTCCGTGATGATCCTTTCATCACGGACGGGTGAAGCAAGAACCCGTCAGTGATGCTTGCACTATCACTGACGGGTCTATATTCTACCCGTCCCTGATGAGGTTTTCGTCCCCTCTGATTAATACTCATCACGAACGGGTTGAAAGTGTACCTGTCAGTGATGACTCTACCATCACGGACAGGTAAGTATTTAACCCGTCAGTGATGATCTTCATCAGTGACGGGTAAACTACCCGTCACTGATAATACGAGTCATTACTGACCTTTAGTTGCTGATGGGCCAAAAACCCATCACTGATGTGGGTTTTTGGCCTGTCAGTGATGACATATTCTGTAGTAGTGTATTGATCTCTTTTTCCAAATGATCTTCTTAACGGGCTTCTTCTTCATCGCTCTATATTGCCGTTTAAACTTCCCCTTTCCAAGCATGACTTTCAAGTTCTTAACCTGATCATGGATCTCGATACCACTAAAAATATATGGAGCTAAGCCTTTCTCAACAGTTCCATCGAATTCATTTGTCATCCTGCGGTATTGGTGATCCCTTGGAAGGAACCTAGGGTGAAACATGTACACTATTTTCTTAGAGTGCTTCAGCCACCTACTTGTTGTATCAACTAGGCATTGAACACATACATTTGTCCCTTTAATAGTGTGTCCCAAACAGTACCGTTGGCTGGATAATCATTGATGGTAAGGAACAACATGTAGCGTTATATGAAGTTTTCTATTTAGGTGCGCATCTCATACCTTTACCCCTTCAATCCAGTGAAGCTTCAAATCATCCACAAGTGGTGCAAAGTACACATCAATGTTATTACCAGGTTGTTTCAGACCTTGGATAAGTATTGCCATCATGATGTACTTCTGCTTCATACACAGCCAAGGTGGAAGGTTGTACATGCAGAGATTCACAGGGCAGGTGCTGTGTCGGCTGCTCATTTTGCTGAACGGGTTTGTTCCATCAATGCTTAGTGCAAACCTTACATTCCTCGCCTCTTCACCGAATGTAGCATACCTCCAATCAATATTCTCCACTGTAGAGAATCTACGTGGTGTCTCAACATTCCATCCTCCGTACGGTCCTTTGCATGCCAACGCATCAATTTGGCCCTCCTTAGGATTCTCATATAAGCGCAAATAGAGAATTATAGGTAGGTACCATGTAGATCCCCTACAGCCTAACCTTCTAAGATATCCACTATCTCAGATGGTTCCACGGATGAACCGTCTGAGATTTTAGGTTATCTCAGATAGTTATCTGGTGGAACCCACAACTACAGAACATGTCATCACTGACGGGCCAAAAACCCACATCAGTGATGGGTTTTTGGCCCGTCAGCAACTAAAGGTCAGTAATGACTCGTATTATCAGTGACGGGTAAATTACCCGTCACTGATAAAGCTCATCACGGACGGGTGAAAAAAGTAACCGTCAGTGATAGTAGTCTCATCACTGATGGGTATACTTTCAACCCGTCCGTGATGAGTACTCATCAGAGGTGACGAAAACGTCATCACGGACGGGCGAAATAACAACCCGTCAGTGATAGCTCAAACATCACTGACGGATGCTTTCTTCACCCGTCCGTGATGATATTTCATCACAGATGACCAAAACATCATCACGGACGGGTGGAAAATGACCCGTCAGTGATAACTCCACCATCACTAACAGGTGTTTTTTTCACCCGTCTATGATGATATTTCATCACAGATGACCAAAACGTCATCACGAACGGGTAGAATATCGACCTGTCAGTGATATTTCTACCATCACTGACGGGTGCTATTTTCACCCGTCCTTGATGAACATCATCACGGACGGGTAAAATATCCTTTTTTGCCCGTCCTTGATGATATTTCGTCAGCTGTGGTGGAGATATCACGGACGGGTGGAAAAGAAACCCGTCAGTGATGGTAGGTACCAACCAGGCAGGGTTTTCCTGCTTCCTGGCTAGCCTCAGGTCATTTTGCTAGCCATGCCCTCTGAAAAATAAATATACCCTAGCTGCACAGCCTCTATAAAGCCCCAGCATACACAGGACATATATCACAAGCATATATGCAGTGTAGAACAGGAATCAAAGAATTATTTCAATTTGACTTCGCAGTTTTGACAAGTCCGTTCAAATATACAACACACTCTACATCACACAATTGGCTAAACAATTTGTCACATCTCAAATATGTTTGACATCTCAAATCTGACAAGTCTAAACTTTAGAAAAGAACAATACAGCATCAGTTCAAGCAAATTTAGGTACATGGGTAGAATTCACCGGCGGGGTTTTACTACAAAATTGTTGAAGAAATATGCGAAGCGCGCCAATATGCGTATAAAGTCCTGGCTTGCATCAAATTCCTCTTGCGTGTTAATATGAAATTCCTGTGAAAGAATGATAACAATATTAATTTCATATGGAAACAAAGTAGCTACTAAATAGACTATCAATGTAGATATTAGATCCATCAATACCTTATGTACTCCAGATTCAGTCCACGTTAGGGCAATCGCCTCCATGTGCGTGCAAACGTGGAACCCACATGTGTTCGTTGCTTCTTGTTGTTGTTTGCACGGGAAATCAAATTTATGGGTGAGCTTTTTTGCTCCCCTTACCTTGTAATTAACCCCTCCAGACGCCTTATAGATCACGAAGGCATCATTGATGCACTTTCGTATCATCGAGAAGTCACGTTTCGTTTTCATCATGGAATCAAAGTAAAAGACCTTGTTCCATGCTCCAACGATAACCACAAGTACCCAGTGGTCGCTGCATACACGACATCATGGTCAAAAGTGAGACATAAACACCTAGCTAAGTGCATAAATTGAAGATTTAGACAGTATCCACTTACGCTGGGTTGTAGGCAAACATTACGTAATCCTTGGTCCTTTGGGCGAGCCATTGTTTCGCAAGGAACTGCGTGGCCATCTCTGCATTCTCGTTGAGCACCCTCCAGTTAAATAGGTATGGATCGATCAATCCAATGTTTGAGCTCAAGCGCCTGACCTCTTGGATCATGTGGAGCGTCCATACCCTCATGATGTTAGCATCGAGTCTGTCGAAGGTATAGAGACTGAACAGGTCTTCATAGTTGATGTCAAACGTACCAGTCTCAGCTTCATCGAAGAAATTGTACTCAGGTGGCACTCTAACCGTGATGTACTGCTCAGCACCAGGCTTCGTGGATTCTTGCATGTAGTGATTATGCAGAAGTCTGATTTGCTGGGCCATATTATTCAGTTGAGGATCCGGGATGACTGGCTCACCCCATTTGTATTTTTGGGCTAGAGGTGCAGGAGGATAGTACTTTGCTGATGAATACGATAAAGCCTTACTGGCACTATCAGCCTTCTGTTTCTTGCTACCTTGGCCTCGTTGTCCTCGGGTTTTCCTCAGAGGCTTGACCGGACTCGGATCGCTACGCCGTGATATGAGTGGTTCGGTTTCCTTAGACATAACATCCTCCAGTGCAGCTAATTGGGTTTCATTGGGCGTAACACCTTCTAGTGCAGATGGTTGGGTACACTTAGGCGCAACACCCTCCAATGCAGCCATCAAGACCTCCTTTGATAGTGCTTCCTTATACCGGGTCACGAGTTCCTCCGTCACTGCCGTCTAGGGCTCATTGTGCTCCGTGATGGCCACCACCTCATCCATCAACGCTGTCGGGGCCTCCTCCACTGGGCGGGGTCCTGTTTATTCTTGGAGCGTCGTTCCCTTTTTTGTGGTTCGATGGGCTCATCCATCAATGCCGCTGGGGCCTCCTTCTCCATGCAAGTGTGCACACTGTCCCCTCGCCCATTGAGAATGACAGCAACTTAACGGTTCTGCTCAAGTCCAATGGCAAATGGCACGACGGACTGCGGTTGACCGAAGATAGATGACGAGAGGTCGGAGTGTTTGCGTCTAGAATTATCCCGTTTTCGGCCACCTGACGAAACAATTGACGCACTCACCTATTGTTGTCACATCATCTTCAGGGGGCACGGGGACTCGTACGGCACTGTACGCGGGCACTACGGAGTCCACCTATACCTTCGCCATCGTAGACGGTATTTCAACGTTGTGCAAGTGTTGCCCCATAGTTGGTTGATACGCTAGCCCTTGTGCCACCGTCAAGGGCACACCACTAGGTAGCATCATCACCAGGTCGCACCTTGCTGGCGCCTGCAGGACAATTATGGTTCAGTTACACGTCCACAAAACTCGTTGCGAAAGATTCGTGCAACTAAACAAACTTACAGTGATGTCGTCGATAGGAAGCGCGTCAGCTCTCCCTTCGGAAGTAGCTTTTGTGGAGGCGCAGCTACTCCATCCGTACGTGGCGCTAGGCTCGGTGTGGTTAGGAGGCAAGGGTGGTAGCTGCCCCCCGAACAAGGAGGCCACCTCCTTGTGTGCCTCCTCTCTCGCCTTCCGAAGCATGTCATCGGCCATGTTGTCTTGTACCTTCTTTGTTATCTCTTCAATAAGCATTTCCTTCTTGCTTCTCTTCCTTTGCCTAGCGTCCTCTTGGGTTAGGGGGAAAGCTACGCTCCATGTAGCAGCAACCTCGAGGCCTCACACACGACCAGATTTCTCAGGGTTCCCCCAGAGCTTTCGCGAGAGGGTCTAGCCACCTCTCGCTCCCGATGGACTCTGAGGAAGATTCCTGCTGGCTCAACTCCCTCTGCAATAGAAGCAGTGCAAGATATAGTGACGGGGGGAACCCATCCGGGTAGGCCCAGCATAGCGAGTCGGCCGAACAGGCTCGGGGAGTCCCATGGAGGCCCACTCGGATGAAGGCCCAAGTAAGGCCCGCACGGGTACAACGACCGGGTGCCATCAAGGCAGGCGTTACAACTTCATCAAGACATGTGTTTCGCCAACTTGAAGACTAGCATTACTCGGACGGTTACACAGTATAAATGCCCCAATTAATTTATGCGGTTACTGTGGCTCAGCCGACTGACCGAGTCGGCACATGTATAGCCTATATAAGGCGGAGCACCCCATGCAGAGGGGGTTAGATTCTTTCCCATAGGCTTAAAGCTAAACTTCATCTTCAACCTCTTGTAATCTCTCTCACGCAAGTCAAGCAATACAGACAGCAGGAGTAGGGTATTACCTCCGCCATTGGAGGGCCTGAACCTGGGTAAAAACCTCTTGCGTGCACCCGCTTGAATCTTCCTTACGCGCTCCCCAAAAATCCTACTAGAAATGTATATTGCCGCGAAATCCCTGCGACATATAGTATTGAGCAATTTGTTATACTTATGAAATCGACACGGTGGGTTAAGTTCGTACCAGATGATTGGCCACGTCCTCAACTTCAAGGGTCGAGAAGGAAACAGCCCCCGTAGTCAGGTCGGTTTTCGTGCGGCCCCTGATCCATGCACGCCCGGGACCCTCGATGTCGTCGAAAGGAACTGGTTTTCCAGCCTCTCGTAGTGCGGCGTCCTCTATTCCGCAGTCCGCCATCTTCCTAACATAGCCATGACTACCCAGGCGGTGGGGGTGTTTATTCTTCGAGCGGAGTTCTTTGCTCTTTAAACTCTTCGCCTTGAACTCTTCCGTAGACTTCATTCGAACGAAATCTTCCTAAACCTCCTCTGTTATTTGGTGATATCTCTGTAACGGCGAGTGCTTTTTCTGAACATATTCTTTGTTCAGCGTGCTCCTGAAGTTCCGGAGGGACTTAGCCATCGTCACCTTCGCCGCCTGTTCTACTTTCTCCCTGTCGCCTTCGGGGATCTCGAACTTGCTCCACAGCTCCTGCATGATTCGTCCAATCTGGGCCTCGGGCACTTCAGTCCAATCTTGTGTTGTGATATTTATATGTTAATGTGCCAGGTAACCACACGCGCTGTTGAACTTAGATGCCATCTTCTAGGGTTGGGAAGGGTACCCTGTTATCTAGTCTACCTCCGTGATGACCTGCCTTTGCGTAGGCATCTTATTACCGGTTCTCGATTTCCTAACTCTTTTCGTTGCCGCCGGGGGCTCCGACGAACCAGTAGTTTCATCGCCCGTCATCGATCTTTATTGCAAAAAAAAACTAACTAATTACTTTGATCTTTTATATATTATTCATATATATTGAATATGTGATCTTTTTGAAAATTGAAACTTGAGTGTCCTAACCCTACCATATATGATAAGCCTATATAAAGAATCTGGAAAATTGTGCTTGCAGCCCAATTAGGTGATTGTGCTAAGTAAACTAACATATGAGTAAACTATCAACTGTTGAGAAAATAAAAAGCAAACTACTAACTGTAATGTGAACATTTCTGAACAAGAAAGGTCAACTACTACCATCATTGCAGCCAGTTAACCAACAAGTGCATGTATCAGCAAACTAACAACTATTTGAGGAAAAAAAGCAAACTACTAACTGTAATGTAAACATTTCTGAGCAAACCATAGTAGATCTTATCCTCATATATAGTAGATCTCAGGTTAATGAGAAAACAATCATTGCAACCAACAAAAATAAGCAAACCACTACTCCTAGTGTGAGTATTTCTGCACACAACACAACAAGTTATAGGGGTACCTGTGGGGAGGAGAACCAGCATCATGAAAAGCATATGGAATAGACTCATGCCCTAGCAAATTAACAACACACAAACCGGTAGATTTCCATGTGGTTATAGGGGTACCTGTGTGGAGGAGAACCCGCGGCGAAGGTTGTTGGGAGGAGGGAAGTGTCCACGGCGGCGGCGGTTGTTGGGATGAGAGGAGCATCCACGACGGCGGCGGTTGTTGGGATGAGAGGAGCGTCCAAGGCGGCAGTTGTTGGGACGAGAGGAGCATCCACGGCAGCGGGGGCAGTCAGGGAGGCATCCATTGCGGCGGCGGCGGGGCTGCTAGGGTTCACGGTGGAAGGTGGCCGCAACGATGCTCTTATGTCGACGAGGCGCCGCTGCTGGTCAGAATAGAAGAGCAAGTCTAGGGTTTGACGCGCGGTGACAAATTTCAAGTCTCGCGGGCACAGGTATATAAGTAGAAGAAGTCATCACGGACGGGCTACCCGTCCGTGATAAGAACTTCATCACTAACGGGCTTAGATGCTACCCGTCCGTGATGAAGAAGTTATCACGGACAGGCCACACCCACGCCCGTCAGTGATGACTTTCATCACGGACGGTCCAGTTTTTTCGCCCGTCCGTGATAACAATTTTATCACACTGAATCGATCTGCATACTGAAATGCAGATTCAGTAAGGGCCGTTTCAACTTAGTGAACTTACTGAATCTGCATTTCAGTGTCGACATTCAGTATGTTCAGACTAATATAGCACTGTAAATACAACAAAGTAGAGTACTTGATGATTTAATTGAAGTAAATGTCCAACAATAAAAAATTTCGACCATATGGAACAAAATACAACTAGGTATTGACAATATGCACATCAAGGTACCCAATTTGACAATTTTAGTCGTCGTCGTCGTTGTCGACTAGGTTTTTTCCATTATATGTTAGTCCTTCATTATGATCTTGACGTACGTACGTTGGCACATCATCACTTGGTTCTTCGCCTTCACTTGATTCTTCGTCTTCACAATCGGGCTCTGGATCGTCGAACTGGTTGTAGTCTTCTTCATCAACTACACTGTCAACTCCAACAATACTCCTTTTTCCATTCCTCACAATGTGGCGCTTCTTATTTGATGGGTCGACTATGTAGAAAACTTGGGCAACCTGTTTAGCGAAGATAAAAGGCTCTTCTATTGACCCAAAACTCTCTAGATCCACGGTAGTGAAGTTCTGATCTTCAACGTGCACATCTTTGAGATTCACCTAGTGGCATCGAAACAAGGGGATCTTGGTGACTATGTAGTCAAGTTCCCAAATCTCTTTGATTATGCCGTAGTGGTTGCACTTAATCCCTCGGGGACTATGGGCTTCTACCCGGACCCCACTGTTCTGGTATGTGCTTTTTTGGTCTTGGGCGTCCGTGTAAAATGTATATCCATTGATCTCGTACCCTTGCCATGTCACAGCGTTGGCGACGGGTCCTCTTGCCAACCATTCGGCTACATCTTCTTCTTCAGTTGAAGGGTTTTTATCATAAAAATAGTTCTTCAACCACTGGTTGAACCCGATGTTGTGTATTTTCGTGATGCAAAATTCGGAATTTTTCGGATTCTGTTGGCGTAACACTTGCTTGTGAATTTCGATATACGGATCCACCAGTGACATTTGTTGCAAGACCGTGAAATGAGCTCTATCGAACTCTGTTGTATCTGAAGGCTGGTAATCTTTCCTTCCGATTGTCCCGACGCCAGCGAGCCTACCCTCGTGTCGAGAACGGGGCACACCTATGGGACGGTGTTCAACTATGTAATCCGTGCAAAACTTGATGACCTCTTCGGTAGCATAGCCTTCGATGATGCTCCCTTCTGGCCTGTACCTGTTGTGAACATATCACTTCAGAATACCCATGTACCTCTCGAATGGGTACATGCTATGTAGGAACACAGGTCCCAACTTCTGTATCTCATGCACAACATGGATCATCAGATGGATCATGATATCAAAAAAGACGGAGGGAAGTACATCTCTAGTTGGCATATTATAACCGTTATCTCGTACTGCAGTTTAGATAGTCGTTGCAGATCGATTGACTTCTGAGAGATCGTGTTGAGAAAGCTACACAGGTTTGTGATTGTCTCGCGGACTCCGGGCTCCAAGATACCTCTTATTGCAACAGGTAAGATCTGTGTTATCATCACATGACAGTCATGAGACTTCATGCCTATTAATCTCAAGTCTTTCATTGAAACAAGTTTCTTTATGTTTGCCAAGTAACCAGATGGAACTTTCACCCCAAAGAGGCACTGGCACAATTCCCGTCTCTCAGCCTTGCTAAGAGTGTAGCAAGCGGGGGGATGTATGTTTTGCCTTTCTTCGTCAGTTGTGGTCCTAGCTCTGGTCTGATATCCATTTCTTGCATGTCAAGGCATGCCTTCACACCATCTTTTGTCTTCTCAGGAATGTTGAGCAAGAGACCAATCAAGCTGTCGCACATATTTTTTTCGACGTGCATGACATCAATGCTGTGACAGATATTTAGCACCTTCCAGTACGGCAAGTCCCAAAATACGGATTTCTTTTTCCAGATGCCCGGCCTCAGCTTCTGTTGCTTTTCAAACACAACATCAATACTTTCACAATTTCATAGATTTCTTCACCCTTTTTTTGTGCGGGGCGCTCCCGTATCTCGACTTCTCCATTGAACTGTTTCTTCCACTTCCTCCAAATGTGATCATTCGGAAGGAACCGACGGTGACCCATATATACGATTTTATGCGAGTGTGTCAAGAACTGACTCACTGTTTGTTCTTGTCACACAACACATGCTTCGTGTCCTTTCATAGTCTGACCAGACGAGTTTCCATAAGCAGGATAATCATTCACGGTTGTGAACAACAAGGCGCGTAGGTTGAAGTTCTCTTGTTTATCTGCATCCCAGACTTCCACCCCGTCGTGCCAAAGTGCACATCAATATCATTTCTAGGTTACTTAGGCCCTTGAATGTGTACGGAGAGATGTATGTACTTACGCTTCATGCACAACCATGGAGGAAGGTTGTAAATACTGAGGAGGATGGGCCATGTGCTGTGTTAGCTGCTCATGTTACCGAATTGATTGATTCCGTCCGTACTCATCCCAAACCTTATGTTCCTCGGCTCCTTACCGAATTCCGGAAATACCCTATCGACAGTCCTCCACTGGCATGCGTCGACAGGATATCTCAATATTCCATCTTCCTTACGCCCCTCTGAGTGCCAACGCATCATCTTTGCCTCCTTATTAGCGAACAGACGTTTCAAACGAGGAACGATCAGAAGATACCAAGCCACCTTTGCTGGGGGCCCCTTCACCACACCCCCACCTTCATCATGACAGTTGTCTTCATTTGTAATACGCTTGTAGTGGGATGTCTTGCATGACAGACATCTATGCAGGTTGGCGTACTCTTTGCGGTACAGAATACAGTCATTCGGACATGCATGTATTTTTTTACTTCTAATCCAAGAGGGCATATAACCTTCTTCGCCTTGTAAGTTGTTGTTGGCAACACATTCCCTTTTAGAAGAATGTCCTCCAGGAGCACCAATAGCTTTGTGAAACTTATGTCCGACCAGTTATTGCTTGCCTTGATCTTCAACGGTTCTAGCGCGACAGCCAATCACGTGTGCTTCGGTTTGCATCCCAGAAACAAGGGTATTTCTGAGTCTCCCAACAAGCCTAAGAACTCATTGTACTCTCTTCCACCAAGGTTCGTCCCTTCCGCGTCACGCAACATTTGGTCCAAATCGTTGTGTACGTCAACCATATCCTCATTTGAGGATTTCGAATTGGCTTCTTCCACCGGTTCGTCGAGCGATGCAACATGTCCAGCCTCGACTCCTACCCCTTCGCCAACCCCCACTCCTACCTCTTCGCCACTTGGGACGACTTCTGCCTCTTCGCCAGTGGCAACTTCTTCCTCCTCGCCGTGACTTGTCCAACGGGTATAACCATCCATGAAACCCTTTAAGCAAGTGTAATTGCAAGTCCTTTGTCGTCTATACCATCTCCACGTTATTGCAATTACAACATGGACAACACATTTCATTCTCTTCCTCAACATATCTTCTCGGGCAGCTCTAAGAAACCCAGATAAAGCATCTATGTATCCTCTGGTAGCACGATCCCCATACATCCAACTTCGATCCATCGATCCTATAGTATTAAATGATAGCACGAAGGCTTTGATCTACGTCCTTTAAGGATGTACGCACTTAATAAATGATATAGAGAGAGCACAATTACTAACCTCTGGTCTCCAACTCAAAATATATATAGCACTGTCCCTTTCCATATGTGACCCAAATCACGCTTATGGGCGGCCGCAACGTTGCTCTGGACGCGAGGAGGCGCCACTGCTGGTCAGAACTTACGAGCAAAAACTCGGGTTCGACGCGCGGTGAAAATAACAAGTCGCACGGTTAGAAACTTATATAGAACAATTCATCACGGACGGGCCAAATCAAAACTTGTCAGTGATGAGTTTCCTGCCATGTCAAGGACTTTATCACTGACGGGTCGGCTATACAGAGCCGTCAGTGATGATAGTAATCATCATAGACGGGTTATATTTTAACCCGTCTGTGATAAGTCATCACTAATGGGTACACAAATGACCTGTCTGTGATCGAGAGGGTTGTATTTTCACCCGTGCATGGTATATCGTCACTGACGGACCAGAACGTAACCCGTCAGTGCTGATCCGTGTTCGCGCCCAAAGATGTTTTTGCGCCAATACACGTAGCGGCGAGAGACAAGGGGTCACGCCGATACACGTAGCGGCAAGAGACGAGGGGTCGCACCGGTACGGCGGGAGACGAGGACCTCTATATAATGTCCTCCTCTTCTTCGTCGTCCGAATATTCATCACCGCCAGCTTTGCAATGGAGTCTACGGGTACCTCCTCCCACATGGCCGGGAAGCGCAAGAGGGTGTCCCCTTCTTTGTCCCCGCCTCCGTCCCCTCCTCCATCCCCTCCTCCGTCCCCGCCTCCGTCCCCTCCTCCATCCCCGATCAACCAGAGCAGCACTGAGTTCACGATGCACCTCTCCCATGAGACGGTTCAAGCCATCGGGTGCGGCTATGGAAAGAGACAGGGCACCCTCCTCTGTGCGTACATTCAAGGAGTATGCTACTCTGGCGCCTTCGTCATCCACTGTGTGTTGGCCAAGAAGTACCCACGAGCAAAGTTCATCTTGGAAGCACACCACGACCCGGGCGATTCCTCATCTACTGTACTTCCAGTGGGTCGGAGCACACCACTCGCAGCAGCATCGACCGCAGCCTCTATCCGAAGTACATCAAGTGGGGTGTCGACCGAGTGAGCTTCTTCATGGTCCATAAGGTGCTCGCTCTGGTGCTGGAGCCCGTCGATGAAGATCTGCCGCTCGAGAACTTTTAGTTATCTATTTTTATTTTATAAATTATATATGTAAGACAACAGTCTATGTATATCTTAATCATTTCCGATGGTCTGTATATATGCTATTATGTTCTATTGTAGTTGTCCTGAAAGTCGTGAGTTGTTCGTTCGATTTGCCCATCACACTTTTTATCACTGACGGATAGAAGTACGACCCGTCTATGATGACAGTCTTAGTCATTCGCCTAGAGCAGGATCATCACAGACGGGTTGTATTTACACAATTCTGTGATAACTCATCACTGACGGGTAGAGAAAAGACCCGTCTGTGATCTAGAGGGCCATCATCACTGATGGGCCGAATACCGACCCGTCTGTGATGATCCGGTCATCACTGACGGACCTAAAAATAACCCGTCAATGATTCTAGTCATCATAGACAGTTCTATTTTCACCCGTCAGTGATGAGATGTTTTCTGTGCATGAATTTCCTGGCCTCATCACCTCATTTTGCTTGTCACCTCTGAAAAACAGAATAACATCCCAGTTGCATGTACAGCCTCTGCACAGCCCCAGCATGCGCAGGACAATATATACAAATTAATCTATTTTCTGCATCTCAATTCCACATCGCAAATTTGAAAAGTCCACATCTCAAATATATATATATGTACAATACATTCGACATCACACAAGTTGCTAAAGAATTTTGCACATCTCACTTTCATATAGAAAAAAACTATCTAGAGTGCTAGCTAGAGTGTTTACACACTGACTACAAATGGACGCATTAGAATGCGATAGACACATTGGACTGTGATATCAGTATGTAGTTTTCTTGTGCAGTGTAACCGCAATAGAGCATCGTCACCATTGTGACATTGCGGTTACACTGCACAAGACACTCTTTCCAAGAAATTCAAATGCGACGGAGAGGGGAGAACGATGGCCTCCACCGGCGCCGGTGCCACTGCAAGGCGGAAGAGGCAGCGGTTGGATCCGGGCTCGAGGAAGAGGCGGTGTCCGGATCCGGGCTCGGAGGGGCTCGGGGAGGAGGCAGCGGTCGGATCCGGGCTCGAGGAAGAGGCGGCGACCGCATCCGGGCTCGGGGGCTCGGGGAGGAGGCGAAAATATCTAGGCCGTCCCGCATTTATAGATAGAAGAAGTCATCACGGATGGGCCAAAATTATGCCCGCCAGTGCTACTTTGGTCATCGTTGACGGGTCAGTTTTCTACCCGTCCGTGCTGACACTGCAGGTCAGCACTGACGGGTCAGTTTTCCTACCCGTCTGTGATAAATGATGTCATCACTGACAGGTGCGAAATCTACCTGTCACTGAAAGTCATCACTGACGGGTTGTTTTCCCACCCATCAGTGATGATATCTTTGATAATAGCCTTGAGGCTCTTCGCATATTCATCACTGACGGGTTGTTTTCCTACCCGTCAGTGAAGTGACTTCACCACTGACGGGCACAGTTTACCCGTCAGTGATACCGATCGTGGATGACGTTGTTTGTAGTAGTGACCATCTGAGATATTAGGTTATCTTGAATGGTTCACCATAGACGTCGTGTGAGATATCAGGTTATCTCAGGCGGTTTGCCAGTTGAACTACATGTGAGATGTGAGAGCCTAGAATTAACTTCTAGACCCTCCCTATGTATATCCTTACCAGTCCCAGACCAAGCTGATGAACATAGACGAATTGATATCACTGCTCACGTCATGAAGTTTATTAGAAAATACTTGAACAATAGCAGCCACATGGCCAAATATTACTTAGACTTATGTCCCTTACCATTCATAAAATGGCGGAAATATTAAAGCATAGAAGTCTCCATCTCAGCCACAGGCAGTCGACAAAGTTTAACGTAACCTAGTCCTCAACATTATCATAGTAATCCTCATAGTCTTCACCATCATCCTCATAGTTATCTGAACACATCCAACAAACAACATGCTCGATGAGTACTTCACATAACTAGTATGCACCCTCTTTAGGGAAACATGCTACACGCAGGCCTAAGCAAGGAAGGCTTTATGGCTCGTTCTAAATAGTTGAAATACTACAAGTTTCACAAGCAGACTAAAACATTTTTTATAATTGGGGGTGTCATTTAGTGAAGATTCTAACCACCAACACTAGTCGAGTAAGGTCTATGCCTTAATCACGACAATAGGTTTTAACGACTTATAATGATCGAGTAAGGTCTATGCCCTTAGCTCGACAATAGGTTGTAACCACCTATACTTAGAGGGAAAAGCATTCGGGAAGAAAAGAAGACAGGTCCCTTGGCATGATTGGATCACTGTGTCATCTGTGAACATGAACATGGCTAATTGATTAGTTTTACACTCTAAAATTTAGCCATATGACATAGTCATCCCTTTGCGGTAGGCTGATCAAGCTTTGAACACACGCCAATTGGTTTTTAAGTAGAAAAACCTTGATGAAGTCTTTCAATAGGCTGTACCCGAATGCGACATACACACTAGGTTTCAGTACGAATGGAGTACACCCTCACAATTCGACCCTCCCTTAGTGCCGAGGGTTGCATCTAATGCACACCCCATCTGCGGCACATCTGTGGCACATTGATGCCAACATCGAGCATGAACTATCTATTTAACTAAGCCAGTGCCCATTTAGCATGTGGTAGCACTTAGTTCACAATTATCAGTCAAACATGTTTATCGGCCCTTAAAAGATACCATAGCAATACCACATCTTAGAGTAGAGTTTAGATAGAGTTTCAGGTAGGGATAATGCTCAACAACTTTCGGTATATCAACAAAGTAATAAGGATTCAAAACACAGTAGATTCCTCGCAGGAGAAATATCAAAAGGTACTACTTTGCATGGCTAAGCATTATTAACTCTATATTAAATAGACATCTACTCTAGGATCAAAACTGGGTTACAAAGTTCAAGGTTGGTTTTGGAATAACCAATAAAACATTTGATAAATGGCATGCATGTTTGTAAATCTTAATCATAATAATGATACTAAGAAATAAAGGATCAACATGATCAAGAACAAAGGGGAATGTCTTTTTCGATATATTCCTCCACTTGTCCTCCTTGAATGACGAGGACATGACTCACATGGATACACCCGCTGCCACCTCTACTTTCACTACTTCAATTATGTCCGCTGCTAAAGTTACAAAGAACAAAAGGAGGTTTGTGAAGATCTTCAAGAACAAGCGAGGAGTCAAGTTCAAACTCTCAGTAGGAGGAGGAAATGAAGCTCATGTAACCTTTACCATGTACCACATGAATTGGTGTTGTATAATGAGTTTTACCATATCACCTTTGGTCCAAGGAGAGCTAGAGATCAAGTCCCAAAAATTCTGCACTCTGATTCGGATTGCTGAAACAGCTATGACTTCAAACATCTATATCTCAAGCATACGAACTCCGATTTGGGTGATCTTGGATTCTTTGAAAAACTTATCTCATGCTCTTTCCAACTTGTCCAGCCTTATCTCCAAATTCGTCACGAGCACGCCACAATTTCCAAAAGAGTACGGGACTATTTCTAAAACAGACCACCTATTTCTCTTTAATTATATACCCCCTAGGATGCTCTGTTTAGTTTTGGGTTTTGTTGAGCATAGTTTCGCCTAGGGCCAAACATCATTGTCTCTAGTTGTGTCTTGTGACCACCTAGTTTGACTACTTTGCAGAACTCCACCATATCAATACATCATACTTGATCTATATTTGCAATTTCAGATTGCCTTTAATTATTCTTGCTCGTTCTTCGGTTGCTTGTAGGGATAAAGAACCTTGTGCTTAGGTTGATCATGCCCACGGTAAGGTCAATAACCTCCAGGAGTTGGTTTAGCGATTGCATAGATGCTCCGTCATTGTACGAGTGTTGCTGATCATCAAAGTCACCTCCACCAAATCGACATGTGGTTCTCATCGAAATATTGGGACATCCAAAGTACTATCAAGTGGTAACAGAGCTACAGTTGCTCGGTGAGATTTATCATTTTTATAGTTAGATCTATTTTTACCTATTGTCTAGAAAAAGCCTAAAAAATAATAGATTGGTTTCCCCGCTGTCCAAACCACTCCATGCCATTGCATCTTTCTTTTTAATAATTTTTGCATTGTTGAATTCGGGGTTGCATCGTCGAGTCAGGTTGCTGTCATAGTTGTAGATCGTGTCTAGTTCATCTTGCCACTACCACCATTATCGTGCCACTGCCACCATATCTTGCTGCTGCATCCATCATCCCTGCCACAACAACATCAATCAGCTGCCACACCGCAAAAACTTGCTGCCGCGCCACCTAAGTTTTCTACCACAGCTAGGGAACCTACAAGCCCTAGCTGAGAGGAAGAACATATTGGTATCCTTGCATCTTTGCCTAGACACAACCAATTTGGTTCAGAGGAGAGTTCAAAAATAACACAGATCAGAAAAAGAAACGTTTTTGCCTAGAGTTCCAATCGGGTGCCTCAAATCTGCCTATTTTGGTTCAGATCCCACAAGGACTCTTGGGCAAGGACTCAGCCGACCACACGGGCTCCTCCATGTCCTTCAAAACCCTCCTGATGTCCACTTCTCCTTGCTTTCAGACAAGAACTCCAAATTTATTTCGGATTCAAATTCTATCTGAATTTAAATCCCTTTTGGACATGAAATTTCAAAGTGCTCCAAAAATTATGTAACAATTCTGTAAAATCAAGGATATTTTCATGAGCCTACCATAAAAATGTCAGCCGATTTTGGCCCAGCCATTTGGAAGGAATCATGGATTTACGTTTCAGCCTCCTGCCTTTTTTTCTTCCACGGCAACGTTTTTGCTTGTTTCTTTTGCCATGGCAGCAGCACGACAGCTTCTAACTTGCTGTTTCCTGCCACTTCTCTATCGTGGCACCATTTTGTGGCTATTTTTGCTACCGCAGAATGGCAGTGCAACCAGATTTCAGCTATTTGCCCTTTTGCTTGTTTGTGTGAGTTTCTGAGATTAAATAAATACAAAAAAGAAGAAAAATACAGAAAATAAAAAGAAGCCACATAGAAGGCCAATTAAAGAAAAAAAGAAAAAAGTGTGAGAAATCTCACTCTCTTTTTAGGGCTATTTGCACGACATCTCTTTGAGCTTCACTTATATCTTTTGGGGATTGATTGTCTAGTACCCAGTCTAAGCTAGGATCAATAACATTTACTAGTATTTTGAGCACTTATTCAACTTACATTTGCTGAATTGATAGTTGCTAATCCCTGCTACCATATTGAAGCCTACCTAACTCCACATACTCTAGACCGTGCAAATATACGTTCACCTGGCAATCGCTTTACTCAATTTTTGGAGGTATTTGACACCGTTGGTTGCCAGTCACCACCTATTGCATGGTAAGAACTTGTTAAAATCTTGATTTGGCTTGAGTGTTGAGCGCCTTGCAGCCACATCCTAGTAGTTTATAGAGACATATACTTTTGATTTGTTTCTTTGTCTTCTACTAACAATGACAGGTTCTGTAGTAATTAGCTCTTGGGCTAGGTCTATAGTGGGATATGTGCCATACCCTGACGCAAGTGTTTCTTCATCACCACCACAACAAGTACGACTATCTCCATGAAAGGTAGCACAACGTGAAAAGGTACACGATCATGTTGTTTCTATGAGGGTTGTAATAGGCCTGATTTTTATCTTGATTGGAAATTAGAACTCAATAAAATATTTGCTAGCTATGTTTTTCCTAAGCATAAGCAAGTATGGGCTGCTGCTAGTACATTCACTGATTTTGCTTCTATTTGGTTGGATGAGTATTTTCGATTATACCCTGATTATATACCCACTACTTGGGAAGAACTAAAACTTGCAATGAGATATAAATTCGTACTGTCCTCTTTTATACGTAGCAAGCTTCGAAAGTTGCAATATTTAGAACAAGGTAGTAACACCGTTGATGAGTACTGTCTAGACCTTTAATATTCATATTTTGTTGTAATATCAATGAAAATGAGGAAACTACTCTTAATAGATTTTGGAAAGGTTTGAACCATGACATTCAGGATGAACTTATGCATAAGGACTATTTTTCTAGCGATCGTTTGTTTCGTCTTGCTTGCAAAGCTGAATAGGTGATCAAGAGATGGATAAATAAGGCCAATAAACACAAGGTACAAGTTCCCATGTTGCGACCTACTAAAGGTACTAGTCCCCATGCTCCCCGTGATGAACTCTACTTGTCCACTACTAATACTATTTTAGAGCAACCTAGAGTGGAACCGCTTGTTACTTTGTCTTTAGCACAAGTTGAAAATGTCATTTGTAAAGAATTACTGAATGCACCTTGTGATAAGGAAGAGTAGTGTGATATCGCTTCACTTATATCTACACCACAGCTATATGATGAACATGCTACTTGTGTTTTAGAATCACATGTTAGTGCTGAAATTAGTGTTCCATGTGCTGAAATTGTTACTAGTCCTCATGAGGAATTGATTAAACATGTTGAAATTATTTCCCAAAAATCACATGATAATTTTTCTAGAAACAATGCATTGCTTACTGATTTTTGTACCTCATGTGATATTATTGCTATACCTTATGATTTGGATATACAACATGTTGAAGAAAATGATATAGATAAAGACTTACGTGCTCTATGCTCTGAAGTTGTTTCTTTTACATATTTGCGAGCACCAATTGTTGAGCCATGTGTAAATACTAATTCTGAAGTAGGCTATGAAAAATTAATAGAACAAAATGACGCGTACAATGTTGTTACTCATGATGTTATATGTGCTATTCAACTTGTTAACCCTATGACTTTGAAACATGCTTTAGAAAAAGTTTCTGAACTAGTGAGTTTACCATCTTGGAATTCCCCTACACTCTTGCTTATAGAATTAATTTAATTGGAGATACTATTGCAGATGATGGAATTTGTGTACTTATAATTTGCATAGCTCATGCTGAAATTGAGTCTAAACTTGCTCCTTCCGACAATGACCACTTGTAATTATTCGTCTCATCACCTTTGCAATGTCAGTATTTGATTGAAAGGATTATGCTACATGCTGTAGCAATTTATGACATAGACAATGAATTCTTGGTGCATAGGATTTGCATTCCATGTGGTCAACTTTCTGCTTTAAGAGAAGATAATTTGATGCCAATGCTTCATTGTTTTGATACGGCCTCCAATATTGGTGCTGAATTAATGCTAAATAGCTTATCACATCATTGTTCCAACATTAGTGCATTGACTTGCTCTAAATTTCAGCATGATGCGGCTTCGTATTTGGGTACCGCTGATGATTATTCACCTACGTTGGGATGGTTTATTGATGGGCATTGTAAAACAGATTATATGCATGAACACTTCACTTATACTTGCAAAACAGATTATTGCATGAAAATTTCACTTATACTTGCAAATTGAGTTGCAATACTTGTTGGAATTGTAAGAATGATGTACCACTATGCATCTTTCTAAGATCTGCCAAGATGAATCATAGTTGTGATCATGGTTTTGATATAATTGCTAACCAAGAAAAGTTAACCATGATATATAGATACATATGTGCTGCACATACATTTTCTTTGCTCTTTGATGGTTTTCAGCTTATGCAAAGCCGATGACGGCTTTGTTTTCAAGGAAGGGAGAATGATGAGGACACGACCCCCATGGATACACCTGCTACCAACTCTACTTCCACTACTTCAATTACGTTCGCTGCTGAAGTTACAAAGAACAAAAGGAAGTTCGTGAGTTGGTGCTGTATAAGGAGTTCTCCCACGTCACCTTTGATCCAAGGAGAGCTAGAGATCAAGTCCCACAAGTTCTATACTCTGATTCAGATTGCTGAGATAGCCCTGACTTCAGACGTCTATATCTTGGGCATACGAATTCCGATTTGGGTGATCTTGGCTCTTTGAAAAGCTTATCTCGTGCCTTTTCTAACCTGTCCAGCCTCACCTCCAAATTCCTCATGAGCACGCCTCAATTGTCAAATAGTCTCGAACTGTCTCTGAAATAAACCACATCTTCTCTTTATATACCTCCTAGGATGCTCTCTTTAGTTTTGGGTTTTATTGAGCATAGTTTCGCCTAGGGCCAAATAGCATTGTCTCTAGTTGTGTCTTGTGACCACCTAGTTCGACTACTTAGCAGAACCCCACCATATCAATACATCATACTTCATCTATATTTGCAATTTTAGATTGCCTTCAATTATTCTTCCTCGTTTTTTGGTTGCTTGCAGGGATAAATAACCTTTTGTTTAGGTTGATCGTGCCCATGGCAAGGTCAATAACTTCCAGGAGTTAGTTTAGTGATTGACTAGGCACTCCGTCATTGTACAAGTGTAGCTGGATTGTCAAAGTCACCTCCACCAAAGTATGTTTCTCATCGAAAGATCAGGACACCCAGAGTTCTATCATTGAACTTGCCCCTGGTAAACCTCAAAACTCCCTACTCATCATAAAATAAACAGAATGCAAGTAAATAAATAAATAACTCCAAATAACTCATGCAATAAAGAAGTTATGATGGAGCGATCAAGGATAGGGTTTGAGATTACAAGATTTGGCTTGAGAGTAATAACATATATGCTTGGAATTAGATGAGGGGTTTGCTGACAAAAGGTTAAACCATATGAAAGAAATAAAGGATATCATCTCAGAAGATGAGACCAAGAGTCATTCTAGAATTATAAATAATTCATGAAAAGTGATTTTATATGGCAATAGCAGTAGGTGACACATGGGCACTAGGTCTATGGACCTGGTCCATAAAGGATATTTGTTTTATGATAGAAAGGTCGCATGGCGATGATCGATTTACAGATGACAAGCACACATAAATGGTTTCAAGAGGTATGAAACAATTTGGGAACCACATGTAATTGAGTTATAATTTAGTCTGACAGGTTAACATCCATTGCTAAATCGAAGGCAATAGATGGGAGGTGTAGAAGTATTCCCGATAAAGATGGCAATGCCACTAATCAGGATATGGTATGGGGTTAGGAGCAGTCAGGGTTTGATTTGAAAGAAGGACAACTGTATGGATACTGATAATGGTATTGAGTCATTCATATGAACAGGGGTATGTTGTGGTTTGAATATTAGATTTCAGGCTTCATGGTAAAATGTTGACAAATGATTGAAGAATCATGTCAACAGCTAATATCGATCAAACGATTAATCTCTGCCAAAGGACCACTATTGCACCATATGGTGCAATTGCATGGTGCAATGAACATGATGCAATGAGGATAACAAAATAATGTGAGGTATGGGGCCCAAATGTTGGTGTCATGCAATAGCCTGCATAGGGAACCATGACTTATAATATCGTGGTCTATCAATCAGTAACATGCCACTAATCAATATGTGAGACCCACAAGGGAATGGAATCATGTTCTAGATGTAGGTGATGGACATAAACTAGGGGTTTGGGTTTGTCAGATTAGGTATGCCGAGATCAGATAGGTCGTGGATGGTTCACTGACATCAAACCTGATATTCTCATTCAAGGTAAAGAGGTTAAGGATATGCCAGCTCACGACGTTTTCGTAGCAAAGGTTTACAATAGCGAAGGAAAAGGGATTAGGTCACAAAAAAAGGAAATTGATAAATTTTTGAAAGAGGGAGAGATCCCAATGTTACAGTGGCAACCTTGTTGCAGTAGCTATAGAGACTATTGTTACAGGACACAACAAGATAAATGTCTTATCGCGACAGAACAATTTCTATGGCGGCAAGACATGACAAAGAGCTCTAGGTGATAAGGATGCACATTCAACCATGGGGTAGTGTCTGAGTAGTAAGGAACAGAGCTATGACAACACTGTGATTGTTGTCATGGCAACAATAGATGATACCGTGGAAAGATAGGTGTTGTAGTGGCGGACTTGCATGTTGTCGCGATATACTTAAATGTTGACGTCGCAACATCGGAACATGTCCTGGCAAGGCAAACGGACATGGAACAGTGCCTAGGTAGTGAATACCGAGGTCATAGGGTTTGGATGCTAGGGTCTTGATAGATAGAAGGAATCGACTGATTATTTATTAATCACGTCAAGGGGCGAGAGATGCATCAGGGGTAACAGGATCTCCTACCTATCCCATGCCACTAGTTAGGGCTTTGCCTCTTCCATCATTTCTCATAGCATTCTCTTTGTCTCTTGTTTCTCGTCACCACTGGTACGGTGCCCGAGATAGAGAAGTACAAGGTTGGCAACAATGACTTGGAGCCGGAGGCAGCCAGTGACCATGCAAGTAGCAAGAGGAGCGTGTGCCCCCCGTGGTGCGAGTAGGTGACGACGCGGGGCCTGGTGGCAGTACTGCTCATCGGCTTCATCTAAGCCTTAATCATCCTCAAGCTAGCACTCACCAATGATGTCATCCCCATGCACAACATCTTCACCGTGCTTTTCGGCTTCATCGCACTCCGCGGCTAGATGCGCGTAGTCGGGGCACCTTAGGGTCACGTCCAGCCCCTTCACCCGCCAAGAGAACATCCTCGCCTAGAGCTGCCTCTTTACCTACTACACTACGGGATTCGGATTTTATTGTAATTCATTATTGTTGTTGTAATAGTATTCAGCTGTTGTTTTGATAAGCATTTGGATTTGTTGCATGGAACAAAAATTCCTATTAGATGGAAATATTGGAAACAAATTTCAGTTGGTGGAAACAAATGCAATCATTATTTTGGAAACAAAATCCCATCTCTTTGAAACAAATTTCCATTTGGTTTGAAACAATTTTAATTGTTATAATGGCAACATTTTTCTATTCAATGGAAATAAGTTTCTGTTCCATTGGATACAAATTTAACTGTTACATTGGAAACAATTCTCTAGCTGATGCAAACAAATTGTTTCTACGTGGGAAAGAAAATAAACTATTACAATAAAAAAAAATTCATGTTAGATGAAGCAAATTTCAGTTTCATTGAAAGCAAATTTCAATATCATTGGAAACAAAATTTTGTTATATGGAAACTTTTTTAATACAATGCATCTGCCTCCTATCAAATGACTGCGAAGTAAACCGATTGGGATGCATGGATTGGTAGTCCGAGCCCTAGTATGTACCAAGAAACTAACAAAGGAGAAAGAATCTCATGGTAGAGCTACTGGTCCGTGAGTGTTTGGCAAGTTTGTAGGGTCAAGTTTTCGGTCTCAAGGCTATATGACCAAAGAGTGTACCAGGAACCTATGATTGTTTTACTAAGTGCACCAATGGAGGCTCTCAGCAGGTGTTGGTTTGATCTAATATGCTCGGGGCACTAAATAATCGCAGGAGTTGTTGGCAACTTCGAAAAGCAAGAAGTCCTCAGCGAGCAGAATGTGATTAGGAGCCAAACGTACCATAGGAGTTGTTCTGCAGGAGCAGCCAGACAAGGTTTGGTTGTGAAGGTGCGGATCAATATGAGTTTGATAGCTGTTGGCCAGAGATGGGGACATTGGGTTCAAGTAACTCTTTTATGTTGCACGTAATAGTGACTGGTTCACTTTCATAGAGGTTTGGCAAGAGGTACTATGGTGATGACATGGTCCACAGTGTTGTCGGGATATGGTGGCTTCAAGTCCGATGTATGATGGTGTTGATGATGAGGACATAACCCCCATGAAAACACCCACTATCACCTCTACTTCCACTACTTCAAGTATATCCGCAGTTGAAGCTATAAAGAACAAAAGAAGGTTCATCTCTTCAAGAACAAGCGAGGTGTCAAGTTCAATCTCTTGGGAGGAGGAAACAAAACTCAGGTGACCTTTACCATGTATCACATGAATTGGTGTTGTATAAGGAGTTCTCCCATGTCACCTTTGGTCCAAGAAGAGCTAGAGATCAAGTCCCACAAGTTCTAGACTCTGATTCAGATTGCTGAGACAGCCCTGACTTCAAACGTCTATGTCTCGGGCATATGAATTTTGATTTGGGTGATCTTGGCTCTTTGAAAAGCTTATCTCGTGCCCTTTTCGACCTGTCTAGCCCCACCTCCAAATTCCTCACGAGCATGCCGCAATTGTCAAAATAGTCCCGGACTGTCTCTAAAACAAACCACATCTTCTCTTTATATACCTCCTAGGATGCTCTCTTTTGTTTTTGGTTTTCTTTAGTTAAGAGTTTGCTAACTTTGCAACTTCATATATCTTTGTTTATGTCCAACGACCAGATCAAGACTGCCTTTTGGAACTCCAATCTATCTTGTTCTTCATTCAGACTTGCAATTTCATATTGCTTTATCTTAATTCTTGCTTGTTCTTCGATTGCTCGTAGGGATTAGAACTTCGTGTTCAAGTTGACCATTCTTCCCGCATCATCAATAAACTACTAGAGTTGGTTTAGCGATTGCTAAGGTGCATCGTCACCCTATGGTGTAGTCGAATCGTCAAAGTCGTCTCCACAAATCGATAGTTACCTTCTCATCGAAAGATCGGGATACCCATTGTTCTACCAAGTGGTATCAGAGCTTAGGTTGCTTAGTGAGAAATTTACCATTTTCGTAGTTAGATTTGTTTTACCTATTGTCCAGAAAAAAAGCCTATAACAAAATAGTAGATTGGTTTCCCCATCGTCCAAACCACTCCGTGCCATTACATCCTTTCTTTTTAGTAATTTTTGCATTGTTCAATTCATGGTTGCATCGTCGTGTCAAGTTGTTGGTCATAGTTGTAGAGCGTGTCTAGTTCATCTTGCCGCTACCACCATCATTGATACCACTAGCATCATCATCTTGCTAGAAAGTGTTAGAAAGTCCAGCATGACTAGGAAAGATTTTTACTTGGAGTTCAAGTTGAACAAATAAAAGGAATTATCTTGTGGGGCGCGGTTCTATCTCTAATCTGTTTGGATTTTGCTTGGACAATGACCAGGGCTCTCCCATGACCTTAAGAAGTGTCCAGGACATCTACTCCTCGCTGGTTTCGGACAGGAAATCAAGCTGGACTCCGTTTGCCAAATTTTCTCCGAATTCAAATCCTTTTTAGACTCAAATTTTCAAAATGCTCTAAAAATTCTAAAACAATTCTGTAAAATCAAGAATATTTTGAGGAGCCTACCATAAGAATTTCAGCTGATTTGGCCCAGCCGTTTGGAAGAAATCATGGGTTTAAGTTTGGCCTCCTGTTGTTTTCCTGCCGCAGCAACATTTTTGCCTGTTTCTGCTGCCGCAGCAGCAGCGCGACAGCTTTTAGCTTGCTGTTTGCTGCCATATCTCTGCCGTAGCACCATATTTGTCCATTTTTGCTACTGCAGCAAGGCAGCGACAACCAGATTTCAGCTTTTTGCCCTTTTGGTTGTTTGGGTGAGTTTCTGGGACTAAAAAAATTACAGAAAAGAAAAAGAAGCCACATAGAAGGCCAAATAAAGGAAAAAAAGAACATAAATATCACTGTCTTTTTAGAGCTACTTGTGCCACTTCCCTCGAGCTTCACTTATATCTTTGCGCATTGATTGTCTAGTACCCGTTCTAAGGGCCTGTTTGGTTGGGCTATGGCTGTTGACAAAGGGTGTGTTTGGTTCAAGGGCAAGGATGGACAGGATATGGCCATCCAGTTTTATAGGGATGGGATGAGTCAGACTCTTGTTTGGTTGGATGAGTGGGATAATTCAGTTTTTTGTTTAGGAGTAGGATACCCACGCACCAGTCGGCTAGCCAGTGGCCGACGGGCCCCTCGACATTTTTGAACTTCCTCCAATCCGTCTGTAATTTTGAGATTTATGAGAAAAAGAATCATATTTAAAATAAATCCTTCAACTAGTATACTCTTGCCATTCTTACGGTACTGAAGTCGGAGCCTCCAGGATGGGACTCGGAGGCACCAAGAGTTACTTCTGGAATCACGCAGATGTCCTTGGAGCCTTTGGGATTGAAATCAGAGGTACCGAGATTAGCTGCTGGAATCACGCAGACGTCCTCAAAGCCTTCGGCACTAAAGTCGGAGGGACCTAGTTCAGCTTTCGGGAATGCGCTAACATCCTCAGAGCCTTCGCGATTGAGGTCAGAGGTCCCGAGTTTTTTAGAAGCGCAAATGCTCTCGGAGCCTCCACGATTGAAGTCGGAGGTGCCACAGATCGGCTTCTGGAAAGCGCAAACGCCCTCGGAGCCTCTGAAATTGAACTCGGAGAGCCTGAAATCAGCTTCTGGTCCAGCACAGGATTGAAGTCAGAGGGAATGTTAGAGCCTCCGCATTATGGCAGGCCAGATAGGGAAATCTCGGAGTGTTCGGAATCCAATGCAAAGAAAATAGAGAACAATATCGGAGTGTCAGAAAAAATCCCAAAGTCTCTTAGAAAATTACGAAGTGTTCAGAAATCCAATGCAAAAAGGACAGAGAGCAATCTCGGAGCCTCCGGAACACAAAAAACTCGGATGCTCTGCAAATCCAACCTCAAGAGACCAGACAGAAACCTCGTAGTGTCCGAGTTCTAAAAAATAGACTGATTGTTGCTCAAAGAAACTCGTGCAGATTTTGATCTAGTTGGTAGAAATGAGTAAAATTTTGCACAGTAGTAGAAAGGAGATTATGGAGCTATTCCAACTGGAATCATATCAAAAGCTCATCTAAGCTAAGAGATCTCCTTGATTTACTACCAGCTTCTCTAGAACTGAGCAAAAAGAAAAACACCTGAAAATCATAAGAATTAAAATTCCATCCGTCCCACCTTGAAGAAAATTTGCACAGGGTTAGAGAAGGGTCTTGTGATGCTAGATCAAGGGTAGATCTGAATATATATCCTTCAAAAACCCACCTTAATCCCTCAAATCAGTCCTAAAGATTGGGTGAAATACAAATCCCCGATTACTAGGTGCTCGTGAGAAATCTTGATATGAAATCAATATGGAGTCCTCTCACACATCATAGCAATCTAATCCATCCCTCGAATCATTGGGTCATAGATTGGTCAAAGATTAATTTTGAGATTCAAGAAGTTGCCTTTTCTCCAAGAAAACTGTCGGGACCCAAAATCCATAACAGAGAGTCTTAAGTGAAACCACCCGCTAAGTCAAAACGTCAACCCCGACCTCAACCCCTGGGTATCAATTCCAAGAGGAGTGGGGTGGCTTCGAATAGCCCGAGATGTCAACCCCGAACCTTCTCCGGCAAACTAATGCACAGATCAAGTATGGTGATATGGTCTCCTCACTCTTTTCTTACTGAGCCGGAACGTCAATCCCAAACTCGTCCCGGCAAATTAATGCTCGGCTGGAGTAGGATGATATAGTTCCCAATCTCTCAGTAGCAGAGTCACTTCACAGGGGTGATTAAACCTAATAACTCTATGATATAGACTCTGAAACCCTATCCACATCATGTGCTTCATCAACATACACACATGGCACATGAGGCAGGCAAAAACAACCAGATTTCACAGCAGTAACTCTACGACTGAAACTGCAATATTATAAGTTCTTGAAACTTAACAACATATATTCACATAAGGGATCCGAAGATCCAACTACACAGCGGAAGAGTATATATGGCTACGAAGCCAAAAGGTCAGGCCAAAAGTGGCAGCAGAACAAACCAAACTGCCAAACCCCGGGGGCAGGACCACTGCCTGGGATTTCCAGCGACTAGTCATCGTTGGCGTCGATCTCTAGGTAGAAACCACCCTCGGGAGGGGTAGTTTCCTCTGCAACAAAAATGTCAACGATAGCAGGGTGAGTACAAAAATTGTACTCCGCAAGACTTACAGTGGAAAATTAGTAATAGATATGACAGGTATCAATAAAGGGTCATAGTGGACTATTTTGCGGAAAGCTAATTTTACCTTCGTCAATAGAATTTAAGTAGATGAAAACCGACTACCAGAATACTTTCAAAGGAGACGAGTCGAACACTTCACGAACATTCCTTACCGCAGATCACCACACCTTAGATTCCCCGATTCTTCCTCGACCATCCTGGGAGGAAGCAATCGCTAACACCACAACCTTAGAGTTGGCAAGTTTTAGAGTTTGTTGTAGTTGTCTAATTCGTTGCGGATTCTTACCAAGCTGTCCATAACCACGGACACGACTGTTCAACAGTTCAAACCCTGCAGGGGTGTACATCTTTACCAACACGTATCGATCGACTCCTAATGCCATCGATGATTTACACACTTTCACGAGGTGTGCTGGCAGAGGGTGATCGAACACGACCTTTACAATGCTTTCGACCTAGGTATGAGCCACCCTTACGGGCCAGTCCATGTACATCAGTCCGGCTGTAACTACGACACGGTCCCATAAGTTGTAGCAGGTGATACATCCTCGGACTCGAACCGTGTGTACCCCTTACACCTATATTGAAGCACCACACCACATTATTTTTCACTCACCCAGTGAATAGAAACGACAAACTATGCAGCTCATACTCTAAGTCAAGGCAAATTATTTAGTCGTGGGTGGTCCATTATCCCACCCGTGTAGAAGTACGCAAATCTTGGTTCGAAAGGACACCGGGAACCGGTCCTTGTGGGAAAACGAGACAACCCACCATGCTCCCAGCCATGGCCTCTCGTCTAACCCAATGATTATTAGTCAAGTTCATTAGTTAACCCCTGGTGAACATCCACCTACCACGTAACCCATCCAATGGTGTTGATTCATCTGCCATCCCAGGAATTACGACTTTACATGTCTAAGCATGTCTAAGCATTAACAACATAGTAAACAAGGTAAAGGTGCACACTATGCTACTCTAGATAGTTTGGGATGGTGGTGGAGTTGATTGAGCGACAAAATAAGTTTTATGCATAGGAATAGGGTTTCTGCTTAACGAAAAATAGGATTTGAACGCATGTGGTAATGAATTTGAAAACAACTAATACTTTGCAAATAGTAGGTGTCTGCAATGTGACCAAAGGGGCTCCTTGCCTTGTTGCTCTGCAACTAAACCCTGCTCGTGATCGGGACTATCGTCTTCTGGACCTTCCGGCTCTATCGGAGAAGAACGAAAACACCGGAAACAAGGGTACGATAGTAAATATCTAAATGTTGAACACTGGCATGAGATGCAATGCATGCCATGGCATAGAGGACATAAAATAATGACTAATGCAAGTGGAATCAATTTAATCGGAGTCCGGATGCTCAAAATATCGCGATCCGAAAATCCTCCGGCTAATCGAAAACCCTAATTTGAGTTTTTAGCCAATTTCATTTTTTCTAGCATGCAAACATGGATGAGAAGGACACAATTGAGTAGCTCTCATTTTTCTGAACATTTTGATATATTATTTGCATTTTTCTGATTTAAAATGGATTTTCTATGAATTTTCTAAGTTTTAATCCATTTAAATACCTTTTTTGTATTTTTCTCAGTAAAAAAATAATATTTAAAGACATTCAAATAATAACAGAGGCTGACAGGTGGGCCCCATGGTCAAAGTTTGACCAAGGTTGACTGAGTCAATGACAGGTGGGGCCCACTTGTCATATTTTTCCTTTTTCTTTAATCTTTTCTTTTATTTTGACACGTGGGACCCATATGTCATTCGGACATATTAAATGAACTCATTAATTGCACTGTTTAGTCATTAAGTATAGTCATTAATATGTCGGATTGGTATTTAATAACAGTGATTAGCATTTAATGGGGTTATTAATTAGTCAGAACCATAATTACTGCATTAATTAAAACCTCGTCATTAATTAGGTATTAACCGTGCCCTAATTACCGGTGAAAACGGGCTTAACCGCCCTAACCAACCCGCCGGTCGGGAACCCGGCCGTTGGGCTCAGTCCGACCGTGGCTTGCCCGGCGCGGCGCCACCGGCGGCGAGGCCCGGGGAGGGGAAGGCGGCGGCGGGGCGAGCCTTACCGGGAGGTGGCACGGTGGAGCGACGAGCTCGGAGGCGGCACGGTGGAGCGGATGGGAGGTGGCGGCCGACGTGGAATGGAACGGAGGCGGCGGGGCATGGCTAGGCGGAGCCGGAGGTGCTCGGGATGGGATGGCGCGACAGTGAGTGGAGGAGGGCGGAGGGCCGACGGTGAGCTCAGACGGCGGGGGAACTCGGGTGCTAGCGGCGGCAAGGGGCGAGTGGAGCCTTCGGCGGCGGGGCGAGGCTAGGGCGGAGGCGGCTCAGGAATGGAGCGGCGGCGGGGAGGTGGAACGGCGGAGGGCGACGCGGCGAGGCGGGGAGCTCAGGCGGAGCGGCGGCTTCTCGGCGGGGAGGCAGAGTAGCGAGGGCGAGCTCGGTGAGGCGGCGACGGCAAGCTACCGAGAGAAGTGAGACACGGGGAGAGAGGAGAATGGGAGAGGCGGCTGGCCGGGGTGGGAAGAAAGGGGAGAGGCGCCGGCGGGGAAGACCAAGCAGGAGGTGGCGCGGTGCTACCGAGCGCTTGCCACGCAAGCTGCTCGGTGGCAGCCACGGCGGCGGCGGCGGGAGGAGATAAGGGAGAGCGGCCGGTGGCTTAGGGAGGAAGGAAAAAGGGGTGGGGCAGGCCAGGCCGGGAGATAGAGGGGGAGGAGATGGGCCGGGGCAGGCCCATGCGGCAGGGTGGAGAAGTTAGATTAGGTTTTTCTGTTTTGATTTTTAATTATACTTCTAAACAAAATTGAATCCCACTTTAAAACATTTGAAACTATTTCAAAATTTCCACAATTTTAGAATTCAATTTTAACATATCCTTATAATGTTTTGCTCCATTATCCCAAAGGTAGCCTGATTAAAATTTGTTCTTGTGCCCTTAGAGCGAAGTCAGGGTTTTTTAGCAAGGGTTTTCAAAAGTTTAAAATTCTTCCCGATTTCCAGATTATGCTAACATGCCATGATGCACACAAATAACAGCTTAAAAACAGGGACGTTACAAAAACTAAAAACAGAGAAGAGACAAAGTAAGGGAAAAAACTCAAGAACACATGAGCTTTTCTTGGAACTCTTTTTGTATTGATTTTCTTGTGTTTTACAAGACTCTCATACCAGACCAAAGCACTCTCTAGTGCAGCTATCTCAAAAGGTTTTTACTGAAGGCTTGGGGGATAAGCACACCTCACCCTTTATTAATAGTGGGGAGGGACAATGCCCTCTTCCCCTCTTGGGCCTCATGCCCTATTGGCCTAACCTAACTAGCACACATCTGAAAACACTAACTAGCTTAGCCCCTCTCAGATTTTCCTTCCACCCCAAGCAATCCCTAAATGGCTTCCTTGAGCATCTCAGCCACGGTTTCTTGAAGAGCTTCTTGGTGGATTCCACGCTTCTCACAAAACTTAACTAGCTTCTTGGTGGATTCCACGCTTCTTGAATCCCTAACTAGCACGCATCTCAAAGCAAGTACTTTCACAAAAATACACAAATTTCACATGAACACTTAACATACATTATCCAGTCACTATCCCATGATAGCAAAAGAGGTCATTGTCTTGTGTTAGTACCAAAGCACAAATTCACAGCAAAAGCACAAGTTCTTTGTCTTGGGTTGGTAGCAAAGCACAAATTTACAGCAAAAGCACAAGTTCACTATCTTGGGTTAATAGCAAAAGAGGTCATGCAACTAATACACATGTCTTCATTAAGGAAAGTGGTTGCTAACGTACCTAGCAACCCAAACCAGCTTGTCCTCAAAGTCCATCTTGTGGAATGCCCTTGCAATTCGAGGATTCTCAACCAAGTATGCATAGTAATGAGAAAGATATGCCCCACTAAAACCTGGAAGGGTCTTCATGTTCTCCCAAAGACCCTTGGGCACGTCGTCATTAGATTTACCAGTCTTTTCTATAGTAATGGCAAACCTTTCGCCACAGCTACAAGTGTTGATTGCTGCCCATCATCTTCAATTGGAGCAATTTTAGCTCTCTTTGGTTTGGAGGCCGAGGACTCACCAACATTGATAGATTGTGTAACTTCTTCATTTGTGGCAGCTATACTGTCACGGACCCGGAATTGCATATGATTAAGGGAACACAAAGTCGCCAAGGACCGAAGGACTCGTCAGCCCGGTGGCACGGTACCTGCGCCGTACGCACCAAAGCGGAACGATCCGACACCCGCCACGTGCGAGCCGGCCGGAAGCGACCCATCTTCCCAGAACCACATACGATTCCATGACCCGGTGAAGGTTCAGAGTCGTTCCCGAATCCTACCACGACAAACAAGGTCGGAGGAGCCCGGCAGTTCTACCCACACCCTAACCTAGCTCGGAGACTAGTGGGTCGCTCGAAAGCCCGGTAGAACACGCCCACACCCTGCCTGGCCGGCACAGCACCTCAGCCAGCGGGTCACTCAACCAACGCTTGCTCGACTTAGTAGAACAAGGTACGGCTTCGACTCTTCACGGCATACCCGTACACTTCATATCATTCACACATTGTGCAGGGGCAGCCTGATCTTAACAACTCGGATATCGTCACAAAGCTCTACAATATGATACTACTAATAACAGTCCACGATGGGACAACATATTACATCAGTCGGTCATATCCGAAATCATATCCGAGTACGGAGTAAATAAACGACAGCGGAAGAACAGTAAATGAGTCCCACAGCGGCACGACGACCGCTGAACAAAAGCTACAACCCATCCCATGAGTCGAACACTACCGAGGAAACAACAATTTCAGGCATCATCGAAATAATCTTCGACCACCGGCTCACCTGCAAGCTCTAGGAATAACCTAGGTGAGTATGAACGTACTCGCAAGACTTATTCGTGCTTGATTAAATGTCCTACTCATACTAGTACAACAACAATTAAACATGGATGCTTCTCAGAGTAACAATATACAAGTTAAGAACATAACATTAATAAGGTGAAGTAAAGGCAGGCTAAATAACAGATTAACTCAGGACACAAACATCTCACCACCAATTCACCACAATATCCAACTCCCATCGAGTCCAATTAACCGAGTCCAGCCAACCAGATAGCTCATAATTCAAATCCAATCGATCCAAACAGGTAAGGAGCACGATGAAGTCACCTCAAGTTGTATTAGGACGAAACACCAACTTTATTCATCGTGCCCGATGAAGTCACCTCAGGTTGGCATCGTGAAATACCAACTTTATTCATCATGAACCTCCCCAAGACTCTCAGGTAACACGGTGAAGTCACCTCCGGTTGTATTACAACGAACGCCAACTTTATTCATCGTGCCCGATGAAGTCACCTCAGGTTGACATCGTGAAATACCAACTTTATTCACCGTGAACCTTTTCAGTTTTATCTCATCTTACTCGAACAAATTTAGGTGATTAGGGCAACCCCTACGACTCTCGACAGAGCGAACCTTCCTACACATGCTAGTTTGCGAATTTCAAACAACGATTTAAACCGTACTTCATCACACGCATACATAATAAGATAAGACATGGGAACAACGATAAGAAGGAAATGCAACAAGCTCTGCTTGCCTGATTCGGGTTGTTCCTGATCTTGCGGGGAGCTGTAAGCCTGGTGGTCACCCTCTTCGGACTCTGTTGTGATTAATCACGAACACCGGAAAAGAAACGATAAAGAAAACATTAAGATTCGGCATGTATGCATGAGGTACAAGGCTAGATGTGCATTATCATAGTGGTTTAGATCGGGCTGGGTGAACAGATATTTCAAACTTTGGTGGTCAGAGTACAACTCACAGCGATTACTGATAAGGTAATGCCGCCAAATCTTCAAAGCATGGACCACCGCAGCGAGTTCTAGGTCGTGGGTTGGGTAATTGAGCTCATGTGGCCTCAATTGGCGAGAAGCGTAGCTACTACATGTCCTTCTTGCATCAACACACACCTGAGACCCAGGCGAGAAGCATCACAGAAGATATCAAAGTTTTTGTGGATATCTGGGAGCACAAGAACAGGAGCGGAGGTTAATCTGCACTTCAGCTCTTGGAAACTTGCTTCACATCTTTCGGACCATTCAAACTTCTTTTCCTTTTTGAGGAGTTCGGTCAATGGCTTGGCAAGCTTGGAGAAGTCCTTGATGAAACGACGGTAATAACCGGCTAGACCAAGAAAACTCCGTACTTGAGTGACCGATTTGGGTTGCTCCCAATTGAGAACAGCTTTGACCTTACTAGGATCCACGGCAACACCTTTCACCAAGAGCACGTGGCCTAGAAAAGTGACTTCTTCGAGCCAAAATTCACACTTAGTGAATTTTGCATACAACTGATGTTCACGAAGTTTGCCCAAGACAAGATTTAGATGCTCGGCATGATCTTCTTTGGTCTTGGAATAAATCAGGATGTCATCAATGAAGATGATTACAAAACGATCCAGATATTCCATGAAGATGGAATTCATCAACCTCATGAAGGTAGCAGGAGCATTGGTTAGCCCAGAAGACATCACGGTATACTCGTACAGCCCGTAGCGAGTTGAAAAAGCCATTTTTGGAATGTCTTCGGGTCGGATCTTGATTTGATGGTAGCCCAACCTCAAATCAATTTTAGAGAAGAATGAAGCTCCGGTTAACTGATCAAAAAGATCATCAATGCGAGGGAGAGGATATTTGTTTTTGATCGTCACCTCGTTAAGAGGCCGATAGTCAACACACATCCGGAGGGTCTTATCTTTCTTTTCCACGAAAAGAGTTGAACACCCCCAAGGGGAGGAACTGGGTCGAATAAAACCTTTTTCTTCTAACTCCTGAAGCTGTTCCTTCAGCTCGATTAATTCATCATGAGTCATTCAATAGGGACGCCGGTAGACGGGAGCAGTTCCAGGCATCAGCTCGATAACGAACTCAATCTCGCGATCAGGCGGCAGACCTGGTAGCTCATCAGGGAAGACATCTGGGAAATTACAGACCACTAGGACATTGGAAGATCAGGAAGGGACTTGCCTTCAAGAGCACAGAGGTGGTGGTCGACGGATCCCAGATCACAAAGAACAAATTGGCCAGACCGATGGAAAAGAGTTACGGTATTGGTTGCACAATCAATTAGGGCTTGATGCGCGGTCAACCAATCCATACCCAGGATGATATCGATATCGGTGGAGGCCAAAACAATTAAGGTGGCATGGAACTCGAGATTTGCGATTCTGACGCAAACTTCACGACACTCTTGGGATGTTCTCATCACCGAACCCGGTGCAAGGATAGACAATGGAATCGACATATTCTCAAAAGGAATATGGTGCTTCTCAGCAAAACCCTTAGCTATAAAAGAATGAGAAGCTCCCGAATCGAAAAGGACGGATGCGGGAGTAGAATTGACAAGAAGCGTACCCAAGACGACGTCAGGCGCTTCCTGAGCTTCTTCGGCGACCACGTGATTCACGCGACTGCGACCGGCTGGTTGAGGCTTCGGGTTTTGCCTTCTTAAACTGAACATTGCCTCGAGCTTGACCCTGCCCTGGATTCGGGCGAAGTGCAGGATTCTGATTCCGGGGACATTCACGAGCATAATGACCAGGCTGGCCACACACAAAGCAGACTCCAGGGGGCGGCCTTGGAGCGGGATTAGACGACTGTCCTCCAACTGGTCTTGCTTGGAAACCCTGCTGAGGAGGACGAGGAGCAAAGCCTGATGGTCTTGCAGAAGGAGTAGCGCGGTTGAACGCGCTAGTCAAATCCAAATTCTTCTTTTCTGGGAGCTAGAGTTCGATGGTTTTGCAGCATCACGAGCATGCTTGCGCGATTCTTCTAGTGACTGCCTGCCGTGTTCCATCTTGATGGCCTTGTTCATCAGGGCCTGGAAGTTTGTGAAATCGAAAGGAAGCAGCTCATAGCGAATCTCCGGATTCAGACCTTTGCGGAACTTCTCCTGCTTATCCGCATCGGTGGCAACGTCAATTGGAACATAACGAGCCAAATGGTTAAACTGGTGGAGATACTCAGTTACACTGTTCTGCCCTTGCTTGAGGTTGCGAAACTCTTCCTTCTTGACTTCCATTGTTCCATCTGGGATATGAGCTCCGCGGAAAGCAGCACGAAACTCAGACCAGGTAATCTCATGATCCTTCTGTTGCATGGAGCGGAAACTTTCCCACCAGGCGGCTGCGGCACCTTCAAGCTGGAAGGCCACGAAGTTCACTCGATCTGCCGTGGCAACGTGCGCTGTCTCCAACTTGCGCTCGATGGTGCGAATCTAGTCGTCGGCATCCGGAGGATCTTCAGAACGACTAAACACAGGAGGCTGAGTTCGAAGGAACTCAGAGATTCCAACGCGGTCATCAGGTTGACGGTCGGTGTTTTGCACGAGGCGCT
Source organism: Stipa capillata (assembly GCA_019208055.1). Classification (NCBI taxonomy): domain Eukaryota; kingdom Viridiplantae; phylum Streptophyta; class Magnoliopsida; order Poales; family Poaceae; genus Stipa; species Stipa capillata. The sequence goes on along the minus strand of JAGXJF010001216.1, from coordinate 83,478 downwards.
CCAGCAGTATGGTTTGTTCCATGCGATTACGCTCAATCTGCATCAAGACTTTAGCCATAGTCGGCGGTGGAGGGGGAACATCACCGGCGTGACTGGCACCATGATCTGCTGGGCGCTGATTACCAGCCATCCTGAAGAAAGGAAAAAGGAGTTACTTCAAGATTCAGAATCGAATCCGAAGGACCACTTACGGTAGGATGTACTGAGGAAACTAAACAGTGTGGAGAAGGATAAATGCTAAATATGTCACATATGGTAGTACAAAAGCCACGAAGCTAAAATACATTCCATAGCAACACAGATAGACATCTGGTACGTAATATACATGACCGTAATATTACAAGCTCACGGCTAGAACATGTACACGATCATGATACAATACCACACTCACACTTTAAGGTTTAGTTCCAATACACGATTCATCTACAACCTTAGACGGTTATAGACTTAGGAAAGGAACCATACACTGCTCTATGGGATTAACCTATTACATGGATATAGTTTCAGCTCAGGGTACAAAAAGGGGCCAAAAGAGCTGACTACAACCATTGGTCGTACACACGAGCATGGAGATCATGGAGAGAAGTCAGGCGAGTCGTGGTGCAGAACGTAGTACATCGCTGCTTCAGGCGGAATCGGCTTCGGTTCTTGGAAATTGCGAGGCACCTCACCAGGAAGTGGCTCAAGCTGATGATGGGAAATTCCAGGTACTTCCATAGCTACACGATGACGAGAAGTATAGCGAGGTCCCGGAACTGGAGCAAAGTTGCATGGAGATGGCCTATTGGCAGCATAAGGCCCAGTAAACTCTCCGCAAGCTGACATTAAATCCCTTGGAGCTTGGGTGGCGTCCATGTGCTCGTTGATGAACTCAAGGGCGTGGCACAAACGATGAAGGTAGCAGTCACGATCGTAGGCGGCTGCTCGATAAAGACGGTGTGTAATATTGAGCATTGGGGCCAATTCAACGACCGTGGGATCAGGGTGCATTATAAAATCTTGCCAACATATTGGTGTATTGGGATTTTCTTGCCCCACATGATAAGAAAACGGGGAATCCATAAGCTGTCCCGCATAGTGGTACCGAAGGAAATTTATGGCATTAAGAGCAACTGTTTGGACAGCTCCTTCATAAGAACCATCACGACCCTCAAAGATGATGGGATTTCCTGGTAGCATAGAAGGCAACTGCAGCGGTTCCGAAGGGTGTGGTCGGATGAAGACAGAAGCAACATAATCACTCAATCCAAACTGACGGTTGTGGCGATAGATAGCATATTCGGGCAGCCATTCGTATCTCAACCTTGCCAAGATCCGTACTAAGAGCGGAGGAGCACCAGCAACTGACACACAGTGGGAAGTGCCGCCAGGGTGATATAGATTTCAGCCATCTGGATAGGTGGAAACAAGGGTTAGAATTCACGATCATGGAAATAAGATAAGAGGGAAGGTAGGAATACCCCAAACGCGTGAACCCTAACTTTTGAAAGGAGGAAAGAGTAGTCAAAACCACTTTTTTAAACCAAATGAAGAGGTACGGAAAGGCTAAAATCGAGGGGGTAAGGAGAAAATAGAATCACTACTTATGACTTTCGCAAATCCTTTTTAGGTTCAAAATAGTTTTTCGAACTTCTAGACTCAACATCGACCAAGGTCAAGGGTCATCCTACGGACAGTCCTGCTCTGATACCAAGCCTTGTCGGACCCCAGATTCCGTAACAGAGAGTCTTAAGAGGAATCACTCGCTAAGTCAAAACGTCAACCCCGACCTCAACTCACGGTTGTCAAATCCGAGAGGAGTGGAGTGATATGGCTTCGAATAGCCCGAGACGTCAACCCCAAAGCTTACTCCGGCAATTCAATGCACAGAGTAGTAGGGTGATATGGTCTCCTCACTCTTTCCCACTGAGCCGGAACATCAACCCCGACCTCGTCCCGGCAAACGAATGCACGGCTGGAGTAGGGTGATATAGTTCCCCAACCTCTCAGTGGAGAGTCGCTTCACAGGAGTAATTAAACTTAATAACTCTATGTTAAAGACTCTGAAATCCTACCTGCATCATGCACTTCAAACATACACGCATTGTACACGATACAGGGGGGAAGAACAAACCAGTAACATAACAGAGACTCTACGACCGAACTGCAATAATACTAGTTGTTCGGAAACTTAACAACATATTCATAACAAAAGTTATTTACACAGCGGAAGTTTAAGTTTGGCTGAGAAGCCTAAGGGTAGGGCCAAAAGCGACGGCAGAACAAACCAAGCTGCCGAACCCAGGGCAGGATCACTGCCCGGGATCACCAGCGACTAGTCGATGTCGGCGTCTACCTCAACGTAGAAACCCTCCGCTGTGGGAGTGGTTTCCTCTGCACGGAAATAATATCAACGAATGCAAGGTGAGTACAAAATGTACTCCGCAAGACTTACAGGGAAAATTAATAATAGATGCATCAGGTATCAAGAAGGGGCTATCTGTGGACTATTTTTGCAGAAAGCTAATTTATTCTTTCACAATACCTGTAAGTAGATTAAAATCTGTCTACTGGAATACTTTGCAAGGAGAGGAGCTGAAACTGCATAATAAAACCTAAAGCAGACCGTCGAACACACGAATCCCTCGATCCTTCCTCGACCACCAGGGAGGAAGCAATCGCTAAAACCACATCCTTAAGTTGGCAAGTTTTAGATTAGAGTTATACTTGTATAATTCGATGCGGATTCTTACCAAGCTATCCATAACCGTGGACACGGCTATTCGAATAGTTTAAACCCTGCAGGGGTGTACATCTTTACCTACACGTATCGATCGACTCTTAATGCCACCATGGACACACTTCACGAGGTGTGCTAGCAGAGGGTGATCGAACACGACCTTTACAATGTTTTCGACCTAGGTATGAGCCGCCCTAATAGGCTAGTCCGCGAACGACAGTTCGGCCGATACTTCGACGCGGTCCCACTAGTTGTGGCAGGTGATACATCCCCGGTCCTAGACCGTGTGTAACCCTCACTCCTATATTGTTGCATTCACATCACCTCCTGGTTTTTCCACGCACCCAAGTCACGAAAATGGCAAACTATGCGGCTCATATCCTAAGCCTAGACAGATTATTTGGTCGTGGGTGGCCCATTAGACCACCCGCGTAGAAGTGCGCAAATCTTGGTTCGAAAGGACACCGGGAACCGGTCCTTGTGGGATGAACGAGACAACCCACCATGCTCCGAGCATGGCCTCTCGCCTATGCCCGATTTGATATTAGTCAGGATTATTAACCATTCCCGGTGAACACCCACCTAACCGCTAACCCATCCAGAGTATTGTGTTTTGTCTGCCATCCCAGGAATTACGACTTGAACCCGACTAAGCAGGTCTAAGCATTAGTAGCGGTATAAGCAATATTAAGACAATAAGTAGTCTACTCTAAACAGGTTGGGAGGGTCGGTGGTGTTGGTTGAGCAACAAAGTAAGTTCTCATGCAGGGAATAGGGCTAATCCTTAGCATAAAATATCAGTTGAACGTATGCAATACGGATTTAAAAACAAATAATAGATTTGCAAATAATGGGATATCTGCAATATGTTCAAAGGGGGCTGCTTGCCTTGCGGTTCAACGACTAGATCCTGTTCCTGCTCAACGTTATACTCGTCGCGATCCTCCGGTCCTATCGGAAAGAACGAAACACCGAACAGGCGTAGTGTGAACACCACGATGATGAACTTCAGCATGAGATTCAATGTATGTCATGAGCTAGAGGATTCAAAATTAAAACTAATGCAACTGGAATCAGGTTAATCGGAGTCCGGACGCTCGAATTATCGCGATCCGAATTTCTCCGGCTAATCGGGGAAACCCTAATTCAAGTTTTTAGGCATTTTCATTTTTCCTAGCATGCAAACATGGATGAACGTGACATGATTGAATAGATTTCCTTTTTCTGAACATTTTGATATATCATTTGCATTTTTCTGATAAACTACGAATTTTCTATGAATTTTCTAAAGTTTAATTCCTTTGTTGTATTTTTCTCAGCAAAAATAAAAGGAGATACTTTTATTACTTAGTATAACCTAGCCCTAGTGGATGACAGTGGGCCCCTAGGTCAATTTTGAGTCAACACTGATCAAGCTTATGATAGGGGGACCCACATGTCATAGTATTCTCTTTTCTTTTATCTATTTCTTAAATCTGACGCGTGGGACCCATATGTCATAGACACACAATTAAAAAAAGCTCATTTAACATATTGCTAAGTGTTAATGAAGGTCATAATCATGTCTGTTTGGCCATAAATACCAATCATCAGCCTTAAGTATGTCCAGACAGCCATTATAAAACTTAATCAATACACTTAGCATTAAAGGGGGCAGTTAGATGGTCCTAATGACCTAACTCACGGCCATTAAGGCCCTAATTGCCTGGTTGGCCGGTCGGCTCGGGAGGCATGGGCTCACCGGCGGCAAGGGCGGCGACGGCGAGGTGAGGAACGGCGGCGGGGGCTCCGGGGAGACGACGTGAGAGGCGACTGGGCGGGGCGGCGGAGGGGATCCGGTCGGGTGCGAGGCGGAGGCGACCGGCGTCGAGGGGGTGAAGATGCTCCGGCGGCCGGCGAGGAGGGAACCCAAGGCGGCGACGGGGACAAAGGGACCAAGGCGACGAGGCGGCCCGGCCGGCGTTGGAGAAGGAGCTCGGCGGCGAGAAGAGGCGGTGGCCGGGGTGAAGCTCGGGCGGCGCGGCGGGCGGAGGGAGGAGCTCCGGGCGACGGGGTGGCGGGGCGACCGGCGACGGATGGAGGCGGGGTCGACGACGGGGCCGAGGGCAACGGCGAAGCCGGTGGGAGTCGGGGCGGCGAGGCGGAGCTCCGGCTCGGGTCGGTGAGGAGGCGGCGAGCTCGGGGCGGGGAGAATGGTGCACGGGGGCAGCAGTGCCGAGGGAGAGCAGAGAGAGAGGGGAGGAGGCGCGGAGCTACCGAGGGAGGGTTTTAAGGGGGCTCGGGCGACCGGGGCGAGGTGGCGAGCGGGGCAGAGGAGGCGTGCCACGCGGCGGCGGGGAGCAGCAGGGGTACGGGAGAGAGAAAGCAGAGGAGGGAGAAGAGAGAGGCGCCGGGGCAGGCCGGGTGGGCCGGAAGGGAAAAGCGGGCCGCGGGGAGAGGGCCCATGCGGGGGAAAGGGGCCGGAAGGGAGGCCTGGCCGGGGGGGGGTTAGGTTAGGGTTTTAATTTTTTTCTTTTGTTTTCTATTTCTGATTTCTTTTCAAATTTTGTTTTTACAAATTTCAACCCAGGTTTAAATTCAAACCTATTCTGCAACTCAACACTTTTCTTCAATTTAAATTCAATATTCAAAATCTTTCTGATCTCTTTTGCCCCCTTCTACATTTGTTTTACACATTTAAACATTTTTGAAGCTTCTCTTTAGGTTTAAGATCATAGTCCAAAAATTTAAATTCAGTAATGCGATGCCATGCTATTTCATGATGCACAATCAGCAATATTTGAAGTCGGGGACGTTACAACATTGTTAGCGAAGTAGCAATATATGTGGACTATGTAGAATTTTGGAACTCTCTCACCTCACTTACCACCGAAGTCCTTGCCTCCTTGGGTTGAAGGATCGAACGGCCGTGGATGGTAAAAGTGACCCTCGAGAGGCGGTTGAAAAGTTCCTAGTTCCAAGGTACTCACTCAACAAAGCTTTTAGTGGGTCTCGGAAAGGATTAGCTCAATATACTAAGCAAATGGAATAATGAGATTATGCAAAGATTAGTAATAATCCACAATAGAAACAATGCAATAAGAGTTGATCTCAAAGGATATAAGCGAAGCTCCACAACTCACACACAACGATAATGTGATTTGTGCAACCAAAGGAATGAGCTAGTACAAGATTTGTCTAACGAAGACTAAAGGCTTATGTTGCACAAATACTAGGAAAGACGCTAGCTCGATTGCAAAATGTAGGGTTAAGGATTTGCACACTTGACTACCTTCCCTATTTGAATTCCTTTCAAGCCTGCGTGTTCCTACAAAAGGGTCATTGGCATTTGCATTTTTTATTTTATTTTATTTTTTTGATCTTGATTCTTCTTCTCTTTTTTTTATGCCAAGATCTCACAAGACTAACGTTGTTGTTTGCTTGGGTGAAAGATGTTCTAAGTAGCACAAGCGTACAAGACCCTAGCAATCATCAATGGGCTAATCTTAATGGGATCAAAGTTGTCGCAAAGGAAGAAGTTGGCTCACAAAGAAAGAGGGCAAGATAGACGGTTATACCTCGCTCGATGCAGTCTGTAATTGCACTATCCGGAGACTCCGGGGTAGATTTCCTAGACACTCCGGGTGGGCCGAGAGATTCTGGGGTAGATTGTCCGGATACTCCGGGGTGCGTCCCGAGAAGGTCGATTTCCTGCTGCTGTAGGCCTGAGATTCCGGGCTTGAGGTCCGGATACTCCGGGTGTGTCACGGACCTGGGAATTCCATATGATTAGGGGAATAATTAGTCGCCAAGGACCGAGAAGTCACCCAACATACCATACGCGCTTACGTTGTATGTATCTATCACCGTTGGGTGACCCGACACCGGACCCACATACCATACGCGCAATCATCGTATGTATCTATCACCGTGGGTCAAGCCGGCCGGAAGCGGATAAACTTCCCGGAACCACATACAATTCCAAAGCCCGGTAAAGGTTTAACGCCGCTCTTAAGCCCACAACGTAAAATGAAGTCGGAGGAGCCCGACAGTCGCACCCTCACCCTAACCTAGCCCGAAGACTAGTGGGTCGCTCGAGAGCCCGGTACGACTATCCACACCCTGCCTAGCCGGCACTGCATCTCAGCTAGCGGGTCACTCGACCGATAACACTTCACGAAGTGAGCACTAAGAGAAAGCATTACTCCTTTACGACCGAATCCATATACTTCAAACATACACGCACTGTATATGGATCGATCACAGATAACAACTTCATATCACAGTTCAAACTCTAATAAGGAGGAGTTAAAGGTACATAAGTTCCTCTTACCCGAGAGAGGTTAAACAGCAGATAATCTACAGCTCGAAGGCTGTTTACAAGTCTTCGAGATCCAAAAACAGCAAACAAGACAAGAGTAAAATCATGGGATGGCAGCCCCACCATCCCCATATGAAGATTCAAAACCCACAACGTTCGACCGTGAAGGATAAACTAGAACCTAAGCATCTGTATCGACATTTTCAGCATCGTAGTACTCACCGATGCTAGGATCACCTGCAACAAGTTCGGAATCGAATTCCGTAAGTACTTTCGTACTTGCAAGTCACATTTATAGACTCATCCCAATTCAATTTCAGCATAGCATACGACATGGAAGAAAGACTAGCATTGCACATTGACATAAACAATTAAACTTGACATGAACATAATTGATAAGCCAATATCCATATGTACCATCATGTCCAAGTTAGATTTCAGATTTGCATACAGCAATCCAAGCAAGAATTCAATTTCAGATTTGAACATATAGCAATTCAAACAGAATTCTACTGAACCAAATCCATGAGCAAGTGAAATTTAGACAGAATTCCAAAGCTAATCATTTCATCAATGTCAAACAGACAATTTGATTTCGATTTCTAGTTAAACCAAACAGGTATCAACCAATTGTTTGAGCCAACCCAACAGGGCTTGATCTCAAGGTCTGACTAACTCGATCAGAGTATAGCCAAGTGTGTAGTTGGGCTGAACTATCCGAACTTGCCCAACGCGGAAAACGAATTGATAGGGCGTAAGTTCAGGGTTGTGCAACCGTGACTTCCCACCTCTATCACAATCATTCCCGCGGCAGGTGACCGGTAAAGCCCTACGAGACCGGTATCGGTCTAGGTTCACCTAGCCGATCCATCTGTAGACTTCGGTACCCCGGCTCTCACAGCTCACCTTTTAGGGTTCCATTATTTGTTAGTCCAATTAAAAGGTCACCGCTGACCGTGCAACACAATTGAACCTAACATGCTAGTGATTCGCCATCACATAACATATCATCATCAAAGCATAGCGATCAAGTATTTCATCCAAATCACAAGCATAGCATGAAAAGAATTAAAAGAATCTTAGCGAGCCACTTTGTGAACTTGCCTTGTTGAGTTTGATCTGGGTCACAATAGTATTCACCCTCCGTATACCCCTCGTTGCTCGCTTCTACCCAATTAAAACCCGAAAGACCGGAAAAACAGCAAAAGGGTATAAATGAAAACCAGGAAGAAATAAAATGATAAAATGTATGACATGCATCCTAACATGTAAGAAATTTTATTACGAGGCTAAGGCAATTTAAATTGTTTAGTTCGGAGTTCTATAGTTCAAGTTATAGGGTTTTAAAGGTGTTTACTGTTAAACTAGATTCTCTAGTATACGTGTATTTAGAGGGCGTATGCATTTGCTACGAAGTTCTACAAGGTTAATCAAATTTGGCATTTCCTGTCTTCTTCTCGGTAGAGGAAACAATATGTCAATCATCCTCATATCTAGCTGGAATCGATTTATGGAAGATGACAGGTGTTCGTGGTAATTAGTATGATAAGCTTTAGCTTTAACTAACTTGATACTAACATCTTACATGGTTTGAGTCCACGGATCAGGTGTACATTAGTTCATAGGTTAATCAGTGTGTTTACCAAGTGAGAAAACTAGTAATTAGTGAATGATTGGACTGTTTTCAAAATGTCCGGATCTATTTAATTGAGCTAGCCATCAGGTATGGTTGCAATTAGGGAATTAGTCAGTTCATCGGTTGAATAATCATTATTGGTATTAAGATTTTGCTAATTAGCATCCCAGTTGAATTATCAGTAAACGGGGTATCGGAGAACTATGCACATCAGGTTGCTAACGAACTTCAAGTGAGTGCTGATTACTTATCAGTTAATTGCTGTTCAGGGTAATTGAGTCGATCAGCTACAGCTAATTGTTATCAACACAACTAATTAACTAACCAAACGTTAGTCATAACATTCAGCATTTCTCACGTTAGAAGAAACATTAATTAAGCCAACCGCAGTACTTAACTGATCGCTAAAACAACCCTTATACTCACTGGATATGAGTTTGTTTTAGGAATAACTAATGGTAGTTGCCAAAACAATGTATCAATGGTGCTAGGTATGGATTAAATGTGCCTTATCTGAAGTATATCGTATTTGTTACCGTGCAACTTAATCCTTTTGAAACCCTGCCTTAATCCGACACACTTTTAGAGAGTGTATTGGTTGTGTTGGTCAATGCATCGGTTGGCAACTAACCGGGGTTGTTACTTAGACAGAGCGCATTAGTACCTCCATTGGATAACCAAGCATGTGTTTAATTAGATATAATGTTAGCATCAATAGATCCCCAACAATTAACCGACACCACGGGACAACAGACATGTAATACCCAGATTCGACAATTAGGGTTTGCCTCGCATTCATGCATACATGTCATCATATTCATGCATGTAAACACCCACACACACACCCCTTATTTAAACTAAGATAAAGTACGATGAAACTTTATAGAATATGTACATATCTCATCCTCGGTAAACGATTTTACAAACACCAATCAACTTATTCGAAGTATCAGATAACCACAATAACGCTAGTAGGTGGAAGGATCTGCGATCCCCCTTCGATGGTTTACCTGATTAGCTTCCCTCTTCTCTCCCCGAAGTTTTCGTCTAAAGTCATCTAGTGTTTCTGGCGCCGTTTAGGGCTTGAGGACAAATCGGAGAATAGGGCTAAATTGGAAAATAAGTGAATAGGTAATGTTTCCGTGGATGAAAAGTTGCAAGAACTTATACTTAACCTTGAATGTACAAATCTTAGTCACAAGCAAAAATTTGAAGATGTTAGAGGCCCAAAGGACTTAGTTGCAATGCAAACTCCAAATTGGTCGAAGTGTGAGATTGAACTAGAGACTAGGCCAAATGAACCCCAAATCACTCTAAACTCCTACAGTAGGTCTCTTATAATGTTTTAAACATCCCCTCAAAATTTCAGAATTTTTGGAATTAAAATCGCACATAAAATAACACTGGGAAGATCACTGATATTGAAGAAAAGAGAAAAGCAAAACAAAACCCTAATTGGAATCGGGCCGAGGCCCACTCGGCAGCCCATCTAACCAGCCCGGCCCCCGAACCCGCCTTCTCCCTCCCCCTTTACGCTTTCCTCCTCCGAAAACGCCTCCAGACCTTTCCCGCCTTCCCTCCTCTCCCGCCTGCACGTGGGGCCCGGCTGCCAGAGCCCCCGCTCCACGTCGCGCCCGCCCGTACGCCGGGGAGGGCGGTGCCCCGCTCCCGACCGCCCCGGTCTGAGCCCGCCGCCGCCCTTTAAAGGGGGCGTTCCGACAGCCCGTTCACCCCGCTGCCTGAAAACCCTAGCCGCTCCCGAGCTCCGTCCGCCCTAGCCCCTCGCCGCGGTCGCCTTCCCCAATGCCGGCCACCAACTCTGGCGAGTCCTCGCCGCTCCTCCGGTGTCTCGAAGCTCCCTTCTCCTCGCTCCAGGGTTTCCCCTTTTCCTCCCCTAACCTTTTTCCCCTCTGTTCTGCTCAGATCCGTGCCGGGCTCCCCGTCGGCGTAGCTCCGGCCACCACCTCCGTCAACCTCGTCGCCAGCCCTCTCCCGGCCGCCTCCGTTTCCCCGAGCTCGCGCGCCAGCCTCCCGGTGAGCTCCCGGTGCTCCCCGCCCTTCTTCCCGAGCTCGCCGCCTCCCCTAGAGCCTTCGGCCTTTCTCTCCGGCGAGAGCGCCGCCGCTAGGCCCCTGTCTCCGGTCGGTCCACGAGAGAGAGAGAGGGATGAGTGAGGAGGGGAGAGTGGCCACGTGGCAACCCCCAGTTAGCTGGCTGAGCCCAGTCAGCCCTGTCGCCAGGGGCCCACGTGTCAGCCAGGGAAGGTCTAGGGTTAGGAATTGGAGGGTAGGCTAACTCGGGTGCGCGTAGGAATTTAGGAATAGGGCCGGGTACACCTCGGGTGGGTTTAGCAATTAAGGTCACGCAGATTAGGGTTAGGGTTTAGTTTTAAAAATCCGCAGAACTTCAAACATGCATAACTTTCAAACCGTAACTCGGAATTTGACAATTTTTATATATCTGGAATCCTCTCGGAATTTCCTACAACTTGGATGAAAGAAAACTTCAATTTGGGCACATGCACTGTAGAGTATTTTGAACCTAAATATATTAGTACCGGTTGAGGTGACGTCCTTTGATAAACCCTAATGCGACGGCGGTAGCTCCGATTCCGTTGATTTCAGTGGCATTAGAGTCATGTTCCCGTATACTTTCAAGATGTCAACCTTTGTAATATGATCACCTACTAAGATCCACCACTTTTAGCCCTAATTCGAAGCCACACCAAGTTGGCACGCATGCACGATAGATCAGCGACAAAACCCTAACACCACTATCATGAAAACCCTAACATGCATTTTGAGTAGAACCCGGAGTTAAGTTGTACATATGTCACCTGATAAGGCGTTCGTTAGCCCCGTTTATCACAGATCGGCACAAACCCTAATTTGACGATCGAAACTCTAACTTGCGCGATTCTAATTACTTTGAACACATAGCTTAGGTTACTTTTCACTATACCAACCTAATTAACACTGTTGCCATGCCCCGCCACTAACGGCGTAACCCTAAGTACCCGTTGCACCATAACCTGACCTGCATCCATGGTAGGATAACGGGAGATCGGCTAAACCTAAAAACCCAGAGTATGTCAGTCACCCTAGGGTATCCACATCTGCACCTCACCTTAAATACCTACATCTAGCATTGTCCATTCATCATGCATACATGCTGAGTCTTATGGTCTTCATTTACCGTTTCTTTCCGGCACTTCGAATCGTTCGCAACAGGACTCGAAGAGGGAGACCACCAGGCTCACGACCTCACGCAAGATCAGGAATCCTACGACCAAGGCAAGTAGAGCTTGTTGCATCTTGTTATTATTATTTCATCTGCTTATCTACTTAGGCTTGTGGTAGGTTTGTTTGTTTGTATGTGAGGGTCGGAACTCCCTGAAACTAGCATGGCTAGGTGAGGTTGTGTGTGTCATGTTCGCTGTGGCTGCAAACTTAATCGTGATGCCCTAGCAACTTGAATTTGGTTAAGTGAGATGTGAGAGCCGAGGGTTTTGCACGATGAATACGGTTAGGTATGATTTGAGCACCTTGTTGAGAGGTGGATGAGCACCTTGTTGAAAGGTGGATTTATTGAGATACCAACCTGAGGTAACTTCATCGTGCATCTCCCTTATCACCGCGTGGACATTAGCGGCATCGAGGCTGGGGTGTAGTTGAGGTAAGACTAAGACCCTTGGAGCCTTGCAACCTCCAAGGGTTAAGGCACTCTTTACACTCAGGGTGATCGATTGCCGGTAATGATCCGAGAGATCAAATGAATGTGTGGTCGTGATGGTTCACTGTCAATGTGGAGATATGTTCTGTCCCAAGTAGTTGGGAGATGGCAGGTGAGAGCCATTGCAATTGTATTTTGAGGTGCACATGTGACTAGTGAGTACCATCACGTTCCTCCATTAAATTGCATTGGATCTGGTTTGGTAGGGGTTTCCCGTGATATGTTTTCTCCTGTCAGTAAATTGCTCATATGGTTATGCCTTGCTAACTAGAATTGCACCATGTTTACTTTTGGTTATACTAGTATGTGTAGGACATCTAATCAAGCACGAATAAGTCTTGCGAGTACTTTCGTACTCACCTAGGATATTCCTAGATCATTGCAGGTGAGCCAGTGGTCGAGGACTACTTCGGTGATGTTTAGCTGCTGGTTTTCCTTGGTTGGCTATCGACTCAGGCACTTTTGTGGCTTTTGGTCAGCGGTCAATGCGCCGCTGTGGGACTCATTTACTTTCCTTCCGCTGTCGTTTAATTACTCCGTACTCGGATATGTTTCCGGTTATGACCGACTGATGTAATCTTATAGTCCGATGTGGACAGCTAGTTTACTATTAACGTAGTGCTTTGTTGTGATATTCAAGTTGTTATTCGGGCTGCCCATATGCAATGTGTGTATGATATGAAGTGTATGGGTATGCCGTGAAGGGTTACGGTTGTTCCCCTTTTTACTATGTCGAGCAGGAACCGGTTGAGTGACCCGCTGGCTGAGATGCTGTGCCGGCCAGGCAGGGTGTGGGTGTATTCTACCGGGCTTTCGAGCGACCCACTAGCTCCCGAGCTAGGTTAGGGTGTGGGTAGAATCGCCGGGCTCCTCCGACCTTGCTTTGCGTGGCAGAATCCGGGAACGACTCTAAACCTTCACCGGATCAGGGAATCGTATGTGGTTCTGGGAAGTTTAGTCGCTTCCGGCCGGCTTGTGTTGGTCAGGTGTCGGATCACTCCGCCTCGGTGAGTACGGCGCAGGTACCGTGCCACCAGGTCGACTGGTTCTTCGGCCCTTGGCGACCATTCATTCCCCTAATCATATGCAATTCCGGGTCCGTGACAAGACAACTTAGCTACTTGTCCTTAATTCAGCTAGCCTCATCCAATAATCCGAACATCACAATCATCGGTTGGATCAATACATCTTTACCCGACAAGAATTCAGAGAATATGGTTATACCGTTTTAATGTGAATGAAATTTTAGGCAATATTTACTTTAATTAATTGTCATCACAGGTGAATCGATGATTATCAATCCGAGCTCTAATCGGCCATACCGGTTACATAGTTATACTAACCGATGCTTAGAACCTATCCAAATTGACATGTATTAATCTACTCTACCTTATCCAAACGCTGCACTAGTTAATCACAGTTAGGTTACTCTAATCAAAATTGGCTCCGGTGTCGATCATAAGGAACATGCGGTGGGGTACTGACCGCGGCAGTGCTCGGCTCGGAGTAGAGGAATGCAGCCAAAAAGAGGGGCTCCAGTGGCGCAGCTCACGTTGCCGGGAAAGTTGGGATCAGCGGCGGTGAGTGCAGCACCGAGCGGAGCAGCCGATGCCGTCGGTGGTGAAGAAGCCGAGCGGGGGGCGACGTAGGGGAGCTCCAAGGGTGCATGGTCGAAGGCGGGTCTCACCCTTGGCGATGCACCGGGATTGGCGGCGGAGGTCAGAGGAGCAAGCTCTGGTGGTGGGGCAGCTCGGCCGGGGTTGAAGGGGCGCTGCGGCGGCGGCTGTAGGAGCTCGGGGGCGTGCGGTGGCTCACCGGCCGGCGCTGGAGGCGGGGCGGCTACACGCCCGAGAGGCGGCGGTGGATCGAGACGACAGCGGCGGGGCTTCCGGCGGTGTTGGGAGAAAAGGGGAGCCGAGGCGCTTGGGGGAGGCGATGGTTGAGCGGCGGCCATCCCCGAGCTCGGCTCGGACGGTGGGGAGAGCGGAGGCGCGTGGTGCGGGCGGTTGGAGCGGGCTGTCGTGGGAAGATGGTGAGGGCGACAGCGGCGGTGACGTGGACGAGCGAGGCGGCAGCGGTGGCTAGCAGAGGCGGCGAGGGCTCGGCCGGGAGAGCGGCGCCGGCGTGGGGAAGATGGCGAGGGCGATGACGATGCCAAGGGCAACGGGTTCCAGTGGCTTGGAAAACGGGAAGGAGGCTGGAGCACCCGAGGAAAGGGGGCTTTTTATCCAGGGAGGAGAGAGGAGACGGAGGCAGAGGCGCCGGCGGACCGTCGGACGCGTGCCCCGGCCACGCGGCGGGGAGGCTCTGCGGGCGGGTCCTGCCTGGCAGGAGAGAGGGCGCGGCGGCGCCGCAGGGGAGAAAGGGGGCGGGCGCTGCGCGTGCGGGAGAAGAAACAGCGGGGCCACGCGTGGAAGGGAAAAACGGGCCGAGGCCCACTCGGGGAAGAGAGAGGGAGAGCTGGGCCGGCGGCCCAGCACGAGGGGAAGGGGAGGCTTCTCCTTTCTTTAAATTTTTTTTGGTTTTTCTTCTTGGGTTTGTTTGTAATTTAGGAGTCAAATAACTAGTGATGAAGAGATTTTTGAATTTGGGAAAATTTTCAAGGAAGTTCCAGTATCTGTACTGATCTCCCTAAACTTTTGCTCGTTAGGAACAACATCTATTCGAGCCATAGTTCGAGCTCTAGGGTAACATGAAAAGACACTTGATTCAATTGTAACTCCAATCAATTGTAGACTTCCAGCAAGGTTTCATGTTACTGAATAATTATATCAGTAGGTGTTCTCATGAGTTACCTCAATTAGGCTGTAGAGAAGAAAAGTAGTTCAATAGGGTAGGTTCCTGAATTAGATAAATGGGAGGGGGGGGTTTGCAATTCCTTTGAGAATTTTAATTACGATCCATTTTGATTTAAAGGTCTTTAGGTTATCCCTGCAAACTGATCCAAACTATCTTAAGTGCCTATGGTGTTCGATCCCATTAGTTTTTCTTAGGACCACTCGATAGCCACACGTTAGGGCTTTTATATGCGGTGCAAGCCTATATGTATGCATGAGATGAAAATTTGTTTTTGGTTAGCTCATGAGTTGATGTTGACCTTCAAGAAAACATGAAAATTACAAGAGGGTCTTTACAAAACCTACCCCCCTTAAAAGAATCTCGTCCCGAGATTCCTAACGGTAGAGAAGAGGAGAGATGGTTCGTGTTCGTAACCGACCTGTGTATTCTCGGGTGCCTTCATCTTTGGTGGGTTACTCCTACTAGGTTGTTGATAGGTGAGAGGGAATTACTTACCAACTCTTATACTGATTCTGGAAAGAGAAAAACAGATCAGACTATTATAGCTAGACAAGAACTCTTTTATGGTGCTTTAGCTTTAATAGGCTCTACACTTGGCCAAGAGAGGGGAAAAAGAAAGAAAGAGGGTAGCTGAGAAGTGTAGAGATGATCACCAATTTTGCAAATTCAGAATTCAAGTTTGTTGGTTTGAGAGAGGAGCTGTTATGAACAAATGTTCTTGTTCAAGTATCGAATTGGGGAGAGAGTGGGAATGATGATTCTGAAGTAGTCAAAATAACTAGTTATGATTGCTTCAACTCAGAACGAGGGAGTTGAGCATAACTAGGGAGAAATAATTAGAAGAGTAGCAAGATTTTCTCCATAAATCCATAGCTCGCGGTTTCAAGTTGAGAGGAGTCCTTCATTATGTTGGTTGAGAAGCTATTCATCCAAGAACAGATACAGCCAGAGATTTAGATGTAGGGCCACATGAGACATGCATCCAATGGGAGGTGACCAATCATACGTAAGACAAGGGGAGAGCATAATTGCTCGGGATGATAAGGTTTGGGGATGTCGCTCTGCACAAGGTGATAGCTCAAAATTGTCGGGACCTAAGAATATTCCTATACCACATGTAGCGCCATCAACGAGGAGGTGATCAGGCTCCCTATTGATGCCCTAGCATGGGCACGAAAGAATTCTGAAGTACCAAGTGCTTGTCCATCAATTTTGGGTAATTTACCATGTACAGATTCACATCCTCAAGATAGAAAAAGAAGTTTTTGAGATTGGTCTGAAATCCCCCTTCAATCTTGTTAACAAGAAGCAAGAAGGATAATAACATGTGGGAGCAGAAATGAATTAGAACTTAAACAAAAGATTGTCCGATTTTATCGCTCAGATTATTTATGCATTCAGGAGATTGTGCGTCCATAGGAAAAGAAACATAAGGACTTGGTTATGGAGTCAATTTAACAAAAGATTACATGTCTCGAGTCAAAAGCATCTAGGCACATTTTAACCTTTCTACTATTAAGATTAAAAAGGGGGATGATGGTCTGATTTCAATTGGCTTTTGTAATGTGTTAACGTAGCCATAATGGGGAAAGGATGGCACTAGTCTTTGCTGGTCCGAAGGTGATATGGTTGTCCGGATTACTAAGTTATTTGTGTGGGTGTTAACTTCCTCATGTTTATTTATTTCAAACTGAGAGATTGGGTTAAAATAGGTATGCACATGGTGGTTTAAAAGTAATGCCATAAAGATCAGTAGACTTGCTAGATATAAAAGAAGGAGAGGTTCCGGAATCAAAGAGTATATTAGCAGAGCTTGAGTTAACGAGAAAGGTACCGATAACCGCTTCGGGAGCTTCCTGCACTTCTTCGGTGGTGATGTGATTGACATGACCACGACCAGCACTGGGAAGCCTATTAGGTGGTTGCTTTTGGACTTGAGGAACATTCTTTGGTGTTCCTCGAGGTGGATTTGGTGCACTAGTGCCACTGGCCTTCGGATGAGGGCATTTCTTTGAATAGTGGCCCAGATTGCCGCAGTTGTAACACGTCACATTGCTATGATCGGGAGGAGCACTTGACTAGCCACCTGGGTTTCTTGGCTGTGGCCTTGGAGTAGGAGGGTGTGGAGGATACGCCGCATATCTTGGAGCTAGCGGCATTTGAAACTGAGACGCGGGAGAAGCCACGAAATGGGGTTTCTGAAAACTGCTGCTTGCTGATTTTGAGGTCTCTCTCTCGCGCTTACGAGAGAGCTCCAGAGACTTATAAGGGCTTTGTTGACCAAGTACTCGAAATCTGGACAATCCAGCATGGACAGTTCATTCTTCATCTTGTCCGATAAGCCCCTCATGAATTTTCTTCGGCGAGCTTCATCGATGGAAACCTCGCTAGCTGCATATCTTGCTAGACGATTGAAAGTATGGAGGTACTCGGTGACGGAGCTATTGCCTTGTTTCAGTGCCAGAAATTCTTCTCTCTTGTTGTCCATAAGTCCTTCTAGGATGTGAGCACTGCGAAAGGCTTTGGTGAATTCCTTCCAGGTCATGTCCTTTCCAGAGGGTTGAGTGAGGAGATTGTCCCACCAAGCACTAGCAGCTCCTTCTAGAAGATATGTTGCAAAGAGAACCTTGTCCCGATCGGAGCATTGAGTAAGAGTGAACTTCTTCTCCAGATTTCGAAGCCAATCATCGGCTTCTAAAGGATCTTCGGCCTCTGAGAAGGTTGGAGGAGAATAGCGCTGAAACTCCGAGAATCCTCCTCGGGATTGGCTTGAAGCAGAAGACCTGTCCATGTGTTGGACGAGCGTCTCGAGAATGCGATTCTGGTCTTGCCTGTTGCGCTCCATTTGGAGGAGCACTTCAGCCAGAGAGGATGGGGGAGGAGGTGGAGGAGCCTCATGGGCTGCTCCATGTTCATTTCCGGACCCGTTCCCAGACATCCTGCGGGAAGGCAACAAATATTGCAGCAGGATGGGACGACGATGACTTGTGCAATGATTTTAAACAAGTAGGGCAGCAAGGGATACATGTTCAAATTTCATTCTAAATCAGTAGCACATTCATCAGGAAGGCATATTGAAATGGTTGCACAGGAGCTAAGCAACTACCACATTTCCTACATGTAGCATACGGAAGGTTTACATATGGCTGCGAATTACAACGCCGTAGCAGAATTTTACAACACATAATGCATCCAAAACTTCGCAGCCATCGGTTCATATAAGAGTAAATAGTTCCCTCGCCATTTTACATGCAGAAGGGACTTAGCTCATGGTACAAAAGACAGCAATGAGCTTGCTGGAATTTTTCTGGACAGCACACAAACTAGTGGTGCGAGAGCCCGCCGGGACGGCAAGACATCAAAGAATACCCCATAACATAGGGTATAACTTCCAAGAAATAAAAGGATGAAATCCTTTTGCCAAAAGATAGAGAAAAGAGTTCACGAACCACTCTGGGGATGGAAAGGGAAACCTAGAGAGGATAATCAGCATGATGTTCTCCTAAGAAACAAAGAGATTAAGCTCAAGATCAGCCCTAAATCATCAAACAAAAGCAATAGATAAGGAATTTCAGATTTAAGATGGATAGGGAAAAGAAGAAAAGGAGAAACCTACTTATGATTTTCACAATTAGGTTTTAGTTTTCACAAATACTTTTCTTGGAGACTCCAAGTTCTACATCTAACGGCCACCTGCAAGGGTTTATCCTACGGTCAGTTCGGCTCTGATACCAAGCTGTCACGGACCCAGGAATTCCATATGATTAGGGGAATGATTAGTCGCCAAGGACCGAGAAGTCACCCAACATACCATACGCACTTACGTCGTATGTATCTATCACCGTTGGGTAACCCGACACCGGACCCACATACCATACGCGCATTCGTCGTATGTATCTATCACCGTGGGTCAAGCCGGCCGGAAGCGGATAAACTTCCCGGAACCACATACAATTCCAAAGCCCGGTAAAGGTTTAACGCCGCTCTTAAGCCCACAACGTAAAATGAAGTCGGAGGAGCCCGACAGTCGCACCCTCACCCTAACCTAGCCCGAAGACTAGTGGGTCGCTCGAGAGCCCGGTACGACTATCCACACCCTGCCTAGCCGGCACTGCATCTCAGCTAGCGGGTCACTCGACCGATAACACTTCACGAAGTGAGCACTAAGAGAAAGCATTACTCCTTTACGACCGAATCCATATACTTCAAACATACACGCACTGTATATGGATCGATCACAGATAACAACTTCATATCACAGTTCAAACTCTAATAAGGAGGAGTTAAAGGTACATAAGTTCCTCTTACCCGAGAGAGGTTAAACAGCGGATAATCTACAGCTCGAAGGCTGTTTACAAGTCTTCGAGATCCAAAAACAGCAAACAAGACAAGAGTAAAATCATGGGATGGCAGCCCCACCATCCCGATATGAAGATTCAAAAACCCACAACGTTCGACCGTGCAGGATAAACTAGAACCTAAGCATCTGTATCGACATTTTCAGCATCGTAGTACTCACCGATGCTAGGATCACCTTTTAGGGTTCCATTATTTGTTAGTCCAATTAAAAGGTCACCGCTGACCGTGCAACACAATTGAACCTAACATGCTAGTGATTCGCCATCACATAACATATCATCATCAAAGCATAGCGATCAAGTATTTCATCCAAATCACAAGCATAGCATGAAAGAATTAAAAGAATCTTAGCGAGCCACTTTGTGAACTTGCCTTGTTGAGTTTGATCTGGGTCACAATAGTATTCACCCTCCGTATACCCCTCGTTGCTCGCTTCTACCCAATTAAAACCCGAAAGACCGGAAAAACAGCAAAAGGGTATAAATGAAAACCAGGAAGAAATAAAATGATAAAATGTATGACATGCATCCTAACATGTAAGAAATTTTATTACGAGGCTAAGGCAATTTAAATTGTTTAGTTCGGAGTTCTATAGTTCAAGTTATAGGGTTTTAAAGGTGTTTACTATTAAACTAGATTCTCTAGTATACGTGTATTTAGAGGGCGTATGCATTTGCTACAAAGTTCTACAAGGTTAATCAAATTTGGCATTTCCTGTCTTCTTCTCGGTAGAGGAAACAATATGTCAATCATCCTCATACCTAGCTGGAATCGATTTATGGAAGATGACAGGTGTTCGTGGTAATTAGTATGATAAGCTTAGCTTTAACTAACTTGATACTAACATCTTACATGGTTTGAGTCCACGGATCAGGTGTACATTAGTTCATAGGTTAATCAGTGTGTTTACCAAGTGAGAAAACCAGTAATTAGTGAATGATTGGACTGTTTTCAAAATGTCCGGATCTATTTAATTGAGCTAGCCATCAGGTATGGTTGCAATTAGGGAATTAGTCAGTTCATCGGTTGAATAATCATTATTGGTATTAAGATTTTGCTAATTAGCATCCCAGTTGAATTATCAGTAAACGGGGTATCGGAGAACTATGCACATCAGGTTGCTAACGAACTTCAAGTGAGTGCTGATTACTTATCAGTTAATTGCTGTTCAGGGTAATTGAGTCGATCAGCTACAGCTAATTGTTATCAACACAACTAATTAACTAACCAAACGTTAGTCATAACATTCAGCATTTCTCACGTTAGAAGAAACATTAATTAAGCCAACCGCAGTACTTAACTGATCGCTAAAACAACCCTTATACTCACTGGATATGAGTTTGTTTTAGGAATAACTAATGGTAGTTGCCGAAACAATGTATCGACGGTGCTAGGTATTGATAAATGTGCCTTATCTGAAGTATAGCGTATTCGTTACCGTTGAAAGGACCGAGATGCCGACTAGAGGGGAGTGAATAGTTGGCTTATAAAATTTCCTCTTTTAAACCTTTGTTTGAGTTGTCAGATTAACTTCACAAGTTAATAGTGGACAGCTGTGACACAGGTAAGTGACACAGGTAGAAACTATGTGTAAATTAACACACAGCTGTCACACAGGTGAATGACACAGGTGAAGAGTTAACCTAACACAGGTGCTCTACTTAGACTGACTGTGACATAGGTGCTGATACAGGTGAATACAAGTGAATGATGCAGCTGTGCAACAGATGATCACACACAGGTATAAAGGAGATCTAGCATAGGTGAAAAGGTAAACTTAGCAGATCAAGTCTAAGAGACACAAGCAAGCAAGTATAAGCAGATATGCATGCAATACAGGAAAGTAAAGGAGACTCAGGGGTTTTTCACCGAAGTTCCCAACTCTTTGCAGAGAAGGTACGTCTCCGTTGGAGAGACCACTCCTAAGAGCTGGCCAGCACCAAAACGTGCTTCTTCTCCGAGTACCTGATCCTTCAGGACTCTTTCTCTTGCTTGTGGAGATCCTTTTGCCTTGCAGCAGGAAGACCTTAGAACACCTTCACAAACTACTGGTTCAGCCCACACAAGCTTGGGTGATACCAGCAACTCCTACACCCGTCTAGGAGCAGACCAAAACTCCAAGAGTAACAGATGATGCAGCAGCAATCTCTTGGAGGAACCTTTGCTCGTGCTCTAGCTCACAAACCCACTCGAACTAACCCTTAGGCTCTCGGCTCTTGTGGAGTGGTTGGAGGCTTTGCAACGGTCCGTATGTGAATCACTGATTTGAGCAAGGTTGAGGACAGAGTCCTCCCCTAGTCCCCTATATATAGGGTCCACAGGCACCTGACCGTTACCCTGTTGCCACGTAGGATTAAGTGAGCCACCGGTGTCAACCACCGGTGACATAGCTACACCCTACGCCCAACTGTACCCGGCTCAGGCAGACCGACACCTGTGTCACCGGCGGCGCACACAGGTGAACCCTTAGCTGATAGCCGCACTACTCAGCCCGGTCCTGGCACATGACATGCCCTCAGCATACTTCAACTCTAATACCTATAAGGAGAGAACCTCCGACAGACTTCTGACTCATCAGACCCGCCTATCGCAGTGCAGGTACCTTAGCATTTACAAGCTCTCCCCTGGTACAGAGATGTACCTGAGTTATAGAGCGGAAGACCACCTGTGACACAGCTGTGTCACACAGGTGCCTAAAGCTCTAGGGTTTTCACACAGCTACATACTTTTGTGCAAAGCTATTGACACAGGGCAATTGGCCTCAAAGCACCAATCCCCTTGACCAACACTCTGAGCAATGAGCAAGGTTCCCTTAGACAACTGCTACTGTTTCATCCCTCTTGATAGTACGGGTGGTTCCTATGGACTCAAAGAAACTAGCAAATCTAGGTTTTACCTGCCACCAACTGAAGTCACGGCCCTTGACGCATCAAGCCACCATCACCCTGCTTGCAGCTCCCTGCACAGCACCGGCTTCTTCTCAGCTGTGGCACAGCTGCCTAGCACAGCCATCTCTTTGTCCTTGAAACCACCTTGTACCCTTTTTGGTGGCCATCCTTCTCTGGATAACCTTTCTTCATGGAACCTGTAAACTCTGCTTACACTCAATGTAAACATTAGATTCCAGTTTAGGTTGCCATTAACCATCAAAACTAAATTAGGGCCTAGATGATCTTTCAATCTCCCCCTTTTTGGTGGTTAGTGGCAACCCAAGCTTCACACATTCAAATATATAGAATTGAAATATTGAAACATGTGAATGTTGGTAGAACATACTCCCCCTGAATCTGTGCATAAAAGATTTGTTTGACAGGAGATGCACAGTTTAAATGTTTTAAGCATGGGAAGTATTTTCTGATGACTTGCATTTTTATTCTGATCAGAGCATTATATTCCTTATCAGAGCAAGTCACATCAAACATATGTATATCAGAGCACAAAGTACACAAAATATGCAAGACATGCATCAGAGCATTTGATAGTGATATCAAAACATGACAGACATGCATATATCAGATCATACATATGTATAACAGAGCAAATTATGAATCTGAGCATTCACACATGTTTGACAGAGCAAAATGTGCATTAGAGCATACCAAACATGTGTATATCAGAGCATTCCAACAAATATAAAAAAAGAGCATAAGAATGCATAAGACATGTATCAGATCAAAAGATTTGCATAAAAGATACAATGTTATCAAGACATAAGATACAACAGAAGAACCAAGTCTTGATACATCATTTTGAAAATAATTTCCCAATAAGCTCTCCCCCTTTTTCTTTTCTCTCCCTTGCCCCTTGCACCACTCTACACACTCTACACTCTCTCCCCCTTTGACACTAAAACACCCAAAAAGGAAGATAGGAGGAAGAGATGCTTCAAGAAGACTTGCTCTTCAGCAGCTGAAGGACCTCTGAGAGCTGGTTGGACATATCTGAGAGCTGGTTGGACATATCTGAGAGCTAAGATTGCACTTGATCCATGTTGGCTTTCAGATGAGAGACTTCTTCTCGAAGCGGGCGATTTTCTTTGCGCAGAGCAGTAAGTTGAGCAGGCATGACCTTGTTCACATAAGCTATGGTAGGGTCGCAGGAGGTGTCATCATCATCATCAGCATCAGCTGGTTCTGACACAGGTGCAGCAGCTGTGGCACCGGTGGGAGCTTGGCATGACACAGGTGATGACCTGGGAGGAGCAGTGTGAGCAGCTGTGTGACTGGGAGATGACACAACTGGTCCAGGTGAGTCTCCAAATAAAGCAGGGACTGCAACCTCATCTGGATTATCATCTGCCTGAGGTCTAAGCTGGGTTTTGAGAGTCTTCACAGAGAGATCAAGAGTAGAATCTAGAAGACCTGTTCTTTGAAGGATCATGTACATGATGTACGATCCATACCTCAGCTTAGCCTTTTTGTCCTTGGTAACAGCATCTATTTCATGAAAGATGTATCTTGCTACATCAAAGTGCTGATTCTTGGCTATATGCACCAATATCTGCCAGGTTGCATTATAGACAGCATCTGTGTTTCCCCCTTTGGGTTGAAGAGTGACATTAAGAATCTTGATCAGATGCTTGGCAGTGATGGTTATACCCTTGAAATAGACATGATCTGAAGGAGCTTTGGCAGGGAATTTGAAGTTCCTTGGATAGAATTTGCTTCTTACTTCATTAGGAACAGGTGCAAGCTTGAATAGATTAGGCATGCTTGGTTCCAAAGGGGCATGCATTAAGCTATTGAACTCTGGAGCTGTGATTGAAAGAAGTTGACCTCTTGTCATCTAGAGCATAATATCTTGATTCTCCTGTTCTATCCAAACTGTGGCATAGAACTCTTTGAAGATCTCAGGATCATAATCTTGCTGGAGATTGCATAAGAATTTAAGACCTGAAGCTTGGATCAGAGAAGGAACTGCTCTCAGTCTTGAATCTGTCATAACTGACCAATCAACTGTCTTGCAATCTACAAAACCTTTGGAGGCAAGAATCTCATGGTATACACCCCTTTGATGATCATTGTGAAATCTGGGGTCTGAGCAAGATGGCGCTATAAACTCCTGATCTTCAGAGAAGTATGGGTTTGTTGACCTCATCTTGATAAATGAACTAGGTCTCATTGAGGCAACTTTGCTCTTGGATCTCTTGGGATCACTCTTTGGCAGTTTCTTGGCAGCAGCTCTTGAAATAAATTGCATTTGATTGGCCTCAGTCCTCAGAGCATGAGAGAACATGTAATGATATTTGTCTTCCATGTCTTCTTCTCTAACTGAATGACTGGGAGAGCTGTCCTCATGTTCTGCCACTGTGTCCTCTTTTTCTTCTTCTTCAGCTTCTTCTGCTGATTTGTCACTTGGAGATGGGCTCTCTCCCTGATAATCTTCATCAGAATCAGCTCTGGCTGCTCTTGGCCTTGGAGGAGTCACAGACACACCTCTTCCATCATCAGATGAGCTCTCGGAGCTTTCTTCTCTTTCTTCTTGCTCAGCTGACTTACTGACCTGTGCCACAGGTGATGGCACCGGTGCTTGAACTGACTGAGCTGGGTCAGCTGGCGGTGGCACAGGTGATGGAGACCGGTGAGAGACTTGAGTCTGAGCTTCTTCTCCTGCCTGAGACACAGCTGGTTGAGACAGCTGTGGACTTGATGCTTTTGCAGCCACTGGATACTCTACTGAAGCTGGTCTTGAAGATGAAGGCACTTGAGCCTTTGGTGCAGCTTGTTCTTCAGCTTCAGAGATTAGAAACTGAGAAGGAGACAATGGTTTCTGAACATCCAGGGTTGAAATAGAGTCAATGCTGGTTGAACTCTGAGATTTTCTCCCTTTTCTCTGGTATGACTTGCCTGAGCTGGCCACCAGTGACACAGGGGGATTAGCAACGAAAGATGTTCTGAGCTGGACCATAGAATCATCTAGATTCTTTTCTAGCTGCTTTCCACTTGAGTCTAGCTCTGCAAGAATATCTTCTATGGAATCAAGGGCAGCTTTCTGTTGAATCTCTACATCTGCAGACACAATCTCTGGCCCAGCTGAGGATATTTCCTGAGGTTCAGCTGGCACACTTGACTGAAGAGCTGGAGCACTTGCTTGTTGAAGAGGAACTGCTGAGATAGGAGCAGTTGAACAATCTAACTTGGTAATCCTCAAATTGACTGCAGCTATCTCATTCTGCAGGACCTTCTACGGGCTTCATCTGAGCAGGAGGACAATTCTATTGAAAGGACATCTATCCTTCTGTGCAACTTGTTGTCCTGATATTTCCTCCATAACTCTTTGTACTCCAAAGAGAGCTGAGATGAAAGGCGTTCCATTTGCAGAATCAGATCTGATTTCTCATCTCCTACAGCTTTCTCTTCTTTTCTCAACAATTCATGAAGCTCTTCCTTGATTGCCTTGTCTGTCTTCCATGTGTCCTTGTGCACTGAAACATCTTTGGGGGCATCAGACAAGTTGAAAAGTTCTTTCTTGATATATTGAATTCTTGACATTAGATCATCCCTTTTGGCTCCTGATGTAGTTGACAACCTTCCAACTAGATCATGCAATTCCGTGGCTAGTTTGCTGTGAGCTTTTCTTTTCTCAGCTTCAGCTCTCCATTCAGCCTCTTCTTCTTCTTGCTGCTGCTTCTATCTGATGAAGTAGATGACTATCTCTGGCATCAGTTTTAGATAAGCCCCTCTGATCCTTAGACCTTGGCAACAAGCATTTTGTTGAGAGCTGATCCTGCTTTTCAAGGATTTGCTTTCTGATTTCAACTTCAGCATCATGAGAAGATGTTGATTGCAACTGCTTGTGCAAATCTGCAATTTCTCTTAAGAGTTCCTTATCTTGTTCTGTTGGAACAGGAATACCCATTGAAACAGGCATTGCAGCCTCTGAAAGCTCAAAGCTTTTGGCAGTATAGATAGTGGTCAGCTTTTTCTTGGTTTCTTCATCTGTTTCTTCTCTTATTTGAGCTGCTAACTTATCCATCTCTTCAAGAATTATCTGATCATGCTCAAGATCTTCTTGAGACACTTTAGGCGGTGGAGTGGGTTCTCTGATTGTGAGTGTGCCTCTTGGCAACACTACATCTTCAATGGATGGCTTTGGAGATTTCTTTGCTATCTTCTTGCCCTTCTTGGCAGCCTCTTTTCCCAAAGAAGTGTGCTCAACTGCAGCTGAGGACCTTGTCCTTTTGGTTGGAGCACGCTGAGAACCGATTTTAGAGGCAGCTGCCTTCTTCCCAGCAGCTACTCTCTGCCTGTAAGCCTTTTGCTTTGCCTTTCTTTTCTCTGCAGCCTCCTGTTTCAGCCTCAGCCTCTCTTTTTCCTGATCTGAATCTGATATAATTAATTCCTTAGGAGATTCCTCTAGATCAGACCATTTCAGACCACTGTCAGCTCTCTCAGAATCTGAAGACATCTGTAGAAACAAGACAGATAAGATAGAGGTAGGTAAGCGGTGTTCATTTGATGCAGAGAGATAGCTGTGTTAGACACCTGTGTTAGGACGGGAAGACACAGGTGAGAACTTAAAGCTCTACCGAGGTCTTAGCTTGTTGAATAGGCACACCTATGTGATAGGTGAGACCCTAGCGGTGACACAGCTATGTACGGGGGCGGACAGCAAATTCATGGAATTTTGAGTTTGGCAACGATTTGCTGGTTGATTTTAGATTGAATGAGATCAAAAGATTGCACAAGAGAGAGACCAACCCTAATATGGACCAATGCGCTACTAGATTAGACTATCAAGACCTAGAACATGAACTGAGCACAAAGGAGGGTTTTGCAGAGGCTTACTTTGATCGAGATTAAACTTTGCTGTGGAAGAATCGACGCTAGAGTTCCACGGAAAGCTTCCTCCAACTTGTTGAAGAAAAAATCGAGGACGAAACCGGCGAAAAAGATGAGAACTCGAAAATTTGGCGCACGGCGGAAGTTTTGGGTATGGGAGTTCGAAGCGGTTTCTGTGTGGACGCAGCAACTCTTTATATAGGCCCAGAGGTTGTAAGGTGGCTGTGTCACAGCTGACATAAGGACCTGTGACACAGGTGAAAGAGGTATACCCTGGCCTATGGGATTTTCAAAGCATTCACCTGAGACACAGCTGGGAGACTCAGATGACAAGTATTTCATCTAGTGAACACCAAGATGGATTGATTTAGATAAGGAAGAAAGCATTAGCACTATCAGAATGTCCTTAAGAGATCTTCTCAGTGTCAGCTTGCCAGAAAATCAATCAAGCAAAGCTCAAGCTGACATTAGTTGATCTAGACAAAGGCTTGTACACAAAGAAGTGCACTTTACAGACTATAAAATATGATTTCAGCATGATGCAGTGCACACACCTGTGAGACAGGTGGGTAGCACAGGTACAAAGATGCAAATGATAAAGGTGAAAACACATCAGCTGGATACCAAGCCAAACCTTTATTGTAGGTTAGAGACATCAATGATATTCAATTCACTCCTCAGGGCACAGAACCTAGTCTCATCTAAGGGCTTGGTGAATATATCAACTAATTGTTTTTCAGTCCTTACATGGCACAGCTGTATATCTCCTTTTTCTACATGGTCTCTAAGGAAGTGGTGCCTCACTTCTATGTGCTTGGATCTTTGGTGATGAACTGGGTTGTTGGCTAACTTGATTGCACTTTCATTATCACAGAAGAGGGGTACTTGATTAAAAGATATGTTAAAATCTTTCAAGGTCTGCCTCATCCATAATAATTGAGCACAACAACTACCAGCAGCAATATATTCAGCTTCTGCAGTGGAAAGGGCCACTGAATTTTGTTTCTTGGATGACCAGGACACTAATGAGTGCCCTAGGAATTGACAGGTACCTGAGGTGCTTTTTCGGTCAACCTTACTGCAGTGACCCTATTCTCAAATACGAGGTCAGTGAAAATTTTCACGAACAAAAACGATTTCTTCTTTTGCATGCATGCATGTAGGTAGTTCGAACAATGACTCAGATTGACAACTTAAACTTGTACGGACTAACAATTCAAAATATGACATGGAAGCCACCGTGAGCAAAACTCTGAACCCAACTCCGAATAACATTTTTTAAAATCCTTGTGAAGTACTCCCAGTTGAAAATGCCAAATTTGGGCTGTATATGCAAATATATTGAAACAATACTCACCCATAACTCTTTCACCTTGATAAAATTCTAG
The DNA here is from genome assembly GCA_019208055.1 of Stipa capillata. Lineage (NCBI taxonomy): Eukaryota > Viridiplantae > Streptophyta > Magnoliopsida > Poales > Poaceae > Stipa > Stipa capillata. Next base: position 54,766 of record JAGXJF010001216.1, on the reverse strand, counting down.
GAAATCATATACGTAATGAGTAGTTCCATACAATTTTAAATTGATCTTTGGGTTCGAATTTAATTCTTAAACCACCTCTAAAATAGCAAGAAAAACTAAAACAAAAGAAAAATAAAAATGCCTCACCTGCCAGTGGACCCGTCTGCAGGTCCTTTTTCACACCTGGCCAGCATGCTCCACTACAATTCCTTTTTATATACGTAGCAGTCGGCTCATCACTGTCCAGACCATCTTCAACCTCCTGCCATTTCTCTATTCCTCTCAACACTAAGAGCAAAACTTCATATCTTCTCTCCTCCAAACCCCATCCAAATCCAAGGATTGGAGCCATGCATGTTACCCTACTGAGTTCACCACCTCCTGTGCAACCCATCCATCCAAGAAAAATCGACATGCGTGGGCTCTTGGGCATTCTGCCATTCCCTCTTCCCCATTTTTCTTGCCCTGCTCAAGCTCTGGCCGGCGCTCCGCTTTTGCTTCCCTGTGCCGCCGGCCTCCCAAGGCCCGAGCTCTGCTCCCCACCACCGGTTCCGTCCCTTCAGTCCACGCTCCGGTCGTCGCCTGCCGCCGCCCGAGCTCGGGGCTGTGCCGCGCCGCCGCCCCTTTTGCTACCTCCGGCCGCCCTCCTCCACGCTCGAACCCGGGCCGCCGCCACCCGAGCCCTCCCCTGCCGCGCCTCCCATCCGTCGCATCTCCCCACCAGATCCACGCCGCCGCTCCCTCCTGCCCCGGCCGCACCTCCGCCGCTTGAGCTCGCCGGCCGGCCTCCCCTAGCTCCCAGCCCCGAGCTCCTCCAGCGGCCGCTCTCGAGCCCACCGTCGCTCTGCCCCAAGCAGCGGCTGCGCCGCCGGCCAGCTCCCTTCAGGCCGCCCCGCCGCCGGCTGCCCTCCTCTCCCCTGTTCCTCGCCGCCGTCCACCATGGCGCCCAGACCCGACCTCAGCTCCACCGGTACAACCATTAGAGCTAAGCTCAAAGTCTCGATGACAGGTGAATGGTTAGCCTTAGTAGTGGTGTCTTCGGTTAATTAGGAGTAATAGCTGCTTAGATTAATTTATGTATTATCTCCGTTGGCCATGGTGTACTGATATAAGCATGCTGCGTTCTTCAATTAACTGGATTTGAGCATTCTGGAATATGTTAATTATTCACTAACCAGTGCTTAGCTCACTTGGTACCCGCACTACTTAAGCTATGAGCTAGCATGCATCTAATTACGTAATGGGCAGTGATTAGCATAGTTAGCACACTAGTGTGTTCGGTTCAGGCAGATCCAAGCAAGAATGAGTATATTAGATGCCCTATTTACTTCGATAACCGTGGTTAGTTGGCCAGTGAGTAGTTAGCGGTCGGGAGCTAAATTAATGTTAGCGGTTACAGTATTGATTATTGTAAGGTGTATATCAGCTGCTAAACACAAGATGAGCTAATGTTGTAGGTTGCGGTAGGACCATAGCTGTTGAGCATGGTCTTTGCTTGAGTAAAACTCTTAGGTGCACAATGCTTTAACAGTGATGTTAATTGGCTACATAGTAATTAAGTGTTAGTTCAGCCCTAATGATCGTTAGTTGAAATAACGATTAGTAGTTGGAAGTAATACGCTAGTCAGTTCAAAATATTCTTAAGCAATCTAACTAGTTAGTTTCTAATCACCCATTTAAATTTAGTTAATCAGTTAAGTTAGGTTAGTTGAACGACGGTTCAGCTTGAGTAACCCCGTAATTACTGCTAGTCATTTTGGTTAATTGCTGACTGAAGCACACTTAATAAATTGGCTAGTTGGTGCATCGGTTAACTGTATACCCAGCTGATACAGCTTGAATTAATAATCAGCATCCTGACAAACTAATTATTCTCACTAACTAATCGCCTCATGCATATCAAGTACTGCCCAGACAATTTCAAGCTTCGGTTAATAATAAGTACGCTGGTATCGGTAAAACTGGATTAAGGCATCCCTAACGACCTACTAATCAAGTGAATGCAGACATTGTGGATAGTCAGACCTTAAAGATGGCCCGTTAACACATGCAGATAGCTGGTTGAACATAATTACCCTAACCATCGGTTGATGCGTCGGTATCCAGTTGAGGCATTTGTAGGCAATCACTCTCGTAACATTGTTATTCTGATGTGTGTGAGCGATTGCATTGAGTAGCTGTGAACCTTTTCTTAAAATGTTAATTGAGTTAACTAGATAAATTACGGGATGATATTACGCTTGACCTTCGAGCCAACATGTCGTAATGCTGTTCCCACGTTAATTGAATTATTAACTATACTGTTCAGATATATGTATCCCTGGAGCTGACATAACCTAATCGCAATGTGTGTGTACCGCTTAACCACACGGAATGCACAAATTAAAAATCTACAGAATAGTTAGGAGTTAACCTATTTTGGCTGTAGTATGCTGAGTCCATGTAGTGACAGTTAAGCTTGACCAATACAAGTGAACTACTTAACGCTAATATAATTAGTCACGGGTTAGCACAATTAGTATACTATTATAATTAGCTTTTCCGTTACGGCAGATTGAACCCACATCACAAACCTAAGGAAAGGCTATACCAACCCGGCTCTTTATGTCATTCCCAGTGGGAATACGTTAACTGATATACAGATATCTAATCTAATGTTCCTTACCGAGAAGAAGACAGGAAATGCTAAGTTTTATTAAACTTGTAGAACTCGTAGAAGATGTCAACGAACTCCTACTACATATATGCTAGAGAATCTAGCTTAACAGCCAAACCAACATGCTCAATATCATAACTCACCTAGAATCCGCGCGAAAACCTAGCATTTCATGCATGCGTCCATGTAGTTGTTCATCCACCATTAAAGCTATATCACAACTAAAACTAAACCCAGAATCTAGAATGAACGCCAACCTATTGATGTACTTGTATACCTTATTTTAAATCCACCGTAGTTGCATCCATATCACTGGCATTCATGCATCTTCGTCCTTTTCGAATTAGTTCTTAGGGTTGCTTTTTCCCTTTTTAGAGGTCGCTTGCTTCTTACTGGTGTTTCAAGTATTCTGGAGTTCTCCCGCATGCTCCCCGCAAGATCAGGAACAACCCGAACAAGGCAAGCAGAGCTTGTTGCATCCCTATTATGTGTTCAGTACTTGCTTATTCTATCCATGTATTGATGTTTCTATCATCATTCGTAGTTGTCGTTAATTTCGATTAAACTAGCATGTTAGGATGTGTTGTATTGTGTGCCTAGCGATGGTTGGAATTAATCGATGAGCTAAATATTTGAACCTAAGGTGAGATGTGAGAGCCGAAGGAAAAAGGGTCAGCTGGATAAAGTTGGTATCACTGGAGGAGCTTGGTGCGACCAGGTGAATGGGTGTATTGTCGCGATACCAACCTTGAGGTAACTCCAGCGTGGCTACTTCCCTTGTCACCACGTGGACGTTGCCGAGATCAACGCTAGGGTATGTCGGATGGTAAAGGCCGCTTGGAGCTTTGCAACCTCCAAGGGATAATGCTCTCGAATATCGCTAGTGGTTGTATCGTCGGAACGGTCCGAGAGATTGAATGAACTAGGTGTTGATGATTGAGATTGGGATTAATCTAGGGGCTGAACCCTAAGTGATTGAAAATGATGCAAGTAAACGTGCTAGTAATTGATGTTGATTGGTTGGTTGCCTGAGTAGTATATTGATTAGTTGTCCTCCCTCCATGTTAATTATGCTTTGTTTTCATAATTAAGTATATTGTTACTCTGAGAAGCATTCATGTTTAATTGTTGTTGCACTAGTATGAGTAGGACATTTAATAAAGCACGGATAAGTCTTGCGAGTACATTCGTACTCACCCAGGTTACCCCTGGAGCTTGCAGGTGAGCCGGTGGTCGAAGAGTTTTTCGACGATGTTTGACGTGTCTGGTTTCCTCGGTTGTGTTCGATGTATGGGATAGCAGTGATTTTGGTCAGCGTGTACTATACCGCTGTGGGTCCCATTTATTTTATTTCCGCTGTGTTTTAATACTCCGTACTCGGATATGCTTCCGGTGATAACCGACTGATGTAATATGTAGTCCCTTCGTGGACTGTTATTAGTAATATCGTAATGTAGAGCTTTGTGATGATATCCGAGTTGTTGATCCAGGCTGCCCCTGCACAATGCGTGAATGATTTGAAGTGTATGGGTATGCCGTGAAAGATCGAGGCCGTACCATTTTCTACTAAGTCGAGCAGGTGTTGGTTGAGTGACCCGCTGGCTGAGATGCTGTGCCGGCCAGGCAGGGTGTGGGCGTCCTACCGGGCTTTCGAGCGACCCACTAGCTTCTAAGCTAGGTTAGGGTGTGGGTAGAATTGCCGGGCTCTTCCGACCTTGCTTGTCGTGGTAGGATTCGGGAACGACTCTGAGTCTTCACCGGTATCTGGGATCTATATGTGGTTTGGGGAAGATTGGTCGCTTCCGGCTGGCTCGCGTGTGGCGGGTGTCGGATCGTTTCTCCCTGGATGCGTACGGCGCAGGTACCGTGCCACCGGGCGGACGAGTCTTTTGGTCCTTGGCGACTTCGCGTTCCTCTAATCATATGTGGATTCCGGGTCCGTGACACTTACACCCTGCATAGTCGCTATCAGAATAGCCAACTAGCTCAAAGTTTGCACCTTTAGGATACCACAAGCCAAACCCTGGAGTGTGAATCAAATATCTCAGAATCCTGCGGACTGCCACTCTGTGACAATCCTTAGGGTTAGCTTGGAATCTAGCACACATGCAAACACTAAGCATGATATCAGGCCTAGATGCACACAAATATAGCAAGGAACCTATCATAGATCTAAATTCCTTTCTGATCAGCAGACTTACCTTCAGTGTTTAGATCCAGATGGCCATTAGTTTGCATGGGAGTGTGTATACCTTTTGCATCCTTCATGCCAAACTTGGTGATGATGTCTTTGGTGAACTTTTCTTGTGAGATGAAAGTCCCTTCCTTCAGTTGATGGATCTGAAGTCCTAGGAAGTACTTGAGTTCTCCATCCAAAGACATCTCAAATCTCTTGGTCATCAGCTTGCTAAACTCTTCACTCATGGAACGGTTAGTACTGCCAAATATTATGTCATCGACATAAATTTGGCACACAAATAATTCTTTTCCATTTCTTTTAGTGAATAGAGTTGTATCAACTAAGCCCATTTTAAATCCATTGCTGATTAGAAATTCTTTCAATGTATCATACCATGCTCTTGGTGCTTGTTTTAGACCATAGAGTGCTTTGTGCAATTTGTAGACATGGTATGGTTTCTTGTCATTTTCAAAACCAGGTGGCTGCTCAACATATACAAGTTCAGAAAGTTTACCATTTAGAAATGCTGACTTGACATCCATTTGGTAAAGCTTGATGTTGTGATGAGCAGCATATGCCAAACAGGATTCTGATGGCTTCAAGTCTTGCCACTGGGGCAAAAGTTTCTCCAAAGTCCAGACCTTCTACTTGTGTGAATCCTTGTGCCACAAGTCTGGCTTTGTTTCTTACCACCAGTCCATTAGTGTCTTGCTTGTTCCTGAAAGACCCATTTGGTTCCAATCACATTATGATCTTTAGGTCTTTCCACCAGTGACCATACTTCATTTCTCTCGAACTGGTTGAGCTCCTCATGCATAGCATTGATCCAGTCAGCATCCTTTAGAGCTTCACCTATGGTCCTGGGTTCAACATTTGAGACAAAGGAGTAATGCTCACAAAAATTAGCAATTCGAGATCGAGTGGTCACTCCCCTATTAATGGCACCGATGATATTGTCCACAGGGTGATCCTTCTGCAGCCGGCTGATCACAAGGGGATCGGGGTCAACTGCCTGTGTCACAGCTGATGGAGTTGCCTGTGACACCGGTAGTTCTTCCTGTGACACAGCTGGGTGCATGAAGGCTTCTGCGTCAAGTTGATCATTGGCTGGGTTGCACTCGAACTCTATATCATGATCTCCAGTGTCTTCAAGGATTGATGCAGTAGAGGGTTCTTGATCACTTGGTGGGGCAGGTTCCTCCTTGCTGGTGGGTCTGATCTCACCAGTGGACTTCTTCAGAATATCCTCATTTCCTACATCAATAGCAACTTGCTCTCCTTGGGAGCCATAAGACTCATCAAAATCCACATCTATAGACTCTTCAACAACCTGAGAGGAAGTGTTAAAGACTCTATAGGCATGGGAGTTAGTGGAATAACCAAGGAATATACCAACATCAGATTTAGCTTCAAACTTAGTTAGGCGTTTGCCTTTCCTAAGAATGTAGCACTTACAACCAAATACCCTGAAGTATGATATGTTAGGCTTGCTGTTGGTGAGCAGTTCATAGGGAGTCTTCTTGAGTAGTGGATGAAGGTATATCCTGTTGACAGAGTGACATGCAGTATTGACAGCTTCAGCCCAAAATCTTGGTGAAGTCTTGTATTCATCTAGTAGAGTCCTTGCCATCTCTATCAGAGTTCTGTTCTTTCTTTCCACCACACCATTTTGTTGTGGAGCATATGGACCTGAGAATTCATGCTTGATTCCATGCTTGTCCAGAAATGCTTCCACTTTGGAGTTCTTGAACTCACTCCCATTGTCACTCCTGACCTTTACAAGATTCACCTTCCACTCATTTTGTACTCTGACAATGAGATGCTTGAATTTCTTGTACACCTGTGTCTTCTCCTTCAAAAAGAACACCCAAGTATACCTAGAAAAATCATCTACAATGACAAAGCCATATTTGTTACCTCCTAAACTCTCATAGGTTGTTGGACCAAAGAGGTCAATGTGAATGAGCTCGAAGGGAGTGGAGGTTGTCATGATGTTCTTAGGTCGATGGGCAGCTCCAACTTGTTTGCCGGCTTGACATGCACTGCAGGGTTTGTCCTTTTCAAACTTCACCTTCTCCAAGCCTATGACATAGTCATGCTTGCTCAGCTTGTTCAAGAGCTTCATCCCTGCATGTCCTAGCCGCCTGTGCCACAGCCATCCAAGACTGGTCTTGGCCATTAGACACCATGGAGCTGCTGCAGGCTGTTCATAGAAGTTCACAATGTATAGCTTACCTGACCTGCATCCTTCAAATACTTGAGAATCATCAGATAGTTTGGAAGCTATAACATTTTCAGGATAGAAAGTAACTTTCATGCCTGTGTCACACAGCTGTGACACAGACATCAGACTATAGCCTATCTGATCAACAAGCATTACATTAGATAAGGAGTGATTCTCAGATATGGCAACCTTACCAATGCCATTTACCTTCCCTTTAGAGTTGTCTGCATAGATCACATGTTTGCTTGAAAGATTTTCACTTGTGATCTCTACAAACTCCTCTCTGCCTCCAGTCATATGTTGTGTACATCCACTGTCCACAATTCAATCAGTTCCACTGGAGACAGTTTCCTGCAAGATTAGTGACGACACTTAGGGACCCAAACATGTTTGGTTCCCTTTGCAGTTTTACCATAAGCAGAAGTAGCAGATGTATATATAGCATATTTGTGTTTAAGGTTAACAGCATCAGCAATAGATGATATGACTTTGATCCTCTTTGGCTGGCAATCACCTGCAACCTTAGACACATGGGTTAGTGGCCTGTTAGATCTGCCTGTGACACAGGTGGGTACACAGCTGTGTGAGCCACCGGTGACACCGGCAAGAGTAGACTTAGGCACCCAGATGGCAGACACCCATTTCATCAAGCGCCTGCGACCAATGTACTTGGCCACTATTTTTCCCTTCACGTTCTTCTGCAAAACATAGCCTGGGTTAGAAGGAATGCTTGCTTCATTCCTCTTTCTCTGCTCATGACCAACATTCTTGTTGTCATTAGTTTCTGCCTATTTCACGAATTTTGCTGCAAGACAAGTGTTAGTGGCAGCAGGCAGTTTATCTTTAGTAGTAGAGGTAGAGTAACCCAGGCCTCTTCGGCCTTCATTCTTTCTCAACATTTCAGCTCTTATAAGCTGATAGTTTTGCATGCCAATGTTGGCACTGCAGAGACCTTTTCTCATGAGCCTCTTAAGCTCTTCTAGCTCTTCCTTGAGCTTGTTGTGCTCAGCTGCATCCACAGAGTTAGTAACAATAGAGGTTGAGGCCTCTTTAGAGTTGTCCACCACTCCACCTGTAGATGTTAGAATATTGATTCTGCTGGCACAGTTTAAACATGATTCAATGACAGTAGGAGCAGGTAAAGGCATAGCTTCAGCAATATTATCAGAAATATCAATGCATAAGGCATGCTTTGCCTTTAACTCTTCATGCTCCTTGAGGAGAAGCTCATGTGCTGATCTGAGCTTCTCATGAGCTATCTCCAGGTTCTCATGATTCAACCTGAGATCCTCCCTGTCATCTGTGATTTCATCACAGGTCTCTTTCAGCTCCCTCAGCTTATCCCTAAGGGATATGTTCTCCTTCCTCTCCCTGCAGAATCCCTTCTCTGTTCTCTCCAAGATATCCATTAGTTCAGCATAGTCAGGGAAATCATCTTCAGTTAATACCTTGGAGTCCTTAGCCATGAGGCATAAGGGAGCAGGAGTGGATGAAGCTTGATCAGCTTTGGAGTTCAGCTTGGAGCTGTCTGACTTGGCTGTGACACAGCTGGGTGTGTCAGCCATGGAGATTGCTATCCCAGCGACCTGGACTTCTTCTTCTTCTGATTCTCCATCTGAACCAGAGTCATCTGAAACCCAGGCTTGCCCTACATAGGCTCTTGCAGTAGCCTTGTTCTTGGAATGAGAAGGATGCTTGCCGAAAGTCTTCTTCTTGTTATAGAAATCCTTCTTCTTCCCTTTGTCCTTCTTTTTGCTGGGGCAATCAGCTGCGAAGTGGCCTTCCTTGCCACATTCAAAACACTTGTTGTCCTTGGAGGGCTTCTTGCCTCTGAATCTATCTGTTGATCCAAACTGCTTCTTCTTCCTATAGAATTTTCTGAAGTTTCTGGTAAGAAGGAGCAGCTCATTCTCTTCTCCACTTGACATGTCATCAGATAGATCATCACTGCTATCACTGTCTGGCAGTGGGGCTTGAGCAGTGGTCTTCAGAGCAATGTTCTTCTTGGGTCCTGAGGAGGAGCTGTGCTTGCCCTCTTGCTTGAGCTCCATCTCATGAGTGAGGATTCTTCCCAGCACTTCTGTAGGCTTCATCCTACTGAAACCCTCTTTCTCCTTGAGCATCAAGACTAGGGTTCTGTAAGGCTTGGGCAGCACAGATAAGAATTTCTTGATAACATCTTCATCCTCAACTCGGTTGGAACCCAATGCCTTTCAGTTGATTGGTGATGAGAGTCAATCTTGAGTACAGAGAATTTATGTCTTCTCCATGTTCATGCTCAAATCTCTCCAGAGTTGATTCCAGCAGTTAGAGGTAGATCAAATATTTGCTTATTACTATATTCCAAGCATGTTCAAGTAGAGGTTGTCACTCATGTGTTCACTCATTGAGCATCACTTTGGTGGAATTATGACTATAAAATTAAGCATGCGCACATACCTAGCTCTTGGTCTGACATGAAGAAAATTATGCGAGCTAATTTTGTGTCTTCATACACTATTTATAGGTGGTTGAACGAATTGGAACGCTTAGAACAAGGTAGTAACACCGTAGAGGAGTATTATCTAGAACTGTAAGCTTATTTATTTCGTTGTGATGTTTATGAAAGTGAGGAAGCTACTAGGAACAGATTTGTGAGAGGTTTGAACCATGATATTCAGCATATACTTGTGCATAAAGAATATTATTCTATCAACTATTTGTTTTGTCTCGCTCGTAAAGCTGAACAGGAAATCAAGAGACGAGCGCGAGAGAGAAACAAGCGTATGGTATGATTCTCCACCACCAACATTTTTCAAGTTTCTTGTTCCACTACTACACTTACTATGGCTATCACCCATTTTGCTTGTGACCCATCGCCACTGGCAATACCTCCACTTTCTGAGTCAAGCCTGCAAGGTAAAAATAAAGGTATTATTCCCATCGCTCCACATGAGAATGAAATTTACCCTATGGAATTGAATGCCTCATGTTATGAGTTGATTGAACCACTCTTGTCCACTACACATGCTATTTTAGAGCAACATAGAGTGGAACAAATTGTCCCTTTGTCTTTACCACAAGTTGAGATTACTGAATGTAGTGGATTACCTAATGCTCCTTGTGATAAAGAGGAGTTGTGTGATAATACTTCACTTTATATCTATGCCACAACTAGATGATGAACTTGCTAATTATATTTTGGAATCACATGTTAATGCTGAAATTCATGTTCCGCGTGCTGAAATTATTGATCTCTCTCATGTGAAGTGATTAAACATCATGAAGTTGTTTCCAAGACATCACTTGAGACTATCACTGAAACCAATGAACTGCTTGCTGATTTTTGTACCTCATGTGATATTATTGCTAAACCTCAAGATTTGGATGCACAACATATTGAAGAAAATGATATAGGTAAAGACTTATGTGCTCCATATTCTGAAGTTGTTTCTTTTACAAATTTGCAAGCACCAATTGTTGAGCCATGTCTAAACACTGATTCTGAAATAGGCTATTGAAATAACTTGTAGGTTTACATCCGTGGAATTCCATCTATACTCCGTGCTATCAAGTTAATGTGATTGGAGAATATAATGTAGATTATATAATTTTAGTGCATACCATTTGCATCACCCGTGCTGAAATTGTTAATAAACTTACTCGTTGCGACGATGATCATTTGTAATTGTTTATCTCATCGACATTGCAACGTGAGAATTTCATCCAAAGACTTATGTTATATGCTACCACAAAATTTTGTGTTCCTCCACATTCTAAATTTTAGCATGCTAGTGATAATACTCTCATTTATTTGAATGTGCATTCACATCATTTTCGTAAGCACATGTTTGAGCATGGATATCCATTCGAATACTTCATTTATATATCCATTCGAATACTTCATTTATACTTGCAATACTTGCTCTATAGATAATTTCAATAAGCTCATGAACCCTTTTGCTGATGCTCATCACAAAGACAAGTTCTTCACTTATATTTGCAAATTGCATTGCAATGCTTGCTGAAATTTTCAGAATGTTATGCCGCTATGCATATTTTTGAAATCTGTTAGGGCATATCATAGTTTTCATTTTGCTTTCAATATGATTGCTAACCACGAAGAGCTAAACATGATTGATAGATACAAATATGTTACGTACATATTTTCTTTGCGCTTTGATGGTTTTCAGCTTATGCAAAGCCGAGGACGGCTCTGTTTTCAAGGAAGGGAGGATGATGAGGACATGATCCCCATGAATACAATCGCTGCCACCTCTACTCCCAATGTTTCAACTACATCCGTAGTTGAAGCTATAAAGAACAAAAGGAGGTCCATCAAGATCTTCAAGAACAAGCAAGGTGTTAAGTTCAAGCTCTCGGGAGGACGAGGAAATGAAGCTCACGTGACCTTTAGCATGTATCACATGAATTGATGTTATATAAAGAGTTCTCCCATGTCACCTTTGGTCCAAGGAGAGCTAGAGATCAAGTCCCACAAGTTCTGGACTCTGATTCGGATTGCTGAGACAGCCCTGACTTCAAACGTCTATATCTCGGGCATACAAACTTCAATTTAGGTGACCTTGGACTCTTTGAAAACCTTACATTAGTACAGAATCATTCATCTGAGATGCCTTATCCGAGGTGATAAGGCTAAAATGCCTCCAATAACTGATATCTGATGTGGTTACCACAGTTCAATCGCATCGGATAAGGACTTCGAGAGCAACTGCCTCGGATTGTAAAGTCATTCGAGGCGGTTGTTATGTCGCAACCACCTCGAATAAATATCGGAGGCGGTTGTAAAGATGCATATCTGAGGCGGTGATGTATTTACAACCGCCTCGGTTGTGTTCAAAACCCAAAATTTCAGAATCCCGCCAATTCTGAAATTTCAAAACCCAAAATTTTAGAATCCAGCGGGTATATAATTCATCACCTCAATGCATGTCTCCACTCAGATCTACATTCAAAATTTCTTCTTCTTCCTTCCACTCTTCTCTCCTCTCCTCTCCTCTCCTCCCTCCCCTTCCACCCTTCTCCTCTCATTCTTCCCGTCAAAGTCCACCGCAAGGAGCACCTCCTCTTCATGTCACCATCCTCCTAGGAACATGGCAGAGGCTACACGGGAGTTTTGCTCGGATTCGAGGTAAGGAATGTCCTCTCGACTCAATATTTGTGTCTTTTTGTGCACATTTTCGAAAGATTCCTAAATAGCTCTACTCCTTCACGGTTCAGAATCCACAAAAATTATTGCATTTGGAGCTCAGGAAGAAGTTCAACGAAGGGTCAAAAGATGTGGTTTTCATTCGGAGCGACAACAGTGTCTTAGAGGGCAAATTTAGAGGTCAAAAAGTGTACAAGCCTGAAGCCAAAATGGACATAACTTCATTTTTAGTAGTCATAGAGCCAAAATGGACATTGTATGCAAAAGTTACAGCTGATTTAGTGAAACCGGCTTTTTTTAAATGGCTGGTATCTTATCCGAGGCAAGGTGGTTGTCTTATGGCAACCACCTCAGAAATCAGTTATCCGAGACAGTTGTATAATTCAAACCGCCTCGGATATTAGTTATCCGAGGCGGTTGAATAATTGCAACTGCCTCGGATATCAGTTATCTGAGGCAGAGGTGGTTGCATAATCGCCTCCGATATGTGCCCCATATCCATGACCACTATTTAGAGGCGGAGATGATAACCGCCTCGGATGATCTATTTCAACCACCTCGGATAAGCTTTTCTGTACTAGTGCTACCTCGTGCCCTTCCAACCTATCCAGCCCCCACCTCCAAATTCCTCATGTGCACGCCGCAATTATCAAAATAGTCTGTGACTGTATCTGAAACAGACCACATCTTCTCTTTATATACATCCTATGATGCTCTCTTTTGTTTTGAGTTTTGTTTAGTTAAGAGTTTGCTACCTTTGCAATTTCATGTATCGTCATTTGTATCCAACGACCAGATAAAGACTGCTTTTTGGAACCCCAATCTATTTTCTTTTCTTCATCCATACTTGCAATTTTAGATTGCTTTATCTTAATTCTTGTTTGTTCTTCGATTGCTCCCAAGGATTAGAACCTCGTGTTCGGGTTGACCGTGCTTCCCACATTGTCAATAACCTACCAGAGTTGGTTTAGCAATTTCTAAGGTGCATCGTCGTCGTACGGTGTAGTTGAATCGTCAAAGTCGCTCGACAAATCGATAGTTACCTTCTCATTGAAAGATCGGACACCCATTGTTCTATCTGTTGAGTGGATACTTCGAGAAGTTGGGCACATACCAGGGCTGGTGATGAATCTAATTTTGTTGGATCGTTGGCTACAATAAAAGAACAGAAGGGAATCTAGTTATAGGTAGATTCATGCAGGAATTACGAAGTAGTGTTGGAAGCTCATGGAGGCAATAGGAGGCCCGGTCAAGACTAGTCAGGATTAGAGGTGGTGGGATCGGCAAGGTGGGGCGACGTGAAGCTCACAGAGTCAGTGGAGTCCATATCTCTAGGGCGTGTTGACACGCGGTGCAAACTCAGGGGTGCGGTGTATGCATCAGAGAGGCTTGCAGTGTCTAATACAGCGAGGGTGCGGATCAGTTCTAGTCTGTGTGTGCAGGATCAGGAGGCTAAATCAAAGGACGTAGGGGTGGTGAGGATAACCAACAGGAGTCGTGTTGGAGGTGGAGTTGGAGTCCGTGGAGGACTCTACTCGGAATCGAGACAGGCCATAATCTCGGTTGGTTTCAGAATCAGTTTTAGTTCGGGAGTTCAAATCGAAGGAGAGAACTTCAGGTGTTTAAAGATACATGCAATTACGGTGTAAATGCATGGAGAATCAAAGCCTACGTCAGCAAAGGCAACAAGTCTAAGGCTAGTTCGGGTTTGATGGGCAGTTTAAGTAGTACACAGAGGTTCAAGCATGACGACTTTGAACCCTATTAAAAATCCTCATATCGTCTTAGTGTGATTGCTTGTTTCTCAGTAGATCATCATGCGTCTCCTATTTTAACATAAGACAATATTAAATCGAAATAATTCAATTTAAAACAAAGCTCGATTTATATACTTAAACATGGCTTTATTTAACAAATGGAGAAGAGGAACAGAAGAATTCACGGGGGTTGGTTGATTTCTGCTAAAAGGGGTTTTAACGTCTAGTTTCTTTTGTGGGCTCTATATATCGTGTCATGCACTTCTTGGATTATATATCAGATTTAGTCTACTAGTTTGTAAACCCTTGAAAAGCTTAGGAGCTCTCTGGTATATCAAGTTGAGAATGACTATGTGGCGACCATACCCCCGTTAGCCTCAGCTGCGAACGTTTTGACAGCCTTCCGCCAAATCCATTGCATGCATGCATAAAAATCTAAATTAGTCGACTTCAACAACCAGATTCAAAATATTTTATCTCTCAAATCGTGTACCGGATCCACGATCTATTTTCACCATTGAGTTTATCTACTAGATCCCACTTGGGCATGTTCTGTTAATTTTTTTCCAGCTCAGAAGTTATCAGCTAGTAATATGTGAGCTACCAGACTATTTGCATGTAATCATCAGCATATAATAATACCATCCTAACATATTTTTAAAGTCAATTTTAGGAAAATGATGTCAATGTGTACTTGTCCGGTTAGTTCACTATAGTTATCTGAATAATCTTATCTCATTATCAGCACATAATAAAGCATTCTCCACACCCGATACCACCATAATAATGTAGTTACCAGGCCATCTAGTGAGTAGTTAGCACAATTATAATGATGTAATTAAGAAGTCATATAATAAATAGTTAACTAGCTAATCCACATGTATTGTCTAGAGCTAGTATTGTCTCCTTTACAACAATAATAAACTAATTAACTAGATTACCCACTTATGCATAAGCACCAAGCTAGACTGCTGGGCTTACCAACGTGCTTTGTTAGTAGTAGATTCTAGAACGCCGAGCAAGCAAATACTACTATAAATTACCAGAGCTAAGCAGTATGCAGATAGGAATCATCGCGCGGAGGCCCTATATGTCGAAACAAGAAAATCATGAGGCATATTATGTGTACTAGGAGGTTTAGGTGTACTAGTGAAATAGAGACACAATTAGCATATAGAATGGTCATAAAAAATCATATTTTACAATATTGACATGATGTATATCCATAATGAGACAAATTCAAATCCAAATTCGATTCACATACCAAGGAACAAAAAAGACAAATCATTGCTAGCATCACTCGCTACACATGGACTTAATTTGAAGGTGTGTTTGACCTCTCTGAGAAGCTCTGTCAAATATACTAACGGTGGACAACGAGATTCAACTATTTGATAACTCGTTAGTAATAGGGTAGGTAGCTAATGCATTACCACGTGGTAACTAAAGAGTCTGGAAAAATATCGTTGAAACACACCCAAGTGGGATCTAATTTTGAAGCCATCGTTGAGACAAAGCCGACGGTGATTGTGAATTGAGTAGACCATTTGAGCTACAAAAATTTTTATTTCCAAAATTAGCTTTTAATGTGCTAACGTTGTTACTTTTGTTTACATAGCAATGTGGCGTGCATGCACTCAACTCTCAACGCTCCCTCTGTCTACTCACAACGCACGTGCCGCACTTGCACTAATGGATTAGAAGGCAGCAAAACGTAAGACCGGCCAATGACGTTCTGGAATTAGCTTTCTGTATGAAGTTCATTTTTGTCTACTTTAACCTCGGGACATATAAACTTGGTACTCATTTCATTCCAGTGGCAAAGGGCTAGATCCAATCAGGAGGACGGGGGCAGGGCGTCATCCTTGTCGAGTCAGTCGGGGTTGAGGATCGAGAAAAAGGATTTCATAGTGGTATATGTGGGTACGTACATCGCCTCCGGTGGCAAAGGGGGCTAAATCCAACCTCCAAAAGCAAGAAAAGCACTCCCATAGGCTTTTGGCTTCAAACTGTATAGATGGCTTTGTGGTAAGTTGAATGTGAAATTATATACTCTTAACTTACCAAATAAAATTGTCATGTACAGTAAATGAAAAGGAAGAGTAGGAGAACAAGATGTTGCCTAGGTGGTTAGTACTACTCACTAGAGATTAAATCTAGATTTGGCTGCTATATGTCTCATCAAGGCAAAATATTCTTTTATTGGTAGACAACGTACCCATTGATAGCGAGGTCCATGGTGACTTCGTCAACCTTTAAACTCCAGAAATGTCGAAGCGAGGCGTCTATGGTGGCTTCGTCAGCCTTTAACCTCTTTTGGTCAGGTTTTCAGTAGGCACTAGTGTTAGAGTATACAGATTACACAGGATAGGATATGGGTTGATATGAGTTGTGCTTATCTATTCCCTAACTTGTACTAAAAGATGGTTCCTCCTACTATATAAATAGTTACCTTCCGAGGCTAAATACAATTATCTTACTCTATAAAATTTATAATCTTACATGGTATCAGAGGGTTTCGTTCCTCAACCTAGCTTCTAACATGCTTCCTTACCATGCCGCTCCCGGGGTTCGATCTTCATAATCTCTTTCGGAAGTTGCACAACCCGTAGTTTAGGTTTGTGTCTTTAATGATTATATCGATTTCTAGTTAGAGTATTTTTCTGATTAGTTAGATCAGTTTGTCTCTCCAATTTTGGCTGATCTTAGATCGATTTTGCGTGCTCAGCGCAGCCATATCGTTGATCCTGTGGTTCCACCCCGTACTTCATCCGCTTAGTGTGCACTCCTGCCGGTCACATCTATGTGCGAAGCTCATGCATACTATCTCACAAGATGGGCTAGAAGTGCCTATGTGCGTGCATGCACAATCTACAGCACATGCATCACGGGGACTCATGTGCACTAGCCGTCCAACAAGCAATGGAGGCCGCCTCAATGCACCCACTGTTTTCTTCCTCCAGCGGCTAGGCAAAAGGTCGTCGTCGCCTCGATCATCCACAAGCACAAGAAGCTGCACCATCGAGTTCTCCGGTTGCCGCTACGTCGCCTCCAACAGGCTGCAGCGCCGCCGCTCGTGGCATCACCACAAACATCACTGAGACCTTCGGCTGCCACTACGTCGCCACTATAGGCGCAGTGCTGCTGCTCGTCGTCATAATGCAGATGGTCTTTGTCGCTTTGTTTGGTTCCTTCTTCACCTATTTCCAGTATCGCCACCTTTTTCTATAGGCCATCAATGTTATCACGTTCCTCACATCACTGGTTCCACCGCTCCTCCAGTTTCCATCCCATGCTTCACGTCTCATCTACCACAGCTGCCTCCAATGTCGTGGCCTGTTCTATTTGCATGCATGCATACACTATTTTTCCTAATTTTTATCTACTCTGGCAAGCGCAGGCCGCACCAAACACACTCTTCACCACTACTCTATGCATTGTAATTGCCTTGAGGCCTTCTCTATTGCTACTCTTGTACCCCTCTAGACACTGGTGCACCACTTGTGATGGTCCCTTCATTCCGCCTACTTGATTTTGGCAAACCGACGTGTGCCTTTGTACCGGCCGGTTTAAACGTCTGTACGGCCGGTCAGACCGACCGAACCGACTTAAGTCATTGAGTCTGTTTCGGGATAGGGGTCACCTCCCACCTATAAATAAGCTCCCAGGGTCTTAGAAGTCCGTGGGATTTGTTTAGCATTGAGTTTGCCACTTGCAAACTTTGTGTCCGTCGATTGTATTCAACAACCAATTGTCTAGACCCTTTTTGGATTCCCACGTTATCCATAAACTTCATCCATACCTGGAATTTCAGATTGCTTCATATTTCTTGCTTGTTCTTTGATTGCTTGCAGGGAATTGAACCTCGTGTTCAGGTTGCCCATGCTTCCTGCATAGTCAACAACCTTCCAGAGTTGGTTTAGCGATTGCTAAGGCGCACCGTCGTCGTATAGTGTAGTCGGGTCCACCAAAATCAATACTTGTTCTCTTCGAAAGATCGAGATACCCTTAGTGCTATCAGGTGGTATCAGAGCAAACCAGGTTGCTCGTTGAGAACTTTACCCGTAGTTAGTTTAATTTTTTTTCTTCCTATCGTCCACATATAGCTAGAAAATAAAAAAAATCCCTTCTCTAAACCAATCTAAGCCTGCAATTTTCAATCTAGTATTTTATATTATTGAATTTTTGCTGCATTAATCATTTTAAGTTGCTGGTCCTACATTGGTTTGTGTTAGAATTTTCCTACTAGATCAAACTTGATTTTTGTGTTTCTTCATTATGTTCTTCCTCGAAAAATCAACAAAAATAGAGTGGTTGTCTTTGTGGTCACCAATTTCCTAATCCGCTGCTGCAGACTTTCTTCATCGGCGACATGACCGGTCATCCCCGTTGCCGGTCTGACCGCCCAAACTCGACAATGCCAATGCTGATTTCGATCGCCATCACCGCCGTCTTCCGTCTACCACCAGCGATCTCTGGCGACACCACCATCCTCCGCGACCGTTTCGCGCCAGCAAAACTCACTACAACCGATGCTTGAATGAGATCCACTCGGCCAAACATCTGAAGAAATAGGAAGACAAGCAGTAGTCCCAGCCGGAGTCAGATTCGGATCTGACTCACGCGGCTGGTTAGACCGGGCTCTACAACCTATCAGACCGCCCTCCTAGGACTTCGTGCCATCATGTCATCCACGGTTCTGAGGTAAAAAAGGAAACAAAAGAAGAAAAAAAATAAACCTTAGTGTGGCCGACCGATCTGACCGCTTCAATCAACCGGTTTGACCGCCCGACAGTCTAGTCACCTCTACTTGTTCTTTTCTCTGTCCGGTCTGACTGCCCAGTCTTTTCGGTCTAACCGCTTCTGCGTATTGCTGCTCCTTTGCTGTTCCATCTTATTTCTTCCATCTGTTGATTTAGCATTTGGGCTTAGGAGGGTTTTATCTCATACTCATCGAAGTCCAGCAACTAGGGCTAGAATTTGTTTGCATCTATTCAACTTGCATTGCTAGTTTGAACTTTGCTTATCCTTGCTACTTACAAAAAAGCCTTCCAAGCTACACTTCCTACATTGTGCAAACTTTCGGACACCTGGCAATCGCTCTACCCAATCTTTGGAGGTACTTGACATGGCAGGTTGCCGGTCACCACCCTGCTACTTGGTAAGAACTTGTAAGAATTGTGAATTAGCTTGAGAGTTTGAGCGTCTTGTCACCACATCCTAGTAGTTGGTAGGAACATATACTTGTGATCTTGTTTCTTGTTTTCTACTAACCATGGTAGGATCACGAGGACACAGCGGGGATGATCTCACCCATCGTAGAAAAAGGATACAAGCTAATCTTCAGACGGTGGTGTCTAACCATGCATGCTCGCAACATCGACGACCGCATCAGCCACACTATCGACTGCATTGACGGACTTGAGGGAAGCATTCAGGAGCTCTCCGCCAAATTTGACGCTCACCTCAGTCGATTGGACAGTGCCTCTCAGGCACCATGACATCAACCACCACCTCCACTACACGTGCCCGCCCCCCTTCTCGCTACTTGACAACAGCAAGCACGCTAAGTGTCGCACAAGCAGGCACTAGCTACATCCAATGCCTCGGTGCATCTTCACACCAACCATGCTGCTTCGGCCATGGTAGCCACGGGAGATGCCGAGGAGAACTATTACCATGACTACGTTGGTGACTCCAAGGATGAGGACACCGTCAACACCAACAACGATCGCCTCTATCGAACTCTACGACGTAACCAACATGGTATGGCACCACGTCGCGAGGTATGCACACATGATGATACTCCTAAATTCAAACTTAAAATCCTACCATTTGAAGGACGCTATAACCCTAATGCTTATCTTACTTGGGAGTTAGAGCTAGAACAAAATTTTGGATACCATAACTACCCTGAGGATCACCGTGTTAGAGCTGTTGTATGCGAATTTGCCGGTTTTGCTTCTATTTGGTGGAGTGAGCATTGTACATTGTATGCTAATAATCTACCTAACACTTGGGCTACTTTGAAGATGCTATGCATACTCGTTTTGTGCTGCCATACTATCAACGTGAATTGGTTAACAAATTACAACGTTTAACCCAAGGCACTAAATCTATTGAACAATATTATCAAGAACTGCAAACTGGGTTGATTCGTTGTGCTTTAGTTGAGGATATGGCTATGATGGCTAGGTTCTTTGGTGGATTAAATCGTAAAATACAAACGATTATAAGGAGTACAATTCTATTACTCGATTATTCCATCTTGCTTGCAAAGCTAAACGTGAAGTACAGGATCGACAGCCAAGAGCGAGAGCTAATTATTCTGCAGGTCGCACATGGATGGCTCGCACTCCCGCTGCCCCGTCTACCCGACCCACTGCCCCAACCACTTTGGCAACCAGGACAAGCTTGGCTGCCCCTACAACAGCCCCGCACACAACTACGCCGTCCACTCCTGTCCCAGCTACTCCAACAAAAAGTTCCACTTCTTCCAATGCTTCCACGGGAAGAACAAAGGATACCCAATGTCACCGATGGAAAGGGTATGGGCATATGCAGCGAGAATTCCCCACAAAATGAGTATTGATCATCTGTGAAGATGGTGAGTATGATTCCGCTAGTGATTATGATGAAGCCACCTATGCTCTTATTGCGGAACAAGAACAAAATGATGATGATTTGAGCAAACCATAGAGTTCATGGTTGTTGAGTATGCGGAAAAGTACATGAGCTTGATTACACAACGGTATTGAGTGTGCAAATGAGCTATGCTGAGAAAAATCAGCGGCATAACCTCTTCAACACAAAATGTGTTGTGAAGGAACGTTCTGTTCACATTATTATTGATGGAGGGAGTTGCAACAACTTGGCTAATTCGGACATGGTGGAGAAGCTCTCACTCACCACTAGGCCACACCCTCATCCCTACTACATCCAATGGTTCAACAACAGCGGCAAACTTAAGGTAACTCGAACTGTTCGCGTGCATTTTATTATTTCTGCCTATGCTGATTTTTTTTATTGTGATGTGGTTCCTATGCAAGCATGTTCTATGTTACTCGGTAGACCTTGGCAATATGATAGAGAATCTATTCATAATGGTCAAACTAATCAATACTATCTCTTGCATAAAGGCAAGAAAATTGGTTTACTTCCTATGTCTCCTAAACAAATTTTAAAGGATAATCTTGCTAGAGCTAGTAGAGCTAAGAATCAGGAACAAAACAAAGTGAAAATCAGATAGTAGCAAAAGAATTTGAGCAACATAAAAGCAAGAGTAAATCTGAACTGCCACCCAGTAATGAAATAAAATTGAAAGGTACATGTTTACTTGCTCGTAAATCTGATATTTCGGCTTTGGATACTAGTACTTCGGTTTGCTATGCCTTCATTTGCAAAGAGGCATTGATTACACTTGAGGATTTGCCTCCCTCTTTGCCTCCTACTGCCACTAACATTTTGCAGGAGTTTGCTAATGTCTTTCCACAAGGCATACCACCGAAATTACCACCTATTCGAGGAATTGAACATCAAATTGATTTAATTCCTAGTGCCTTGCTTTCCAATCGTGCGCCATACCGTACCAACCCCGAGGAGACTAAAGAAATTCAGCGACAACTACAAGAACTACTCGACAAAGGTTATAACCGTGAATCTCTTAGTCCATGTGTTGTTCCTGTTATATTGTTACTTAAGAAAGAAGGATCATGGTGTATGTGTGTTGATTGTAGAGCTATCAATAATATAACTGTTAGATATCATCATCCTATTCCTAGGTTAGATGATATGCTTGATGAACTAAGTGGCTCAATTGTGTTCTCTAAAGTTGATCTGCGTAGTGGTTACCACCAAATAACAGCGTTTAAAACTAAGTTCGGACTTTATGAGATATTAGTAATGCCTTTTGGTTTAAACTAATGCACCTAGTACTTTCATGCGCTTGATGAACAAAGTTTTACGTGCTTTTATTGGATGATTTGTGGTGGTTTATTTTGATGATATCTTGATTTATAGCACATCTTTAGAGGACCATATTGATCATCTACGTGTTGTTTTTAATGCTTTACGTGATGCACGTTTGTTTGGTAACCTTGGAAAGTGCACCTTTTGTACCGACCGAGTATCGTTTCTTGGTTATGTTGTTACTCCACAGGGTATTGAAAATGATAAAGCCAAGATCGAAGATATACAGAGTTGGCTGCCTCCTAAAACGGTCTCACAAGTGCAGAGTTTCTTAGGATTTGTTGGATTTTATCGATGCTTTGTTAAGAATTTCAGCACCATTGCCACGCCATTGAATGAACTTACAAAGAAGGATGTTCCATTTGTTTGGAGTGACGCGCAACAGGAGGCCTTCATGACACTAAAAGATAAGTTAACACACGCCCCTTTACTTCAGCTCCCAGATTTTAATAAGATGTTTGAGCTTGAATGTGATGCTAGTAAAATTGGTTTGGGTGGTGTGTTATTACAAGAGGGCAAACGTCTTGCATATTTTAGTGAGAAGTTAAGTGGGCCTAGTCTAAATTATTCTACTTATGACAAAGAATTATGTGCTCTTGTTCGGACTTTAGAAACTTGGTAACATTACTTATGGCCACTACCTCAGAAAACACTTCTGCTACATGATCATCACTGACGGGCACGAGGAGGCCCATCGCTGATTAAAGGAAACACTGACGGGCTAGCTCGTGACTGTCAATAGTAGTGATGCACAAGGCGAGACAGCCAACGTGTACTGACGGGCACAATATTAGCCCGTCTGTAAAAGTGGGACGAGAGGCGCAACTTGGCATCTCCACTGACGGACAACCTTCACTGGCGGGCGTACCTCCCGTGCCCGTCAGTAAAAATCAGATCTCCGCTGATGGGTCCATTGTTGCCCATTAGTGGAAGGTTGCTCCAGGACTGCCTTCGAGGGCAGACTTATCACTGACGGGCGCCATGTTTTGCCCGTCAGTGATAATTCTGCACATATAATAGTGAGGCGCCCGCAGCTGGTCGGTGAGCTTGCGCGCCTCACACGGCCAGCTACAAGCGCCTCCCACTGCGCCACAGGCATGCTGCTCATCTCCTTCCTTCTCCCCCTCCTCCCCCTCCTCCCTCCCTCCTCCTTCTAGGTATACTACAATCTAGATCTAGATCTCTCTCAATCCTCTCCCTCCTCCTCTCCACCCCTTTTTCCCTCTTTCCCCCTCCCCTCCTCCCTCCCTCCTCCTCCTAAATATACAATCTAGATCTAGATCTCTTTTAACTCTCCCTCCTCCTCTCCACCCATTTCCCCCTCTCTTTCCTCCTCCCCTCCTCTCTCTCCTTACCCTATTCAGAATGCTCTCGAGTCCGCTCCTTGATGGCGCTAGCGAGCTCTCTTTGGTACGATGTAATACATGAAAGAAAAGAATAAATTTTATGTTTATTTTGTTAATTTGGACTATAATGAATTAGTTTGTTATTGTAGGGATCGATGGATCGAAGTTGGATGTACGGTGAAAGGGCAACACGGAGTTTTGTCGATACTTTGAATGAGTTTCTAGATGTGGTGGAGGAAGATAGGGAGAAAAAGGGTGTGAACAAGATGTGTTGTCCGTGTTGTGTATGCAAGAACACGATAATGTTCAGGGAGAGAGGCATGTTGCAGCTACACTTGTTGACTCGAGGTTTCATAGAAGGTTATACATGTTGGACAAGTCACAGTGAGGAGGCAAAAATTTTAGCAACTCCTGAATGTTTAGAAGAAGAGGACATACATGAAGATGCAGAAGAAGATGAAGACCATATTTCTGAATGTAGGGATGACTTGACGGGAGAGGCGGGGAACAATTTGGCTGAAATGTTGAGGGACAGTCACATAGCGGACCAGGTGGTCGAAGACCCCGAGGATGAAAGAGAGGTTGCAAAGTTTGCGAAACAGATGGAAGACTCGACAAAACCACTGTATCGCAGTTGCGATCCTGAGCACACACGTCTATCAGTCACGCTAGAACTTCTAAGGATCAAGGCAGCCCACAACTATCCAAACGCAAGCTTCGATGAGACATTGGCTTACCTTGTGACGGTTTTTCCAAAGGAGAACGTGTTGCCTACGAGCACCGAGGAAGCCAAAAAGGTGGTCTGCCCCCTTGGATTGGATGTAGAGAGACTCCATGCTTGTCGGAATGACTGCATTATTTATCGCAAAGAGTATAAAGAGCTGCACAAATGTTCGGTGTGCAACACATCTCGATATAAGCGGGGTAGAAACCAAGACGATGATAAGGAAGAAGTGACGAGTGGTGCCCCTGCAAAGGTTGTATGGTACCTTCCAGTCCTCCCCATTTGAAGCGTTTATTCGGTAACAAGAAGGAGGCAAAGCAACGCTGGAAGGCCTCTTAGGATGCCACGTAGGCAGCACTAGAAGGCTTTTCACTGACGGGCCAGATCCACCCGTCAGTGAAAAGCTCTCTCTACTGACGGGCCATCCGCCCGTCAGTGGAAGTAGCACTTTCACTGACAGGAGCTTACTGACGGGCGCGGAACCCGTCAGTGATTGCTCTTTTTTGCCCGTCAGTGCTGGTGTTTCCTGAGGTAGTGGGCCCAAAGAATTTGTTATACATTATGATCATGAATTCTTGAATCATATTCGAAGCCAAGCCAAATTGAACCATTGGCATGCTAAATGGGTAGAATTTATTGAATCTTTTCCCTACATCATAAAACACAAAATGAGTAAAGAAAATGTTATTGTTGATGCCTTGTCTCGCCGCTATACTATGCTTTCACAACTTGACTTCAAAATATTTGGATTGGAAACCATCAAAGAGCAATATGCGCATGATAATGAATCTATTGATGTATTGCAACATTGTAAAGAAGGGAGAATATGGAACAAGTTCATCATTAATGATGGATTTGTGTTCCATTCTAACAAGTATGCATTCCAGATAGCTCCGTTCATCTTTTGTTGTTGCAGGAGGTGCATGGAGGAGGGTTGATGGGACACTTTGGCATAAAGAAGACGGAGTATGTGCTACTCATTTATTTTGTGCATTCCAGATAGCTCCGTTCATCTTTTGTTGTTGCAGGAGGTGCATGGAGGAGGGTTGATGGGACACTTTGGCACAAAGAAGACGGAGTATGTGCTCGCTACTCATTTATTTTGGCCAAAGATGCAACGGGATGTTGAGCGATTTGTGGCTTGCTGCACTATATGTCAAAAAGCTAAGTCACGACTTAACCATCATGGTTTATATATGCCTCTACCTGTTTCTAGTGTACCTTGGGAAGATATATCTATGGACTTTGTTTTAGGGCTGCCTAGAACAAAGAAGGGGAGGGATGGTATATTTGTTGTTGTGAACTGCTTTAGTAAAATGGCACACTTTATACCATGTCACAAGTCTGATGATGCTACCATTATTGCTGATCTTTCGAGAAGTTGTTCGCTTGCATGGTGTGCCAAATATTATTGTTTTAGATCGTGATACTAAATTTCTTAGCCACTTTTGGAAATGCTTATGGGCTAAGTTGGGTTCTAAATTATTGTTTAGTACTACATGTCACCCTCAAACTAATGGACAAACTGAATTAGTTAATCGCACTTTATCAAACATGCTTAGAGCTGTTTTGAAAACAAATTTGCGAATGTGGGAAGAATGTTTGCCTCATATTGAGTTTTCTTATAATCGTTCGCTGCATTCAGCCACTAAAATGTGCCCTTTTGAAGTTGTTTATGGTTTTCTTCCTCATGCACCCATTGATTTGTTACCTCTTTGGTCTTTGGAGAAGATTAGTTCTGATGCTAAACAACGTGCTGGATTGATATTAAAAATCCATAAGACCACTAAAGAGAATATAGAGCGCATGAATGCTAAGTATAAACCAAGGTAGAAAACATGTTACTTTTGAACTTGGTTATCTTCTTTGGCTCCATTTAAGAAAGGGTAGGTCCCCTGAGTTGCGCAAATCTAAGTTAATGCCTCGCGTTGATGGTCGATTTAAATTCTTGAAAAGAATTAATGATAATGCATATAAGCTTGAGCTACCTGCAGATTTTGGGGTTAGTCCCACATTTAACATTGCAGACTTAAAGTCTTATTTGGGAGAGGAAGATGCACTACAGTCGAGGACGACTTCGATTCAAGAAGTGGAGGATGATGAGGACATCCCATCTCCTATTACATCCGCAGCACCTACTCCACCTACTCCTCCACAAGGACCAATAACTCGAGCTCGTGCACGACTTCTTAATTATCAGTTACTTTCATTTCTCGGTACCTCGCATAATTTACATATGAATATCATGCTGCCTAAGTCAAATGATCTCTTGTTATTAATGAATCAAGGACCAAGCATGGATACGGGGGACAAGCATTAGAGCATGCAGATCAAGGATAAAGTCGATGGCAGCCACCGATCAACCATCAAATTAAGTGATGACTTCTGGACATTGAAGCCTCCATGATGGCACGAGAATGAAGACCAAAGGCACATAATTAAAGATCAATTGAAGTTTTGGTCTACATACAAGTAAGGAAACTTACGGGAGTCTTCAGGAGTTGTCAAGAGTCGTCTGGCTGACCTGGGTGTACCGGCCAGTCAGACCGGCCAAACTAACTTAAGTCAGTCAAGTCTGTTTCGGGCTAGGAGGAGTCACCTCCCACCTATAAATAAGCCCCCAGGGCCTCAGAAGTCCTTGGGATTTGTTTAGCTTTGAGTTTGCTACTTGCAACTTCGTGTCTTTCAATTGTGTTTAACAACCAGTTGTCTAGACCCTTTTCGAATCCCCACGTTATCCATAAACTTCATACATACCTGCAATTTCAGGTTGCTTCTTCATATTTCTTGCTCGTTCGTCGATTGCTTGCATGGAATTGAACCTCATCTTCTGGTTGATCGTGCTTCCCACATCATCAACAACCTACTGGAGTTGGTTTAGCGATTGCTAAGGTGCATCGTCATCGTATTGAAATTGCAAATAATAATGAAGCACAATATGATATTGATAATCTCACAAAGGTGGGGTTCCAATGATGTTTTCACATATGGTCTAGTAGACACACGTGCAAATAGGAAAAGTAGCTAAGGCTAAACTTCTATCTAATCAAAACCCGCCTAAAACCCTACTGGATGTGGCTGAATATATAGGAGGAGGAGGCAGCCAAGGGAGTGTGCAGCCCCTTTAATTATTTAATTAATATTTGGCTCCTTTAAATGCTAGCTCCTCTTCTCACTTGTGGTGTAGCTGCCATCAACTCCACTATTCCTGACTAAAATAATATCATCTCTGTTAGGCAGTACCACTTTATTCATAAAATAATTAGGCTTACCGAGAAACGAGAGTACCCGGTAATTAAGTTGGCACACATGAGCCCTAGTCAATACTTGAGGTCCTGGCTAAACAAACTCCTGGCTCTTGAGGAGCAATGGTTGTGGGTGTAACTCTAGAGCGGATACCCTAATTATCCTCTCCTTCTTGAACATCTTCCTCACACAAATATGGATTAAATCATGACTTAGCTTTTTGGCATATAGTGCAGCGAGCAACGAATCGCTTGACGTCTCGTCTCATCTTCAACCAAAAGAAATGATTGGCAAGGATGTCCTCCATTTTCTTCACGCGAGTGTCACATGAATCCACATCCACACACCTCCTGTAACCACAAAAGACGAGTGGAGCTATCAGGGATACATAGCTTGTTAGTGCGGAACACAAATCCATCGTTATTGTCAAACTTGTCCTACATCCTTCCCTCTTTACAGTTCATCAATATATCTTTGAAGTCAATGTCATGCACATATTGCTCTTTAATAGTCTCTAACCAAAAAATCTTGAAGTCAAGTTGTGGAAGTATGGTATAACAATGTGACAATGCATCAATAATAACATTTTTCTTCCCCTTTTTGTGTTTTATGACATAAGGGAAAGATTCAATAAATTCAACCCACTCTGCATGTCTATGGTTGAATTTATTTTGACTTCAAATATGCTTTAAAGATTTGTGATCAAAATGTATAACAAATTCTTTGGACCAAAAATAATGTTTCCATTTCTAAATTCCGAATGAGAGTATATAATTCTCTCTCGTAAGTAGAATAGTTCATATTAGACCCATTCAATTTCTCACAACATATGCAACAGGTTTTCCTTCTTGTAATAAAACACCACCAAGTCCAATACCATTAGCATCACATCGAAGCTCAAACATCTTATTAAAATAAGGAATTTGTAGTAATGGAGCATGGGTTAAGTTATCTTTCAATACCGTAAAGGCTTCCTCTTGCACTTCGCTCAAAAAAATGGAACATCTTTCTTTATAAGCTCATTTATGGGTGTGGCAATGATGCTGAAATTATTGACGAAGCATTGATAAAATCCAGCAAGTCTTAGAAAGCTCCCTGACCATTTTAGAAGTTGCCCAACTCTCCCCTTGGTGTCACAATAAAGCCATGAAATGATACTCGATCGGTGCAAAAGATGCACTTCTCAAGGTTACCAAATAAACGTGCATCGCGTAGAGCAATGGAAACAACACAAAAATGATCATGATCCTCTAAAGATTTGATATAAATCAGAATGTCATCAAAATATACCACAAATTTGCCAATGAAAGCACGTAAAACTTCATTCCACAATTTCATAAAAGTACTATTAGTCAAACCAAATGGCATTACTAACCAGTTGTATAGACCAAACTTAGTTTCAAATGTTGTTTTCCGTTCATCTCCTAATTTCATGCGTATTTGGTGATATCCACTACACAAATCAACTTTAGAGAAAATAGTAGAGCCACTCAATTCATCAAGCATATTATCTAACCTAGGAGTAGGATGATGATAATGAATGGTAATATTATTAATTGTTCGACAATCAACACAAATTCACCATGAACCATATTTCTTAGGCACTAAAATTACTGGCATGGCACATGGACTAAGAGATTTGCAAAGGTACCATTTATCAAGCAATTCTTGAAAAGAGATTTGCAAAGGTACCATTTATCAAGCAATTCTTGAACTTGTCGCTGAATTTATTTAGTCTCCTCTAGGTTAGTCCAATATGGCGCATGATTGGGCAGCAAGGCACCGGAATTAGGTCAATTGGTGCTTGATCCCTCGAGTTGGTGGTAACCCTGGTGGTACGTCTTTTGGAAAGATGTCTAAGTACTTCCGCCAGATGTTAGTGACAGCAGGAGGCAAAGAAGAAGGCATATCCTCAAATGAAAACAACGCTTCTTTGCACCCTAATGCATAGCAAATAGAATTACTAGCATCAAGATCATAAATATCATATTTAGTAGCAAGAAAATTTGAACCTTTTAATTTTATCTCATTCTTTAGGCTAGGTTCAGATTTATCATGATTTTGGTGTTGCTCAAAATCACTAGTGACAATCTAATTTTTTTTCTTTTATTATCCACCTAATTTTTATTCTTCGTAGCTCTAGCAAGTTCATCTTTTAGGAGACATAGGGCTCAACACAAGTTTATTTCATTTATAAAAATGGGAAAGTATTAATTAGTTCAACCATGATATATTTATCATATTGCCAAGGCCTATCTAGTAACATAGAATATGCTTGCATAGGTACGATATGCAATCAACATAGTCATCTTAAGAACCAGTCGTGAAATGTGCTCTCACCATATGTGTTACCTTTAACTTGCCACTGTAATTGAACATTGTGTATGGTACAGATGAGGGTGTTGAAGAGTGGGTAAAGAAAGCTTCTCAACCACATCCATACTCGCCAAATTGTTGCAACTTCCTCCTTCAATAATAACATGAATTGAATGCTTCTTGATGATGCCTATAATTTGAAACAAATTGTATCACCGATTTTGCTCGGCTCAAGCCATTTGTGCACTAAGTATACGCTTTGAATAATACTCAAATATTGATCTACAGTATCAATGTCAACATGTACTTCTTCCAATTCAAGCTCATGGTTGCCATCTACACGGTCAGCTGCAAGCATACCATATGTAGTTTCATCCAAAACACTAGCTGAAATATACTCACCATAGACCTAGGCAATAAACACAAGCTAGTTTCGAAAATCCTTCATCATATGTCCAAATCCCTTGCAATGGTGGCATTGTATATCCTTGGTTCATCAAGACGAAGGGATCGAAGTGAAACTCATTGCGGGAGCATGGGATGTACTTTTTGATGCCTTGGTTGCTCGTGATGCTGAACTTCAGGTAGCAGGACGAGGCTTGCTACTGGAGGTAGATGGTGAAGGTGCATGAGTGGACGGGGTAGTTGGGACATGCGGCATCTATGATGAAGTTTGATCTATAAAAAAATTACATCGTGTCCTGTTTTGGCATCCTTGCACTTCTATTTCAGCTTTAATAGAAGGGTGGAACAAACAGGTGATTGAATTATACTCCTTATAGTCAAGTATATCCTGAATTTCTCTATTCAAACCACCTAAAAATCTAGCCATAACTGCTTCCTCATTTTCTGCTAAACGACAACATAACATTCCAGTTTACAATTCCAAATAATAATCCTCAACAGAGTTACTACCTTGTCTTAAATGTTGTAATTTATTTGACAAATCACGTGCATAATTGATGTGGACACCACCGCTATGGGTACACTCACCACCACCACAATTGCCACTACAGCACTTGTTGATCAAACTTCTACCAAGATAAACAAGATAAGGATCAAGTTCGGTAAACAGAGATGCAAGATCCGGATCAAGCTCCAGAGCAAACTCAAAGCAGGAGGGTCTTCAAGTGATTACTTCAGAACCTTGAAGCCTCCATGACAACATGAAAATGAAGTCCAGAGAAGCCCTAATGGAAGATCAAATGAAGCTTCGGTTAAGAGATGAAAGAATAAAGATTTAATTATTTGTTGGTCTGTAATTCCACCGCTCAGGAGAAGTCATAGCCAAAAATCATACCTAGCCAGTTTAAACCAACCTCAAGCTGGCTTAAACCGGTTTAAGCCAACACAACCATCTTAGATCGGTTGAGTCCGATTCGGTCCAGGGATGCTTTTCATTCTATAAATACCCCTAGCCACCACTGGATCAGGGGTTTATTTAGTTACAAGTTTAGCCATGTGCAAGCTTATGATCTTCTCTAGTGTCAGATAGTTCTATTATAAAGACCTCTTACAGAACCGCACTTTATCATCTCGTTGAGATAATCATCCTTTAAAACATATTGGCTATTTTAGATTTATTACGCTCTATTTTCTTACTTGTTCTTTGATTTTCTTGTAGGAAAAATACTTCATGGATAGGTCGATGATGCTTCTAGCAAGATTGATAATAACTGGAGTTGGTTCAGCAATTGCCGTGAAAATCAGTCATGTGCAGTTTTCCCTGTACGGTTAGTACCCGAATCGTGAAGGTCAAACCCCAAAATCGTAGCTATCTCTCTCATCGAAAGATCGGGAAGCTCGGTTCACATCAAGTGGTATCAGAGCACCAAGTTGCTCGGTAAGAGATTTTACCATAGTTTTTGTTTTGTTTTCCTACTACCACATAAAGCTGAAAATCAAAAAGAATTATCCTTGCCCAAACCAATCAGAGCCTGCAATTTTCAATCCAATACTTTGCATTGTTGAATTTTTGTTGCATTAGTCATGCCAAGTTGCTGGTCCTAGATTGGTTCGTGGTTAGAATTTTCCTACTATATCAAACTATTTTTTTTGGTGTTCATCCAAAAAAACAAAATAATAGCAATAGATCATTGTCTCCTTGTCGACTTTTTTTCTACTACAGAATAGGCGACGACCTCCAGCTGGTCTAACCGCCTATACCGGTCGGTCTGACCACCCATGCATCTTCACACACGCCATGGCTACTCAGTGCTGCCTTCGTGGTTCCCTTGCCATCGTCACCATCTTGTTAT
Source organism: Stipa capillata (assembly GCA_019208055.1). Taxonomy (NCBI): domain Eukaryota; kingdom Viridiplantae; phylum Streptophyta; class Magnoliopsida; order Poales; family Poaceae; genus Stipa; species Stipa capillata. The sequence goes on along the minus strand of JAGXJF010001216.1, from coordinate 22,964 downwards.
CCACCATCGTCAAATTTGGCATTATCATCTCGTCATCACCACCATCGGCCGCATCAAGTATTGCCGCCACAATCACCACGGGCCAAGAGAAGGTACCCAGTCCATATAGGGATCGGCTTGTGGAAAAAGAGGGACTCCATTCATCACGGACAAGCTCAAATCAGAAAATCCACGAAGAAATAGAAGGAAAAGGAGTTAGATTCAGCAATGAAATTGAGTTTGAGTCGAAGAAGTCGGTCTAACCAGCTATAATTCTATTCTGACCAGCCAACCATTGTGGCTGATTGCACAGAATCATCCCCATCCGTTCATGTTGCCCAGTTTGACTGCCTGGAAGGCCAGCCTGACTGTCACTGTTTCCACCAATACTAAGGTAAAAAAGAAAATAAAAAGAAGGATGGATTAAACTGACACTAGGCCAATTTAAATCGACTGAAATAAAAAAAGAAAAATTTCTTGGAGCGTCAATTTTTCCATTTTTCGATCTAACCAACTCCATAGCTGGTCTGACTGACGCCTCTGTTCGCCCTCTGTTATTTCTCTCTATTTGTTTCTTATTCTGATAACTTCGTGTTAATTCATTCTTTGTTTCAATATCTAGGTTTAGGTTTATTTTAGCATCCTTTTAACTTGCATTGCTATTTTGATTTTTGCTAATCGTTGCTACCATACTTGAGCTTACCTAGCTCTACTTTGCTACCAAGTGTACGGGTTCCGACATTGCTGATTACTGGCCAGCACTCCATCCAATCTTCTTAAGATGTTTGAAGCCAACACTAGTACGCCGGTCACTGCCTGTTGCATTCGTAAGAACGAGTAAAAAATTGGTACTAAGCTCTGCGTGTGGGACTTGTCTACACACCCAGTAGTTGATAGGGACATATAATTTTGATTTGTTTCGTGTTTTCTACTAGCAATGGCAGGTTCTGATAGAACTTTGGGTGTCCCGATCTTTTGATGAGAAACACACGTCAGTTTGGTAGAGGTGACTTTGACAATCTGGCCACACTCGTACAACGACGGAGCGTCTAGGCAATCACTAAACCAACTACTGGAGGTTATTGACCTTGCCATGGGCACGATCAATCAGAACACAAGATTCTTTATCCCTGCAAGCAACCGAAGAATGAGCAAGAATAACTGAAGGTAATCTAAAATTGCAAATATAGATGAAGTATGATATATTGATATGGTGGAGTTCTGCAAAGTAATCAAACTAGGTGGTTGCAAATACAACTAGAGACAATTATGTTTGGCCCTAGGTGAAACTATGTTCAACAAAACCCAAGGTCTTTAGGGGACACACAAGGGGTATTTAAAGAGGTGAGGAGAGGTGCATTTTGGCCAGTTATGGGTAGGGCGGCCGAATCCAACTCCAAAGTGTAGCTCTCCTCGAATAGGGATTCTAAAACTTGCCTATTTTTCCTAAATCCGAAAATACATGGGCCTGGCCCAAAAATAACAATTAATATGGATTGATATGGATGAAAATATATGTTGGACATTTGTATTATTCATTCGAGTCTTCGTAAGTCATCATGGTGGCTTCAAAGTCTTGAAATAGTTTTGCAGCAACTCCGCATCTCCATTCTTGTTTGTAGGCTGGCTGCCATCTCCTTCTTTCCTTCTCTTCATGCTCCATTGTCCATCCCTCATAGCTAGGCTTGGTCCTTCATTCCTAATAAGCAAAAGATCATCTCCATTAGGTAGCACCATATGTTCTTTAAGATCAAGTAAAGTACCGAACTGATAACTAAGTTGTTGAGCACGAGCCCTAGTGATAGGTCCTTGTATTTTCCACACTTGATGAGTGGAGCATTGGAGGCTTCCCGCAATAGCACCATTACAAGGCTTGAAGATCTAGAGACGAGTCACGCTGAGCTCAAGTTAGCAAAGAGGAGATGAATGCCAAGCTTGATGTCATATTGGCCCGTGTGGATGGGTTAGGGCATGTGACTCCACTGCAGCAGGGATATGCTTCTGCCCCTGCTGTTCCACGAGCTCCCCTCGTCGCCCCCGCCACTATGTGATGAGACAGTGGCCCGATCTTTCAGTGAGTCGAAGGTAGCTAATGGTTTGGTGAAGTTTCTCCTTGACGATCCAACTATAGTGTACGTGACGATACGCCTTAGCAATCACTAAACCAATCTCTGATGGTTATTAACCTTGCCATAGGTGCGATCAACCTGAACAACAATGTTCGAGTTCCTGCAAGCAACCGAAGAACCAGCAAGAACTATGATAAATTGCAATCTAAAATTGTGAGTATTAAATTGGCACAAGTCTTGGGACAGGTTGGAGATGGGGTTGGACAGGTTGGAAAAGCACAAGATAAGCTTTTCAAAGAGTCCAAGATCACCCAAATCGGAGTCCGTATGCTCGATATAAAGATGTTTGAAGTCAGGGCTGTCTCAGCAATCCGAATCAGAGTCCTGATCTTGCAGGACTCTATCTGTAGCTCTTCTTTGACCAAAATGACGTGGGAAGACTTCTTATACAGCACTAATTCATGTGGGACTTGGTCATAGCCACATGAACTTCCTTCCCTCCTCCTTTTGAGAGCTTGAACTTGAATCCTCGCATGTTCCTGAAGGTCTTGACGGACCTCCTTTGTTTCTTTATGGCTTGAGCAGCGGATGTAGTTGAAGTAGTGGAATTAGAGATGGCAGCGGTTGTATCCATGGGGGTCATGTCCTTATCACTATGAGAGCTCAACGAGTACCCATTGTTACCCGGGGTGCACTATTGCCACCTCTTGAGAAAGCGCACGGCGACAACTACTACGTGGATAGCTTCGTGATCATTGACGACGCCACTTCAACCGCCAATGTACGGGACGTGATCTATCATGTCACGAGGTACACAATAATGATGATTCACTTGCTAAAATTAAGTTCACAATGCCACCTTTTGCTGGGAAGTATGATCCTGATGCTTACTTACAATGCGAATAAGTTTTGACCAAAATTTGCTTGTCATGAAATTTCTTTCAATGAGAGTTAGAGCTACCACTAGTGAATTTACTGATTTTGCTTCTATTTGGTGGAGTGAACATTGTCGTACTTACACGAATAATATACCTCGTGCTTGGGAAGCTTTAAAAGTAGTCATGAGAGCTAGATTTGTTCCTTCATATTTATTTCGCTCATGACTTAATAAATTGCAACATCTAAAACAAGGTAGTAATTTTGTAGAGGATTATTATCAAGAGCTACAAACTAGTATGATACGTTGTGGTTTAAGTGAAACTAATCATGCTCTGATGGCTAGATTTTTGGGTGGTTTGAATCGAGAAATTCAGGACATTCTTGATTATAAAGAGTACACTACTATCACCCATTTATTTAATCTTGCTTGTAAAGCTGAAAGGGAAGTACAAGGCCATCAAGCCAAGTCAAGAGACAAATTTGGAGGATTTTCTGCAGGTCATACAAGCCCATTACCTCAAAGGTACCCTGCTGCCCCCCTCCAAATCAGCAAGCTTCTCACCTCCTTCTATTTCATCTCCGTCGGCCCCACCGCCTACGGCAAGCAAGAACATAGCCCAAGCACCAGCACCAAGTTCATCTTCAGTTACCTCAACAGGAAGAGCTTGAGATAAACAATGTCATCGCTGCAAAGGATATAACCATTTCATGTCTGATTGTCCGAGCAAGAGGGTTCTTTTGGTGAGGGATAATAGTGAGTACACTTTAACTAGCAAAATTGATGAGGACGCATATGTTTTGGTTACCACTAACCTCACAAGTGATGAACATAATTCTGATATGAAGTACAAATTAGTGTTGATTTGTCAGACAAGTACCCGAGCCTCATAACCAAGCGAGTACTTAGTGCTCAAGTGGAATATACTAAATTGAACCAACAGGACCATTTTTTTCAATCCAAGTTCATCATCAAGGACCGATCAGCACGTGTAATCATTGATGGCGGGAGTTGCAATAATTTAACAAGTTTAAAGATGGTTGAGAAGTTTTGGTTGACCACGACACATCACCCTCATCCACATCGCATCCAATGGTTCAACGAATATGGTTCATCCATATCACATCCATAACACATCTTGTGAGATTGAACTTTACTATTGGGTCATTCCATGATTATGTTGATTGTGATGCCGTACCTATGCAAGCTCGCTCTATGTTATTAGGCAGGCTTTGGCAATATGATACTACTATTGTTCATCATGGTAGGACAAATATTTATGCTCTCATTTATAGCAAAAAACAATTAATTTGCTGCACATGACAGCTAATGATGTATTTAAAGAAGAGAAAGCTAGAGCTAAAAGAAATAAGGAGGGTAACAACACTGAAATTCAGCAAGCATCTGAAGACAATAAGCTAGATAATGTGCATACTTTGTTTGTTATTACTGCTGAAAATTGTGATTTCGGTGTGCTATGTGGCGATGTTAATGATGTACCCTCCTGTTCTAGCACTCAAATAGATACTTTATTTGATGACATCAATGATTTTTTTGCACTATGTGATAGGATTGACTTATCTCCTAATTGGGTTGCACACATTGATGAAACAAATGCTACTCATACTGAAATGCTACTCATACATGCAATGATGCTAATGTATTATTATATGTTTATCTATTTTGGGCATTGCAAATTATGAAGTTGATGATCTGAGAGATAATACTATGCAAATGCTCGTTCCTTTTGATATGACCTCCGACATAAGAGATGAGAAACTATGTCAAATAGGGCCATTAATGTTTATTCTCCTATGTTTGGGTGGTTTAGGAACGAGATTTGTAAACTTGAACCTATTGATCAAGGCTTCACTAATATCTGCAAATTGGTTGCAATCCTTGTTGTTTGAGACTTTTGGACTTACTCTATTATGTGCTCTATTTTTTTTGGCTGGATAATGAAGTACATTTTTGCTATGTGCTAACAATTGTTGCTCAACTACAACTAGGGCATGTTTTGAATGATATCTATATATATGCGGTGTACACGTTGTTTTCTTTGCTAGTTGGTTTTCAAATTATTGCAAGCTAAGGATGGCTTTGTTTTCAAGGAAGGGGGGATGATGCGGACATCGCGGCCTCACCACCACCACAAGTTCCACTACAACACTTGTTGATCAAACTTCTACCATGATAAACAAGATAAGAATTAACTTCGGCAAATAGAGATGCAAGATATCCATAAGGTCCTTATAGTCAAGTATGTCTTGAATTTCTCTATTTAAACCACCTAAAAATCTAGCCATAGCTGCTTCCTCATTTTCTACTAAACCACAACGTAACATTCAGTTTGCAATTCCTGATAATAAACCTCAACAAAGTTTCTTTGTTTCAAATTTTGTAATTTATTTAACAAATCACGTGCATAATTGATATCGACACCACCGCTATGGATACACTCACCACCACCATAAGTTCCACTACACCACTTCTTGATCGAACTTCTGCAAAGAGAAACAAGATAATGATCAAGTTCGGTAAATGGAGATGCAAGATCAAGATCAAGCTCAAAAGCAAACTCGAAGCAGGAGTCTTCAAGTGACGGCTTCAGGACCTTGAAGCCTCCATAATGATATGAAGATGAAGACCGGAGAATCCCTAATGGAAAATCAAATGAAGCTTCGGTCAAGAGATGGAAGCATAAAGACTTGTTATTTGTTGGTCTGTAATTCCACTACCCAAGAGAAGTTGCAGCAAAAAATCATAACGAGCTGGTTTAAACCAGCTTTTCCAATTTTGTGTAGCACACTTTCACACCCTGCAGTGACTCTGACATGTAATATATCGTATGTTGAGACCGGTCCTTCTCCTTGAGAAGCACGGCGCTGACTGTCCAGGTGGTGCCAGCGAGGTATAGCAGAAGGATGTCGCCATCTGATGGGCTCTGGAGAATGCCGCTTGGCTTCTTCTGTCCATTCAAATTTGCTACATCCTCACAAAGCTTTAAAGAATGGGAGGCCCTTCTCTGTGGATCGCAACACAAATCTCCCAAGTGCCGCCAGTCGATGTGTGAGTTTTTGCACTTGCTTGATGGTTGTCGGGGACTCCATGCTGAGGATGGTATTGATCTTCTTTGGGTTGGCTTCGATGCCCCTCTTGGAGGCAAGGAACCCCAAGAGCTTCCCCACCCGCACGCCGAACACACACTTCTCTAGATTTAACTTCAAGTCGGATCGGCTACGGTTGGCGAATGTCTCCTACACATCACCTGCGTGGCTCTAGGCGAGAACACTCTTGATGATTATGTCATCCACGTATGCTTCCATGTTCCTGCTGACTTGGGCGCTAAGAGTCCTGCCAACCAGACGGGCAAACATTGCCCCAGCATTTTTGAGGCCGAACTGCATGCAGACGTAGCAGAATGTCCCGCACGGGGTGATGAAGCTCGTCTTTTCCTCATCCTCCTTGGTCATCTAGACTTGATGGTATCCTGAGTATGCGTCCAGAAAGCTCATGAGCTCGCAGCCAGACATTGCATCCACCAGCTGATCAATGTGGGGTAGGGGAAAGTTATCCTTTGGGCATGCCTTGTTGAGATTGGTGTAATCCACACACATCCGCCATTGGTTGTTTGCCTTCTTTACAAGGACCGGGTTCGCGAACCATTCTAGGTGCATCACCTCACGAATGACCCCCGCCTTGAGGAGTTTGGCGACTTGCTCGCACACGGTGACTTGCCGGTCAGTCAACATTTTCGTAGGCGCTAGCTTGACTGGGCGGACACCTAGCATGACCATCAGTTTATGCTCAATAATACTTCGCGCCACGCCTGGCAGGTCCTCTAGTTCCCACGCAAAGATTTCATTGTTCGCTCGCAGAGTCAGCAGGAGCGCACGCTCCACTTTAGTGGAGAGGTCAGCGCCAATCAACTCCATCTTGTGTGGTCACTACAGCAGAACAGGTCACCACTGACGGTCCCGAAACACCCTCTACTGACGGACAGGGGGCCCGTCACCCTGGAAATGTCAGTGGAGGGGGTCACTCCACTGACGGGCACACGGACCGTCAGTAGTGTTTGTTACTACTGACGGGCGCATAAGGCCCGTCAGAGGAGACCCCCAGTCGGAGGCACTTGGTTGTGGCACTACTGACGGGCGCGTCATAATAGCCCGTCAGTAGAGGTCATACTCCACTAACGGGCGTTCCGTAAGTGCCCGTCAGTAGAGATCTGTATTCCTGCTAACTGAAAAGCCTTTGTGTTAACTCATAATCATAGTTAGATTATTCATAATAATAGGCTATAGCATTACATTATTCCTAATCACATGCTATACCAACTATTCATTCACAGAGTCAAATCTCATAATCACATAACACATTTGTAATCACATAATAGTTGGCACTTAAGACATTCATAATCACATATATAGTATGTACACTCCAACAACGGTCACAAGTATGAAACAATTGTTCTTCAATTACAAAAACAACAATTCTATTGATGCCCGCTTAAGTTTGGCTTCGGAAATTGAGGGCCGGCATAGAATTCACCCATCGGATTGATGACTTCAAGGTTGATGAGTCTGGCGAAGACTTTTTGGATGCGAGCAAAGTCCTGTCGCCAGTCGTACATCTGACTTCCCAACTCGCTCCAAGCCTTCAGTTCTTTCATATCTTTCCAATGCTTGTTCTTGTACCGGACAAAGAGGTCCATATGGGCGCAGGTGTAGTACCCACATGTCACGCTATTTTCCGGCTGAACTCTACAAGGGAACTTGTAATGGTGTACCATTCTTGTCGCTTTTACAGGTATTTTAGTATGCCCCGAGAATTTGGCTCTGAAGAAAGCTGTATCCAAAATCTTAGTTATATTGCTGAAGTCCGCTGTCTTTTTCGATGAGGAGTCAAAGTAAAAAGCCTTGGCCCAGCTTGGAACGATCACAATTAGGACCCAGTGGTCGCTGCGTAAATGTGAACAAATGAACGTAAGCAGGCGGAGGTACGTACGTAAAAAACAAAAAAAACTCCACGGTGCTAAGTTTAGGACTTACGGAGGGTTATAGGGGGCTAGTATGTACTCCTTGTCCTTATGAACCACGAATGCATGCGACAGATATTCTTCAAGAAATCCTCGACCGTCCGGGGTCCCGGCATAGCCTTCGTTCATGCATATCGGATCGACTATGCCAATATTGGAGTCCTGAAGACGTCTGCACTCTTGGGCTTGGTAAAGAGCCCATAGCCTGATCATCGTGGTGTTGAGCCTATAGAGGTTGTACATGTTGAATAGGTCTTCAAACTTGATGTCGAAGGTGTCTTGGTCATTTTGCATGAATAAATTGTATTTCCTTGGCACCTTCACCTTCCAATATTGGCAGAATGTATCAGGATCTCTAGACATCTTTAGGTAATCTTCATGCAGCGTCTTCATGTCCTCCGACAGATTGTCCAGCTCATCCTGTGGGAGCATGTCCTCACATGGTAAGTAAAAATCTCGCCAGAGACCCTTGGTCCGTGTAGATAATTTGGATGACGATGTTGAGAAGGATAAGAATTTCTGCATCTGCTCCTTTCTTTCCTTCTCGCCGGTGCCGGCCCGTCTCTTTTTGCTTTTCCTCCTCTGCTGTACCGGCTCCGGGCTCTTGCCTGCCGCGTCCCAGCTAGTGTGGCAGGAGAGAAAATCTTCTCCCTCCATTGATCCAAGGGGTCGCCTTGAACCTCGGAGGGCCTTTCCGACACTTCCGGGGACCGCAAAATCGGTGACATGTGCTAGTCCCCGACAAGATGGTCTTCCAGGTCTTTAAAGGACGGAGGTGATTGGCTAAGCCCCAACGGAGATCGTCTGATTGATGGAGAGGGGTTGTTGGACGAGGGGCCCGTGCGAGGAGAGGCCGCCGCGGTTATAGTAATCTGGCTCTTTGGCCACTGGATAAAGCAGTTTTTGCACTGTCCTAGCTTCGTCAACTCCTCTTCGGGGGGGACAGGGACTAACACCTCACTGTAGTCGTTGAGGACGAGGTCCACTTGCACCTTCGCGTGGTGCTCCCGCTTAGGAACACAGTGCAGGACTGCCCCCTCCGGCGTTGGGAAAACCTGGCCGTGCGCCACCGGGACCTTCATGCCAGCAATCTGCACCGTGAGTGTGCATCTAGTGGCTTCCTGCGAAACAGAGGATAGACGTGCCGTCCGCACTGGTGTCAGGACAATGAGATCAGCTTGTACTATAACGACTCGTTTAGCGGACGAGACTTACGGTGATGCTGTCGACGGGATTCACCGAGTAGGGGCCGCCGTCTGAGGTGGATGCGCAGCTACTCCATCCTGCAGGCTGGTTAACGGGAAGCATGCTCTGCTGGCCTTGCACTACGGCCACTTGCATACGTAGTCACGTCTGCTCAGCAATCTCCCGCATTTGCTCCCGCAGATTGTCCATAAACTCCTGGCTGTCTCTCCGGGGGCGGCGGCTCTCCTCGGGGCTTCGGGGAAATACCTTGTCCCATTTAACGCCATCCCTGACGCCTACTACATGGCCCCGATGCTTCGGTTTCTATCGGGCCTTCGCCAGATTGTCGTTCCATCTTGGGAAGCTCGTGACGGAGTCCTGCGAGCTTCCAGGCTGCTGGCTCAGTTCTGTCTGAAAGTTAAATTACTTGATGAGAAGACAGCATATTTGGATGCAACGTAATTAAGTACGAAAAGAGACTGGGTTGAGTCGTTACCAGCCGGTCGGCCACCACTTGCAGTTCCTCGGACTCATAAATTGGTGACCCCATCACAGGGTCAGACCTTGTGTGCGCCCTCATGTACTCCCTAGCACGTGGCTCCCTAAGATGCGCGAAAGGAGGTGCTTTCCCAGCCGCGGCTAATTTTTCGTCCTCTCTGGCCCACTTCAGTCTCTTCCTCAGGTATCCACAGCTGTCGAGCTTGTGGTCTAATGTGTTCTTCTTGCGAAGCTCTTTCCCCCAGCGGCTCTTCTCCTGGAATTCTGGGCTCCTTATTTGAGCAACAAATTCGTCCCAGTCTTCCTTCTGTATCTTGGATCATCTTTTACTAATTTTGGTTTCCCAATCCTCGTCTACGACTTTCTGTGCGTCGTATCACCAAGTCTTTAGAGCCCTAGCCATGATTTTCAGGGCTTGCACTTTGACTCTTTCCTTGTCGGCTGCAGGAATCTGGTACTTGTCCCATAGTTTCTTCAAGAGAGTATCTTTTGTGGACTGAGTCAACTGGCTGAACTCTTTGCATGTAATCTTAACTTGTTCGCGTACTAAGCACACGCAAGCGTTGCTAAAGGTCTTAGCGGCCTTATGTGGACTCGCCAGAATGTCTTTGACATCGTCGACACAGGTGATGACATACGTCTTGTCCGGCAACTGGTTGCCTTTCCTCCTTTTCAGAGACCTGGTCGGGGCTGGAGTCGGTACCTCCTCCTCACGTGCCTCGTCCCCTTTAGAACTTGACCTAGAGGCAGAGCCAGAGCTGGACTCCGAGGCAGCTTGCTCTTGTCCAACTGTGACGGCCGCTAAGAGAGGTTGATCCTCGGCCAGCTCGAGGGCAGGTTCCTTGGCCGCCTCGAGGCAACTTGCTTGGGTACCTCCAGGGTCGGTGCATCGATCGGTGCGGCCACGACGAGGGGGGCCGTGCTGTCATCAACGGCCTCTACTGCTCGGGTCGGGGACCCAGCGGGAGTACTACTGGCGGCCATTTTAAAACTGAAGAAAAATAATAGCATTTGCTAATAGTTTAGTTTCTGCTCATACACACATATAGTACAGTACCATTCTTATCAATCTTCTTTAAAATGCCCACGAAATTCCTATCAACTTAATGTTGTAACACACAAAAGAATTAAAGCTCTAGTAAGTATGTACAAGGTGATTGGAACTTATATTGAATATAAATTCCATGTCAAATTTAAGGTTTAGACACATCAAATGTCAGGAATGCTGATGCGCACGGGGGTGCCCGATCTTCCGTCAGGAAGGGATAATCACGATTGTGGAGAACTCGACGTTGACGACCCGGCTTCCAATCAGAACTGATCCGAACCCTGCGTTTGCTACACCACGGCTCTGTTGGTTATCAACCACGCGCACACGCGGTTGACCTCGCCAAGAAGGCTTATCCCTGCATGCGAATCGAGAACACAAGCAAGAACACAGTAGAAGCAATCTCACAAACGAGATGATTGTTGATTACTCGAAGTGGGGTTCTACAAACTAATGAAATCAGCGAGACTGCAATGGCAGAATAATTCTAAGCAAAACCCACCCTAAACAATGGCGGCTACCAAGTATTTATACCTAGGGTTTCTGAGAGTTTCACCCTAAACCTGGGCTTAAAACCCGAAACGAAAACAAGGCCCGAAGTGGCCCAAAACGGTGTCGCAGCACCTGACGACTTGTTCTGACAATTTCAAGGTCTCTGTAATTATTCATAATGTGGCATCAGATCCATTGGAAAGGTGTCATTGTTAGCTTTCCAACGCATACAAGAACTCTTCAATCGGACTCCGTATGAGAAAGTTATGCCCCATTTATGTAGGTGCTGTCTGCTGAAAACCGAACCGAATTCGAAGTTGAAGTGGAGTCCGACTTGACTTGGGGTGGCGCCTCATCCTCTTGTGGCTGGTCCAGTGGTGCTTCTTCCATGTTCCTAAGAATCAAAATATCACCATTAAGTAGCATCCCATCCTTAGCCACATAATTATGGATAGTAAGAAACGAACGCACCTCATGATTAAGTCGTCGGGCACGGGAACGGGTGATTGGTCCTTAGATGATAGTGTGGGAGATGTCCTCATCATCCTCCCCTTCTTGAATTGGAGTCGTCCTCGACTCAAGGTCATCTTCTTCTCCCAAGTAAGGCTTCAAATCTGAAATGTTAAAAGTGGGACTAACCCCAAAACCTGCAGGCAACTCAAGCTTGTATGCATTATCGTTAATCTTCCTAACTATCTTAAAAGGACCATCAGCTCGAGGCATCAATTTGGATTTTCTTAGTTCTGGAAATCTATCCTTCCTCAAGTGTAACCAAACAAGATCGCCTGGTTCAAAGGATAAATGGCGCCTACCCTGACTACCAGCAAGTTTATACTTTTCGGTCATCTTTTCAATGTTCTCTTTAGTTGTTGCATGGATTTTTAGAATAAAATCAGCACGTGTTTTAGCATCCAAATGCACATGTTTAGAAGTAGGCAATGGCAAAAGATCAATGGGTGCACGTGGATTAAATCCATACACTACCTGAAAAGGGCTCACCTTGGTGGTAGAATGTACCGATCGATTATATGCAAACTCCACATGAGGTAAACAGTCTTCCCACATCTTTAAATTTGTCTTCAAAACAGCCCGCAACATTGTGGATAAGGTACGATTAACAACCTCCGTTTGTCCATCGGTTTGTGGGTGGCATGTAGTAGAAAATAACAACTTAGTCCCCAACTTGCTCCATAAGCTTCTCCAAAAGTGGCTCAAGAACTTCACATCCCGATCGGAAACAATGGTGTTGGGAATTCCATGGAGGCGAATGATTTCCCTGAAAAATAAATCAGCAATATTTGTAGCATCATCGCTCTTATGACAGGGTATAAAATGTGCCATTTTAGAAAATCGATCCACCACCACAAATATACTATCCCTCCCCTGCTTTGTCCTAGGTAATCCTAAGACAAAATCCATCGATATATCCTCCCAAGGAACACTAGGAATAGGAAGGGGCATATAAAGACCATAGGGGTTTAAGCGTGACTTAGCTTTGTTGCATGTAGTGCAGCGTGAAACGTAGCGCTCAACGTCCCTCCGCATCTTTGGCCAAAAGAAGTGTGTGGACAGCACGTCTTCTGTTTTCTTCACTCCAAAGTGTTCCATCAAACCACCTCCATGAGCTTCCTGTAAGAACAAAAGGCGAATGGAGCTAGCTGGGATGCATAGCTTGTTAGCACGATATTATAATCCTTCATTCAGCACATACTTATTCCATGTTCGACCCTCTCTACAGTTTTCAAAAGCATCTCTAAAGTCTGAATCAGTGGCGTATAACTCTTTTATTGTCTCTAAGCCAAAAATTTTATGATCAAGTTGAGATAACATAGTAAATCGCCTAGATAAAGCATCAGCAATGACATTGTCTTTATCCCGTTTGTGCTTAATAATATATGGAAATGACTCTATAAACTCGACCCATTTTGCATGTCGTTTATTTAATTTTGCTTGACTTCTAATATGTTTCAAGGATTCATGATCAGAATGAATGACAAACTCCTTAGGCCAAAGATAATGTTGCCAAGTTTCTAACACCCGAACTAAAGCATATAACTCTTTATCATAAGTAGAGTAGTTCAAAGTTGGCCCATTCAATTTCTCACTAAAATAAGCAACGGGTTTACCTTCTTGTAACAGCACTCCTCCTATCCCAATACCACTGGCATCACATTCAAGCTCAAAAGTCTTACCAAAGTCGGGGAGTTGGAGTAGAGGGGCATGTGTAAGCTTCTCCTTAAGCATGTTAAAAGCTTGTTCTTGTGCTGGACCCCATTGGAAGGAAACTCCCTTCTTTGTTAACTCGTTCAATGGGGCAGCGATGGTGCTGAAATTCTTCACAAACCGCCGGTAGAATCCTGCAAGTCCATGAAAGCTTCTCACCTGTGTGACAGTTTGAGGGGTCGGCCAGCTCTTGATGGCTTCAATTTTCGCTTCATCCACCTCAATACCCTGTGGAGTGACAACATAGCCAAGAAAAGAGACACGGTCCGTGCAAAAGGCACACTTCTCAAGATTACCAAACAAGCGTGCATCTCTCAATGCATTAAAAACAGCACGCAAATGGTTCAAGTGTTCATCATTAGACTTGCTATATATCAAGATATCATCAAAGTAGACAACCACAAATTTTCCAATAAATACTCTTAAAACTTCATTCATGAGACGCATGAAAGTGCTAGGTGCATTAGTTAATCCAAAAGGCATGACTAACCACTCATATAAACCGAACTTAGTTTTAAAAGCTGTTTTCCATTCATCCCCCAATTTCATTCTAATTTGGTGGTACCCACTACGCAAGTCGATCTTTGTAAAAATGATAGAACCACTCAACTCATCAAGCATGTCGTCTAACCTAGGAATAGGATGACGATACCTTATTGTAATATTGTTAATGGCTCTACAATCAACACACATACGCCAACTGCCATCTTTCTTAGGAACTAAAAGAACAGGAACAGCACATGGGCTAAGGCTCTCGCGCACATACCCACGGTCCAGAAGGTCTTGGACTTGGCGCTGAATTTCTTTAGTCTCCTCCGGATTTGTTCTATATGCAGCACGGTTTGGTAATGTTGCTCCTGGGATTAAGTCGATTTGATGCTCAATACCTCGAATAGGTGGCAGCCCCGGGGGTATCTCTGCTGGAAACACATCCTTATACTCCTGCAAAAGGTTAGTAACAGCAGGAGGCAAAGAACTAGAGGTATCATCAAATGAAAACAACGCTTCCTTGCATATCAAGGCATAGAAAGGAGAATCAAGCTCATTAATATCAATAAGATCAGATTTGGTAGCAAGCATAACACCCCCCTTCAATTTAATTCCCTCAGACTTAGAGCTTGTTACTTTCTTCTCTTTCTTAGTTGGGAAAACGGTGTTAGCAACTTGCTGATTTTCAGATTGCAGTGCACTCTCCTTCTTGCTATTTTCAGCTCCCTCTTTCTCACATTGCATAATTTCAATGGGTGTCATAGGAAGTAAAGTAATTTTCTTTCCCTTATGCATAAACGTGTATTTATTACTTCGACCATGATGGGTGGCATCGGTGTCAAATTCCCATGGACGTCCTAATAAAAGTGAGCATGCTTGCATAGGTACCACATCAAAATCAGCAAAGTCATGGTATGTACCAATGAAAAAGTGCACTCTCGCAGATTGTGTTACCTTAACCTTACCGCTATTGTTGAACCACTGAATATGGTATGGATGAGGATGTGGACGTGTGGTCAAGCCAAGTTTGTTGACCAAGTCTGAGCTCACCAAGTTATTGCAGCTTCCTCCATCAATTATGACGCGAACGCGGCGATCCTTGACAATGAGGTACATTTGGAACAAGTTATGTCGTTGTAGGGTCTCCGCTTGTTCCACTTGAGTGCTCAACACGCGTTGTACAATTAAGGCCTGATATTTCTCTGTGGCGGCCGTGCCTAGAATCTCCTCGCCATCACTTCCCGTCTCATCGCCACCTGCATGGTTAGCCCCAATGGCAGAATCATCCTCAACATCAGTAGCACTAACATACCCACCGTCCTCTGTAGCAAGGAATGTCCGTCGCGGGCTTGGACAGTCCCTCATAAAGTGGCCCTTCCCTTTGCAGTTATGGCAGATAGTCCCGGGGGAGCGGCCCGTGGAAGCAACCGATGAAGAGCTCTTTACCGGGGCAGGGGAACCTGCTGATTTAGTCTTCTCTTCTGGCGCTTGTGACGATGCCGGTGCTGCTGAACGCGCCCTAGACATGTAGGGGGCAGCAGACCGTGCAGGAGGAGGTGAAGCTGATTTGACCGTTCCAGGCATCGATCTTGTGTCGCCGAAGTTGCTCTTTGGCTTTTGCTGCCTTCCCTGCAATTCTTTTTCTGCCAACATAGCAAGCTGGAACAATCTATTGAGAGAGTTATAATCCTTATAGTCAACTATGTCTTGTATCTCACGCCTTAATCCCCCAAAGAATCTTGCCATTTTATCCTCGTCATCCTCAACTACTTCACAATGCAACATTCCTATTTGTAGCTCTTGGTAGTACTCCTCAACAGATCTATTTCCTTGGTTTAAGCGTTGCAATTTTTTGCGCATTTCACGTTTATAGGTGGGAGGAACAAATCTACTACGCATAGCTCTCTTTAACCTAGGCCATGTATCAGGTGCTAAACCAGCTTTTACTAATTCATTGCACCAAATGATAGCAAAATTAGTGAACTCACTTGTGGCTTGTCTAACTCTATGAATTTCTGGAACTAGATGGGAATTGAATTTTTGCTCGACTGTCATCTCCCAATCCAAATAAACTTCAGCATCATAGGAACCAGCAAAAGATGGTATACTGAACTTAACATTAGCATAATAATCATCATGTGCACGTCTAGGACGAGGATTTGTGTCGTTACCTCCCCTACCTTGTCGACGTGGCTGTCGTCGTTCTTGATGTGCCGCGTGAGGAGCGGGGCGACCTCCAGCTGGAAGTCTTGCTCTGGCGGCAGCTCGGTCATACTCATCCTCATCTTGATCAGTGTCATCCGCCTCGAGATCCTCTGATTCAGCTCTATCGGAAGGTGGCTGCTTCTCTAGGTTATCTATCCTGGTGATGAGGGTGGCGATACTCCTCTCTATCCTCTCTAATCGATGCTCATTATCTTGGTTGCTCTTGCTAATATTTGCATTGATATCTCGCAGCATGGTTTGAAGCTCTAACTTAGAAACACATTCATCTCCATCATCTTGATGTGCCGCTGGTGATCCTGTCATGGTTAGTGAAAACAAGGAACACACAAATGTATAAAGCTCCTACGAACTACTAGGATGTGGAGTCGCTCTCACTCAAGCGTCTAACCACGCTCTTGCAAAGTTCTTACCAACGTAGCAGGTGGTACAACCGGTGGCTTGTTTGTGATACCGTTGAAGACGTGAGTGTAGCGATTGCCGAGTTGAAACTGTACTGATCAGAAGAGAGTGGAGCTTGGAAGGTCAATTTGGTAGTAAGGATTAGCAAAGTTCGACAACAGTTAGTAAAGCTCAATAATAATTCAAGGTACTTGTCTCAGTTGCTGGCCTAAACGTGTTCCTAGAAACGAGTATAGGCACAGAAGTATACCAAAGTACCAAGAAACAGAAGTATACCAAGGTTTTTTTTTCTTCTTCTTCTTCTTCTTTTTTTTTCTTCTCTTTTTCTTCACTATTTTTTTCTTTTTTTTCTTTTTTTTTCACAAAACTGCTCAAAGAATCAAGCGAAAGGGAAAAAAACAAACTATATGGGAATAAAACTTCCAGAACTCTATTTTCCAAGGTGAATTTGGCCTCGAAGATTTTGTCGAAACCGACGAAATGGGTGGGAATCAGATGTAACTTTTCGTTCCGGTCGTTTTGACGGGTGGTAGAGCTCAAACGGAGTTCGTATGACAAAGTTATGGATGTTTTACCGAGGCACTATGAATTCGACTCTGACTTGGGTTCAGAGTTGTATTCGGATATCTCAAACCCTAAGTAACGACTCGCAACTAAGAACACAAGTCTAAACTAGCAACCGGACGTTGACTATGAATCAAAACTCAGCAATACGACACTGTGACGAAATTGCAACGGCTCGGAGCTCTTGGACAGTGAAGGTGATATGCCTTATAGGACTACAATTTTTTTTTGGCTATATCTGGAGTTCTGGGACGATGGCAAAACTAATTGGATACAATGATACCTGACGGGCAACCGAAGCTCTGATACCACTTGATGCGCACGGGGGTGCCCGATCTTCCGTCAGGAAGGGATAATCACGATTGTGGAGAACTCGACGTTGACGACCCGGCTTCCAATCAGAACTGATCCGAACCCTGCATTCGCTACACCACGGCTCCGTTGGTTATCAACCACGCGCACACGCGGTTGACCTCGCCAAGAAGGCTTATCCCTGCATGCGAATCGAGAACACAAGCAAGAACACAGTAGAAGCAATCTCACAAACGAGATGATTGTTGATTACTCGAAGTGGGGTTCTACAAACTGATGAAATCAGCGAGACTGCAATGGCAGAATAATTCTAAGCAAAACCCACCCTAAACAATGACGGCTACCAAGTATTTATACCTAGGGTTTCTGAGAGTTTCACCCTAAACCTGGGCTTAAAACCCGAAACGAAAACAAGGCCCGAAGTGGCCCAAAACGGTGTCGCAGCACCTGACGACTTGTTCTGACAATTTCAAGGTCTCTGTAATTATTCATAACGTGGCATCAGATCCATTGGAAAGGTGTCATTGTTAGCTTTCCAACGCATACAAGAACTCTTCAATCGGACTCCGTATGAGAAAGTTATGCCCCATTTATGTAGGTGCTGTCTGCTGAAAACCAAACCGAATTCGAAGTTGAAGTGGAGTCCGACTTGACTTGGGGTGGCGCCTCATCCTCTTGTGGCTAGTCCAGTGGTGCTTCTCCCATGTTCCTAAGAATCAAAATATCACCATTAAGTAGCATCCCATCCTTAGCCACATAATTATGGATAGTAAGAAACGAACGCACCTCATGATTAAGTCGTCGGGCACGGGAACGGGTGATTGGTCCTTGGATGATAGTGTGGGAGATGTCCTCATCAAATGCTTGTTACCACTTCCCAATAATATCATTTTGCTGACAATTCGCATTTAACAACTTTACCATTTACCACGTGAGATTGTGCGACTACTTAAGCATACTTGCAGTATAGCTATAGCATATTCTTTTCAAAGCTTCTAAACTATAATCTAATACAGAAAGATCCAACAGAAATTCATTAACTCACCAAGATCATTACATAAATCATCTCTGAGAGTTCAATTCGTAAAATGTCTAACTATACAAGCACTAAATAGGAATCGATTTCTCTAAGACTTTTGACAAGAACAACACACTAAGTCTTCATTCTTCTATCTCTTGACTGAGTCATTAGGGCTTCCCTTGTCTTCATCTTCATGTCGTCATGGGGTTTTCAAAGTCCTGAATTCATCACTCGAAGACCCTCCTGCTCCCAAAAGTTTGAACTTGAAACACTCTTGCTCTTGAAGTTCTGTCCTCTTTCTTTTTTTATGAAGATAGCTTGATTAATTAATATTATTCCTCTCTTTTTATGAAGATAGCTTGATTAATTAACATTAAGGGTCTTAACCCAGCGGAACAAATGAATGAAGTGGCACGGATCTTAAAACCCAATGTGCAACGCATATCATTTCAGACTAGTTTAAAACCAAACTACGAGAGAGCAGAGATCAGATCGTAACAATCTGTCAAAATCACCGACCTATTGTTAAGATTGTTGAAAATATCAAAGCCAAAGCATATAAAATTCACTTATACAATGACACGCAAATAGCCAGGTAAGCAGCAGACAGGATCATGTAAAACCAGGCAAGCTGACTCGGATCATACTACGGATCGAGTAAAACGCCTAGACGTAAAATGATCAGATGTACTGAGAAACTTGAACATAACCAGAATTACTGCGAAAGCTGACTCGCCCGACAGAAACAAACCAAATCAGGGCCCAATCCACCCAGACATGAGCAAATCGGGACTACACACATACAGATTGTACCGTCCAATACACTAGAAATAGTAAGCCGTATCGTACATTACCAGACAGAACCTACAGAAAATGCCACCCAAATCCAAACAGTTCTAACCACCATGGCTCTAGATCGCACTCTAGAACAGCCGATCGAACCGCACGACACCCTAGATGCCACAAATTCGCGTTCGGTGCTTGAGCTGTTCATACCTCAACGGTGGGGTTGCCACGGCTATCGAAGATCTGGCGAGCCTTCATGCTCTGGATGGTCCGGTGGGGAAGCGGCGTGGCGGCGCGGTTTCGGCAGCAAAAGGCCGGAGGAGGCGGGGGCGTGGGCCAGAAGAGGGGGCGGATGGGGCGTCGGGGGCTTCGGGGCCAGCGGCGGAGGTCGGAGGAAGCGGCGGCGCGGGCCGACCGAGGGACCGGATGTGGCGTCGGGGGCGTCGGGGCCGGCGGCGGAGGCCGGAGGAGGCGGCGGAGGGGCCGGCGGGCTCGTCGGGCAGCGGAGCAGCCTGGCGACGTCGGGGATCATAAGAATGCTAGAGGGAAGTACATCTCAAGTTCGCACAGTATGACAATGATCTCCTCCTGCAGCTTATGGCAACGCGTAACGGAGATCGACTTCTGAGATATCGTGTTGAAAAAGTTACAAAGATTCAAGATTGTCTTGCGGACCTCCGGCTCCATGAGACCTCTAATTGCAACAGGAAGTATCTGCGTGATCATCACATGACAGTCATGAGACTTCATACCAATTACTCGGCGACTCTTCATGTCAACTATTCTCCCGATGTTTGCCGAGTAACCGGAAGAAACTTTGACACCTTGGAGGCACTCCAAAAAGCTAACGATCTCTTTTTTGCTGAGATTGTAACAAGCAGCGGGACAGTCCGTCTTGATTCTGACTGCACCCGTCCCCAACTTGGTCGTTCGCTTCGTAGCCCACAGCTTCTTTCTTATAGCCAAGAATTCCATGTCAGCTTGTGCCTTCGGTCCATTTTTTATCTTTTCTAACATGTTGAGCAGGATACCAAGCAAGCTCTCGCACACGTTTTTTTTCAACATGCATGACGTCTATGCTGTGACGTGTGCTTAGGAATCTCCAGTAAGGCAAATCCCAGAATACGGATTTCCTTTTCTAGACGCCGTCCTGCATGGGAACAGATGGTTGTGTCTTACCCGGCGTAACAGCGGGCATTGTGTTTACGATGTCATAGATTTCCACCCCGGTCTTCTCCCGAGGCGCCGAACGGACCTCAACAGTATTGTCAAACAATTCCTTCGGTTGCCTCCATGGGTCGTTCTGTTTCAGCCACCTTCGGTGGCCCATGAACATGATTTTTTTGGATCCCTTTAGGTGTAAACTTGTAGTAGACTCCAAACACTTCACACATCCTTTGTACCCATGAACACACTGGCAGGGCTGATATCCGTACGCGGGATAGTCTTGGACGTCGTGAACAACAGCGCTTTCAGATTGAAGTACTCTTCTTCGTATGCGTCCTAGACTTGGGCCCCTGGTTCCCACAGTGTAGCTAGTTCTTCGAACAATAATTGTTGATACATATTCAAATCGTTCCCAGGTTGCTTCGGCCCTTGTATCAGAATAGAGAGGTGTATATACTTTCGTTTCATGCACAGCCATGGAGGAAGGTTGTACATCCATAGAACCACGGGCCAAGTGCTGTGTCTGCTGCTCATGTTGTCGAATGGATTGATCCCGTCCGTACTCATACCAAACCTGATATTCCTCGAATCTTTTCCGAAATCATCGTATTGGGCGTCGATTGCCCTCCACTGCTAAGCATCGGCAGGGTGTCTCATCACTCCATCATCAGTTTTTCGCCCCTCGGCGTGCCAACGTAGCAGCTTTGCCTCCTTCTTGTTAGCGAATAAACGATTCAAACGGGGAAGGACCGGAAGATACCATACAACCTTTGCTGGAGCGCCACTCATCACTGGGTCCTCATCATCGGCTTGGTTTCTACCCCTCTTGAATCTGGACGTGTTGCACGTGGGACACTTGTACAGCTTCTTGTGCTCCTTCTTGGCTTCTTCGGTGCTCGTAGGCAGCAAGTTGTTTTTGGGAAAAACTTTTGCAAGAAAAGCCAATGTCTCATCGAAGCCTTCGTCCGGACAGTTGTGGGCTGCCTTGATCCTTAGAAGTTCCAGCGTGACTGACAGACGCGTGTGTTCTGGATTAGAACCGGTATACAACGGGGTTTGCGAGTCTTCAACTAGTCTCGTGAACTTAGCAGCCTCTCTTTCATCCTCAGGATCTAGCACCACCTGCTCCACCATATGAACGTCCTGCACCATATCGGCCAAATTGTTTCCCGTTTCTTCTTCGGGTTCAGATTCGAAACTCCCCTCGTCTTCATCGTCTTCTCCATGTTCGGTATCTTCCTGTAACACTTGATCTTCCTCCTCCTCACCGTGACATATCCAACATGTATAACCTGGCATGAAACCCTTAAGCGCCAGGTGTACCGTCACCCTCCCTCTTGTATCGAACATTACCAAATTTTTACAATCGCGACACAGACAATAAATCTTCGTGCCACCTTTTCTCCTCGTATCTCACTTGGCGACATCAAGAAACTCATTCAAAGCCATAGCCCAACTCTCTGTCGCCCGGTTGTCGTACATCCAACTGCGATCCATCAATCGATCCCTACGACACGAAACTAATCAGTGCGATAATATAATACTAGGCCTCGGCTCGATGATCGGGCATCACATTAAATACATATACAAGATGAAAATAACACTTTTTATATATCATTATTCTAAAGAGAGCATTATTACCGAGTGAGAGGAGGAGGGATAGATTTTAGATATTATTGGGTTGGAGCGAGTGAGAAGAGGAGGAGGAGGGAGAGATGTGTGTTGGAGAGAGAGGGGGATCTAGAGTTAAATGAAGAAATGGGAGAGTTTTGGGCTTGAAAAGAGCTCAAGATCTCTAGATCTAGATCTAGATCTCAAGAAATGGAAGAAAGGAGGGAGAGGAGAAGGGTTGGGGAGAGGGGAGTGTTGGTGGGAGGGGGGTTGGCGGCGGCGGCGCTCGCTGCTGGCCAGTTGGCGCGCGAGCACTGGCCAGCAATGAGCGCCGCCTCTGTGATTTTATACAAGGAATCATACCACTGATGGGCACGTATACAGGGCCCATCAGCGGTAATGCGCACGTGTCAAGTCAGCCCTGGAAAAATCAACGCTGACGGACAGCCGCGGTGCCCGTCAGTGGAAATGACATCTCTACTGACGGGCGGTTAAAGAGGGCCCGTCAGTAGAGATGGCCGTCATCTGTATGAGTTTTTTTGCTCCCGGGTTGCATCTCCTCTGACGGGCAGCTTATGTGCCCGTTAGTGGAGGTCCTCACGTCCAGCCTAGCTCTCTCTTCTACTGACGGTTCCTTTTGCGTCCGTCAGTGGTTAGCTCCTCCAACGACGGGCTCTTCTGCGCCCGTCAGTGCAGATGGTTCAGCAGAAGGTCAATCTGTAGTAGTGGGTTCCTCCTCGGACAGCACCACAGCTTGGGTTTCCCCATCTGTCTTTGGTTTAGGAACCCACCAGCCTATGGAGGACGACATGGGTTGGTCGGATGACATGTCAATGCCGAGGACATCATTGGCCCCGTTGAAGCTCATGATCCGAGCTTGAGGGGCACTCTGACCTAACTCAACACCTGAGACAACGTCATGGACGTATCGAATGGCCGAGGTGGTGTTTTCTTCAATACAACGAGATAGACCCGGGTCC